>VZRS01011730.1:59360-245222 GCA_013398055.1 Ifrita kowaldi | reverse complement strand
CGGCCGCCTCATCCCATCCCCTGGCTCCGCGCCGTTCCCCCCGGCGGGCGACGCGGTGAGGGACAGCCCGGTGCGGGCCGGCGATGCTGCTGCTGCTGCTGGTTCTGCCGCCGCCGCGCATCGGGGACGGGGCTTGCAATTCCCGTTCCGGTCCGTCCTCCTCGGCGCTACGTGAAATGCGGGGGGAACCGCGCGGAGAGCCCGCGGGCGGCTCCCTGCCCGAGGGCTCGGCCCGCTGCGCCAGGCGGTGCTAGGGCGCTCACCTGTCGGGGTGTCCCCGGACCCCCCTCGCAGCGCCGCCTTTCCCGAGCCCGCCCGGCCGCAACCCGAGCAGCTCCAGCCTTCCCCGAACCGCGGGGGCTGAGGTCACCCCCCCACTTCGGTAGCAGCACCGATGTTCAAAGCGCTGTCGATTTGTACCCAGCATGTTGCAGTCGGACCCGTTTGGGCTTCTGGTTTGAGTTCAGCTGCTCGTTCTGACTACGCAGTGCAATTACCTTGTCTTCTTAAACTAACTCCTCTCAGCAAAACAGGAGGATGCTCAGGTTAAGCTTACTAGCACCTAGCGCACTTTCAGCTTTGTCACATCAAACAGTGGGAAAATGTGTACCAGACATGTAATGTTGATGTATCCAGAACGAATATTGAAAAATAAAGCTACCCCTTCCTTTTTTTCTGCCCTGCATATAGAAAGCTGTCACTTCAGCCACAGTCCCTGTTTCTCTTGGTGGCTAAAATATTTCTTAATGTCTAGGTCTTAATCCTGCAGTAAGAATTTTCTTTCTGTAACCACAGTACATAGCTACAAATGGTGAGAAATAGTCCCGTCCTTTTCCATGGAAGAGATCAGTCTTGTCCATCCACAGAACTGTCTTGTTCAAAAAAGCATTTTCTACATATGCATAAAATAGTAAAAGAGGCAGCAGAAAGGTTATTTTTAGGGCAGTAGCTGGCAATAAGGGAAAGCTTGAAGGCAGAACAGGAAAACTCTGAGCGATGAAGGTGGGGTGGGAGGAAATACCGCAATGCTCTTTACATAAAAGTAGGACTGGAAGGGACCTTGTGAGGTCAGCTCCTCCATGGCTCTGCCCCAAGGCACGATCAACTACATGTGTGTCATTCTTGACAAGTGTTTGTCTAACCCATTCTGAAGTCCTCCAGCGATAGCACCACTCCAGCCTCCTCAGGCAATCTGTTTTGACTTGCTGTGTCAAACTGTTCCTTAACGTACAACCTGAAACTTCCTTGCTGTGATTCCAGAGTACTACATTAGCCACCAAAGGGACAGCAAGCAGAGTATTGCTCTCAGTCTTTACATAGGTAAAGCCCGCTTCCAGAAACTGTTCTTTAGGCACTCCAAGGAATCTCAAGAGCTGATGCATCCTCCTACCTTCATCAGGACTGCCTTCAACTGATTTGTATCTTATTTGAAGTCCAAAGCTGGAGCTAATAAGCTGCTTGGGATCTTGTAATCGTTTATAAGAAAAGAAGGATAATCATGCGCATGTCACGGTGCGTACTCTTTTTCCATGTTTCCATATGGAATGCAAGCTTTGGTTGTAACAGCAGTACCATTTTGTGATAAAATTTAAGCTCTGGTTGGTTTTGTTTCTGTCGAGATTGCCTTATCCATTGTTCATATTTCTATGGCTGAATATTTCTCCCTTTTGTACTGTCTCTATTGAATATAACTTTTTTTTCCCAAAATATTTATCCAGTTGGTCAAAACCACTTTGAATTTAAGCCTGTCTTCCACTGTCATATACAAATGTAAAAAATTTGTTCAATTTTGCAATCCAGACTGTTAGCAAGAACTTTAGTTCCTCATAGAGCTCTGTAAAATGTATGTTCCTACATTTAAGAGGAGGCCATTGATACTTTACTCTCTCTATACTTTCCAGACAACTTGACATACCTAAGTAAACTAATCTTGCTGAGAAGATTGTCATGTGCAAGGCTTGTTCTATTGTCTCAGTGATAAAGGATTCATTGGTTCCTTTTCACCCCTACCAGGCTATAACAATGTCACAGAAAATCACAAAAAAGGCTATGCAAGCATTTACACTTTTTTATTGTTGCAGCTAACCAAGAAATTATTCAGTTCAACTGAATTTTAAAAATTTGGGTTTATATTCAAGAGATGAATCCATCCAAAGATTAAAGTACTCAGAAAACCAAAGGACATTGATCTTGTCAGAAATTCCACTTACTTTTTTAGTTCATCATCCAGAGTTGGGAAATTTACCAAGCATATTGGAAATTTTGATTCAGCTGCCTTTTTGTCTGAAGACATTCAGCCCTGATGTTCTTCCACTCAGTGCAAAAAGCATAATAGCTAAAACCATCCTAAGTATAGAAATGATTGCTATGAGATCATATAATAATTGTGTAGAAAAAGTAAGACTACTGGCAGGAAAGATTTAGGAGATGTTGCATCTGGAATTCCACAGCTTGCCAGTTATGTCTGCCTCTGGAGATTGAAGTGAATGCAGACATTGACTCTCGAGAGATGAAATTCAATTTAATTTCCTGAATCCTGAGAACAATTTTGTAGTAAGGGTCATGGGCCACAACTGGCAAATTCATGTCTGCTTTGTAAAGAATTAAAGGCATATTTTACAGCAAATATTTTTTCACATAGTCTTAAGCCACCTAGCCCTATCAGGCAGTGCTGAATTTTTAAAGCATTAAGCTAGTTTAAAGGAAGGAAGGAAAAAGAAAACATCACCGTTGTGTGAGTTAGAAGCTGCATATATACAACAAGACATGTGGCAATAACTTATGCTTGCCCTAGAAGAACTTGCAGTGGAGCTGCAGAATATACAGTTTCTTCATTGGAATATGTTCAAACTTTCAAGTATTTGATGTTTGAAATCTCAAGCCATAAATGATAAATAATGGAAGAGGGGCATCCTGAAACCATGCACGTGTTGGCACAACAGTTTAGTGTATTTGGGACATATTTTCATTTCCCCTCTTTTATGCTCTCTAAGACAAAACTTCTGCCAAGGTTTCTGATATGATCCAGGGTGGAAAATAAGAGTGTAAAGTACCCTAGCAGGGATAAGAACTACAAAGCTGTTCAGCCATGCATTTCCAACTGAGAAGCTGAAGTCCTCCAAGGTAAATTTTCTGAGATCACGGAACATTCTTTATTTATAGAATTACTCAATAGAGACTCCAGCTCATGGCTAATCAATTCTCCTCATGCAGGAAATCCACTATTCAGTGCATTTATTGCAGAAGCAAAATTCTGCCCTCACATGAAAGACAAAGTACCCACCTTCACATTCACTGTTACAAACATCAGAGGTTGATGTGCTCTAAGCAGAGGATGAGTCTAGTAAAATGATGATTAACCATCTGTAATATTGCCGTATAAAAGAGTGTGTAAAGGTAATGGAATGGGAGTTTGCTTTGATTTTAGTATTTACCTTCAGGTAGCTCAGGATGTAAAATGATCAGGTCTGTTCCCATGATTTTTTTCAATCTGCTTAGTGGCAGAGAGCGTTGCAAACCACTCTCAAAGGCAGGAAGAAGGGCAAAGGGATGTGTCCTTTTGCTGGTACAACCCTGATCTGAAACAGAGGTGCAAACAATTGGTGATTCTGGTATTTAGAGGACTGACATGCTTTATCACAACTGGTTTTCATCCTCAGACATCCAAGGGTCTCTCAGAGCACCTCACATCCTCTCTCTCCATTACTTGTCTTAAGATCACTTAAACCTCAAGAGAAAGGCATGATGCTGGTAGCATAGTAGAAATGGAAATTCGACATGAAACAAAAGTACTCTTTTACGAAAGTTCAAAATTTAAGATCCTCCAGACTCCCACAGAGAACTTTTATTTTCAATACATTGTGAAGAGAAAATTTTCAGCATATTCACCTCTTTTATATGTAGACTCTGGCTATAAATAAATAACAATATATATAACATTTTTAATTGACTTTTTAAGTCATTTGGTCCTCCTCTGTCTCCAGCTTTTTCATCAAGTTTCAAAATCGTTTGTATCATCATCGTTTGTACTGCTGCGAACTGTGGGAATATGTTTTCTAAATCTCATTTGTTGGGGTTTTCTTGGAATCAAACTCTTGTTCTCAAAGTTAACCAAGAGTTTCAGCTGAAAGGGAAAGCTAGGAGCCCTCCTACGCATATAGGAAATCAAGAAATTCAGTTTCCAGAGCAAACTCGAAAGAAGGTCCTTTTACCAAGATTTTTGGATTTTGGCTTTTGTTTTTTAAGTTACTAGTTTTGTCAATATTGCATAGAGCCAGAAAATTTACTTGAGACATATACTAAAAACATTTATTAAAATTGAAGCATTTGTAAATCTGAAGACCGCTTCTTTTTAGCTAGTGGAAATTTTCTAGTCATAGTACTCTTAAAGGTCCATTACTTTAAAAAACTTTTTAAAAAATAAAAAACCTGAATTATATGAAAATATTACTGGGGAAATTGTGTTTCCCATCCCACGTCCCACCCCCAAACCTTTGGCATTTAGAAAATAGCATCATTCTTATTCCAAAATAGTGAAGTTTGGTTAAAATTCTGAAGAAAAACCTCAGTAGAAGTCACATAGAATTTAAATGAGTAATGATAACACCATGAATTATTTCCACTTTCAAACTTTGTTCTGTTTGACTAGCTGGATGATGGATGATTGCTTCTTCATTGTTGCTGTGCCACTAGAAACTCAAGAAAGCAAACAAAAATGCTGATGGATCAGACTTTTTGCCAGTTACCTCACAAGCTGCAGATTCACTACTTCACAAAAGAAATCACTGAAATGTAAGGGTAATCAGAAAAGTTTATTTTGAGAGAGAAAATCAGTACAATGTCAAATATTTCTAAATAGCTCAGTAATCATAAAACACTGATGTCAGGAAAAATAGTTGCTCATTCTTCCTTTCACACAAATCCACAGTAATTTGGACCTAAATATGGTACAGGAACATGGCATTTGCAGAAATTTGGATGAGAAAAAGTTATCTTCTTTTAGATCATCTTTTTCAACAAACAGAAGCAATCGCTTTACAAGAACAGAAAAAAACTCAGCTCTGTGATAGTTAGGAAAAGCATTTTGATTTTCTGAAGATCAGCTCTCCTTTTCAGTCTTCTTGCTGTCCCATTTCAGAATCCTTACTAGACATTTTCCAAGTATCCAGTAAGGCCTCACATCAACTTTACTGTTTTCACATGCAAGAGTCTCCTTTGTCTGATAATACACAGAGCCTTCACACTTTTATCACACAATCTGATCCAGGTTGGATCTAAAATAACATTGTATTACTGGAAATAAAAGAGTACATTCTGCAAAGCTTCCTTAACAAGATTGAATCTCATCTCACCAAACTTGTAAAATGCACGGAATGTATCAAAAGGTAGCAGATGTCACCTTCAGTTCTGATTTTTCACTAGAGCCATCACCAACAAGCTTCAGAGATGTCTACACTGATAAATAGGAGAGCAGAATGGGCTAGAGGGAGCTCCACATTTCTTAGTTGCTCATTTGCCTTCTGTTTTGTTTTGGGCTGATGCTGGGCTGGACAAAGCCTGGGTCCTGCACTGGGAATCATTTATTTCAGTTAAAAATGTTAAAGGATGAGTGGGTGAGATGGCACCAGGTTGTTCATATCTCTGTCACCCTCATGCACTCCCAGTCTGCTGAGCGTCACGTACCCCAAACCCTTGTCATGTTCCTGCCATTCCCCAGGGTACGTTACATGTCTTTGAGGTCTGAAAAAAACCGCTTTAGTGGCTTGCACAGAGACCTCGTGTCACCTCAAACACTGTAGTGGCCTGCATCTTTTTCTCTCCCTGTTGTGTCAGAGCTGAAGACACAGCTCAACAGCTTGAGAAGTGGGCACTCTAAAATGTTGGTTTGCTACTTAGAGTTCAAAATGACATGTAGTATTTCCCTACCTTACTGATGGTTGACAATTTCTGTGAATTATACCTGGGACAATAAATGCTGTATAAATACTTTCTGCATTTGTAGATGAAGAAACTGTCAAAGAGAATTTAAATGAAGATCATAATGCTGACAGCTCCAGTTCCATCACTGCAAATTTCTACTATACATGTGTATAAAAACATGAAGAAAATAAGAGGCAGCACATTTCTGCAACATTAGTTCATTGAATTCCATGGTGTACTGTAGAAAGGCATAATAGATGGCACAGAAAGCAAGATGATGGTCTTTCATTTTGGGTGCAACCCAGCAATTACATAACCTGTGTTCTAATGACTGCATAGTGCTCCATCATTAAGGAGAAAATTTCATTTTATTTAAAATTATAATCACCAAATCCAGTGATTTCTGATGAGCTGTGTGAATGTGATTTGCAATACTGATTCCACCGTATTCAAGTAAGAAAATAAATGCTGAAAGAAACAAGGCTCAAGATAAGTACTTTATATTAGAAAGTATTTTTGTAAGGGATATTAGTAAGTTTTTTCTGCTTTTTTGTGATTAACATCTTTGAAATTTTTCATGCAAATGCTGAAGAGCAGAGATAAGCCAAGACAGAACATAAAGGACTAGAATGCCACTCAGAAAAAATGCTTACTAGTATCGTTGTTACCAATAGCTACTGTCAGGTTGATCTACAGTCTTACTAACCATATGTTTCGTATTTCCTATGGAAGTTGTTATTCATATTTCAAAATAGCCATCGTAAGAACTGGAAGACTTTTTCAGATATTGCAATTCAGGCATCACAAGCTGTCTTTTCAGTTTCAGACTCCATTCAGGTTCATAGGATATTCCATTGTAGTAGGACTCAGAATACATTGAAGGATCAAACAGAAGAGATACAGAAATCACCGAATATTATGAAGGAAATAAAGGTGATACTAATCAAAGAGTTTCATCAAAAGCTGCTAGAAAATTTTTAACTGAAATGTTTAATTTCAATGAGTTTCATATTAGCTCAAAGGTGAGAAAATAAAGTATTAATGACTACCAGATATAAAAAAAAATGTTACATGTATCTAAGTGGTCCTAAATTTAAATAACTCGAGGTGGGTAATTTTTTGTGGGGTTTTTTTGGTGGGGGGAGTGTTCTCCTCATACACTGAATAAAAGACTAGCTAATAACTATGAAGAAACTGAGGGCAGAGAAAATTTTTGACTCCAAAAGATCAGAAGCAGCACCAGCTGCTGGAACTGCAGTAACTTTACTTGAGAGTTGATAGTGCTTAGACAACACTGAAATGTACATGGAGAAAGCCAGTAACATCCTCTGCTGCTCCAATGTAAATCAATAGGCATTTTGTCTGGTCCTATCACTTCAGAGTTAGAGCTCTTGAATACATTCATATGGCTTGAGGTTTTCACTAAAAGTGACAACAAGAACACCTTCATTTTAGCTACAGCAATCAGGAGTAAATGAGAGGCGAATCAGGCTAAAGGTAATAAACCAGTACTTGTCTGTATGGCTTGGCAAACATTTTTTTTTAAAGCTAACATTCTGAAATAGAAACATTTTTCCATGGTAATGTCCAATCGTAATAAATGCAATTCAGAAAATTCCCCACCTCATTATTTAGAGGAAACATTTTTTTTATAACTAGGATACTGAAGACCCTCCACACCTTGGGGAGCTAATTTTAGTCCTTTAGTACAGTATCAAAACAATCATTACATGCTCAAGGATAAAAAATAGCTAAGAATAGAGCCAAATGGATTTTCAAAAAACATTTATCCTGAAGTTAATGATAAATTTAAGAATAGCTAATGTTAAGAGATCTTTATGAAGTGATTAATGAAGTCTGTCAAGTAGTAAATCCCAAAATCTCTAGAACTTTTTCCAAGTACATGCATCTGCAATTTCGTATATACTAGAGGAGAAAGAAAAAAAAATAACAAGAAACTTTCTGCTGCAATTATAGATTCTACTCAATGGGGAAATAATTCTGAATTTGAATTGATGTGGAGGGAACTGGATTGGTTAAAAACTAAAAAACAACAGAAACCCCACTCCACCAAACTGAAAAAAAAAAGCTAAAACATGAACATTGTAAAGGAACTTCAAAAATTTGAAATGGCAAAAAACCTTAAGACCTTTTTAAACAAAGTTCAAAGAAAGTACTCCGTTTTGATGTATATGAGGGCTTTTGCTCCCCCAAATTAATTCTCTTTTTCAGTTTTTCTTTTCAGCCATCAGCCTCCTTCTCCTGCCCACCTGTGTTCCCACACACACATGCTTAGTTGAGGAGTTTTCACTTATGTCCTTCCCATGCTTTAAACGACCTTGCACTGAGGACCTCGGCACATGGTGAATTTACATGAGTAATACTGGAGTGTATTACCCTGATTCATGTTTCTGACCTGAAGAGCATATAATAAGCATGGGAAAACATATACTGAGCAAGATAAAGAGTCACTACAGTTTGAACTCCTCAGCAGTAGGTAGGACTTTTGAAGTTTCTTATAAAGTCTTCTTTATAAGCTCATGTTCTCAAGGTTTTACACTTGAGTTAATATTTTCCAGCCTTTGGGAAGCCACTAAAGCAGCTTGCATTCGTGGTATTGCACCTAATATAAATGTTTTGAGCTTTTTAAGACCATTTGGCATCTAAGGCTAAGACTGAAGACAGCATCAGCCTATATACATGGGAGTTAATATGACAAATCAGGCTACTTCACAATGAAATGCCTCTGTTCAGATGATGGTTATGTAGAAGAACAAGTTAAATTGTCATCTCTTCTCTCTTTCAGGACTCATAGTATGGCATTCTGCTAGCAGAGAACTTCCTTGCCAAGAGAGCAGGCCCCATCTGTCATTCACTCTTCTTGTTTCTCAGCAGAGTTAAAAAGCCTGACAGTTTCCATGAATAACAATGACACATACTCTATATCTTGCAGAGAGGCACAAATTTTATTGATGATAAAAGGGGGGAAAAAATCCTTCAGTGTTTGAAGAGTTTTCTGAGCACTGCTTATGTGTGGTTTTGAGTGAAGATGGAGCTGCCATTTTGTGTGAGTCAATGAACCTGCTTATTGCTGTTAACGTGTAATTGCTGACCTAGGCCACTACAACTAAGGACCTGTTTTCACGCAAGTCTGGTTTGTAACCAACTCCCCTGCTTTCACACGAAGGATTCTTCTGTATCTGGGTTCCAATGGCTTTTAATACGTAGTTTTTGGCCATCTTGATTCATCTGCACTTAAAAAGCTGCTTAAGCACAGTTTTTGAACACCTTGAAAAGTATCAAAAAATCATAGCGGAGAGGTATGTTTTGGGGGAGATGCTCACAGACAGCATGTAGAAAAAGTGCTTTTGCTGCTATAAGTGATTTTCTTGGTAGGTTTAACAAACATAATTTCATAAATATCATTACAGAGGCACATCTATACTACCTAATTTTCAGAAAGACTACACCTACCTGCTTGTCAGTGCAGAAGACAAGGGGAAAATAATTCCAAGAAAGCTTACCTAGTTTTGCTATTAATAATGCAACACTATGTCAGTCATTGGTCAGTCTGGTATTGGTCAACAGTTTATTCACAAAAATTTCACCCATATCCCATATGAAATGTTTTTATGAAAGAAAAGGGGAGCCATCTGCATATAGGCCTTTATTTAGAAGCATTTTTTATTACTGGCATGAGTTATTTGGCATTTTGTTTTTCCTTCATCTCTATTCTTGAACCTCTGACTCTATTCTATCAAGTTAACTGAGAAATGTACTTACATCTTTAGGGGGTATGCCCTATTTCAGATTATAATTGAGATATAAATTTCCTTTTTTTTTATTTTCTTTCATAGATCTATCTTCACTGTGTAAAACTGAGCTCTTGTAGAGGCTGATCAAGCATCAGTCTTTGGTAAAAGTGCTGCTGAATACGATGTTAAATTTTGGCACAAAAAGAGGTATATGCAAATGACATTTTGAGAGTCATCAGAAATAAAGGAGAAGTTTAGGCATATAGGAAAAGATAGAATAACCGGGGGCCTAAAATAATAAAAGTGAAACTGAGTTGAGTATAGTTTGGGGCAATATCATATATAAAATGTCCAGAAAAAAATATCATGAAAATTGGGAATGAAATTTTGGCTAGTAGACTAAAATTTCATCAAGAATTAGAGGAAAGCAACTTAATTTTTTTTTTTAATTTGTTGCAGTTGTTTGACTAATGCTACCCTGATCTCTGTCTGAAAGCCTCCAAATTCTGTATTGCCCTTCTAGTCAAGAGCCAGGAGCACTTTCTTACCTAGTTTTCCAGTTGTTATTTTAAGAATTTGTATTTCTAAACTGGATCCTTTTGAAAATGCTTACAATTCAAAGTTCTGATGGCTTAGTCCCTTTGACGAATCAGCTGCTAAATGAAAAGAAGGGGAAGCAGGTGTAGCACAGAAAGAAGTATTTTTTCTGCCCAACTGAAACCCTATTGAAAGCAAAGGTCAAAGTGCCTTTTAAGGGAAGAAATAATGCCACTTCTCCTTTTCAGGTCACTCACTATATACTGAGTCACACAGGTCTACTATTTCGTCTCTAGCTGATTCAGATCAAAGGTCCAGAAACAGAAGACAAAATAGCTCTTTAGATGTTTGTTTGTTTGCTTATTTCTGAAGCAGGAAAGCTGCATCCACAGCCTGAGTAGTTCTGGTCAGTGTCACTGTAGAAGGACACTGATGATATGTTGAAAAGTGTCAAAGTTCTTCAGTGTATATCATGATAAATTCAAACATGAAAATTCTACTTTTGGTGGGAATCCACCTCATAAAGTTCCTAGTTTAACAAGGTCTCAAATACTGTGTTTTTTCATGGCTGGAATGTCAGATACTTTGCATGGCCAAAGCTCCACTGAAGTTCAGCAAAACATTGCTTGCCAGTAAGTTTCAGAAAATGATCTCTCAGAGAGCCTACTTTGGAAAGAGGGTGACTGAAGTAAGGTGAAACTAGACTTTACGTATTTCTATTTTATTCATATGACATAGTTACAAAATGCTTCAAGTTCTGAAAAAGTGAACTCCATAAAGTGACTCATGCATGAGTTGCCAATACTTTGGAGCAGAAGAATGTGTTTTGAAATATGGTGATCAAGGGCAGGCTTGGTTCGTAATCCTCCTTAGTCCGCACCCAAATCTGTATCGGGTAGAACAGCTGATGAATCCTTCCCATACACACAAAGCATGTCCTAAAGCTATTAACTGGTGTCTCAGTTGTCTCTGTCTAAGGTACAGTGAGCCTAACAATGTGAACTGTGCTATGTCCTCATTTGAGGGAATACTAGGAGATGAGTAGTACCCTGCATTTCAGTATGTGCGATCATTTTGTAGTATTTCAAACTGCATTAAAGGTTATTTTTTAAAGGTATTTTTCTTAAAGGCATGGGAGGAAGGAGTTCCCTTTGTGGAAGACAGCAGTAGAATTTAATAGCTGAGGCTAATGTGGAAATTACACTGTATGAAACATTAAATAAATGGTATATAAAAGCTTTCAAGAGGGAAACAACAACAAAAAGCTTCACCAAAGCAGACCAGAATTCTGCAGTTTTGATATACATACTGAGATAGATCAGTAAGAAAGCATATTTTTGTGACTAGCAAAAGTTCATAAGCATAGGAAAGTGATGATGAGGTTAAAGAACTTTAGAAAGTTAGAGTTGTTTGATGAATAGGAATGTACTAAAACAGCTTCTTCACTAATAATTTAAGAGATTTTTTTTTTGGTCATGTTTGTATTTTTAAGTAATGTCTTGAAAATGCATTAACTTGTAAACTTAGCTTTTGATAGCTTAGCAGGCTTTCTACTCTTAGTAAGTATTTCTCAATAAAACATCACGTGCTTTAAAATCTTGTGACTCTGAAGTTATACTACTCATAGGTAGGGTAGAGACAGTAATACAAAGACATTTAATTTTGAGATTCAAGTGGTATAATGAGTGTCAACAGTGCAGTTGCAGTTACAATTGGTAGCTCCATGGTGGAGCCAAAAGCATGAGCTTTACACTTACTGCTGAGAGAGACTCAGAAACGTAATGTAAGTGTGAGAGCATCCAGCTTCCTTCAGGGTAACTTAGTTCCAGCATACCCTACAGAAAAGTGATTTCTTAAACTAAGCTGCAACTGAAATGTGTCAGGAAGTCTGTTTCATTAACTGAAATAGCTAGTTGTTTTTGTAGAGTGCCAGTCATCAAGTTTCATTGCTGCTGAGTGTAGATTATATCATAAGTATGTCACAGCAAGGGGGAAATTTCCATTTCAGAAAGGAAATAATACAAACAAAGCCATTCCACAAAGATTTCAGACTATAATCAAGTGTCCTGGGGACAATCAGCATCTTTGATTTTAGATAAATACCTTCGTATGCTAAAGAAAATTATCATTCAGTATAAAGCATCTTAATTGAGATGAAGTGCATAAGTCATTCATTTGCTAAAGTATCATTCCAAAATGAGCTTCATAAAGCAAAGGGTATTTTTTCCTATTCACAACCATATTTTAAAATACAAAGAACCATATACATCAGTTTTTAGTGAAGCATTAATCTCATTTTCAAAACTGAAAGCTGTTTTGTTCTTTGAAATTATTACTTTTTAAGTGTTATATACTTTAATGTTCAGATACACATTAAAATAATATGAAAAAAATAATGACAAAATTAAAACAATTCTAGGTTGTTTTTGTATTAGTGATATACAGTTATTTAAAGAAAAATAAAAAAGCTTCAAAACTAAGGTTATGAGTGAAGCTTGAATCTGCTCCCCATGTCCAGTTCAGGATAGATCATCCTTAGAAGGAGAATAGGTGATTCCTAATGCATTTCTTCTTGTCACATTTGGGATACCCAAAAGAAAATGCCCTACCAGTTTACTACATTGCTTTTGAATTTGTGGGAACAGAGCTCAGATGCCAAGTTACTAATCTGGATGAACCACTGAGTGTCACAGACAGTTCAGCCTATTTGGTGCAGGCGTAGAACAGTCTCTTAAAGCAATTAAAAGCATTTGAGAGAGAGGGCTGCTTCTTGTTGCATGGAGCAGTACAGTTTTATGGCTTTGTGAACCTTCACTTTGAAAATTTATAACAATTATGTTATCAGAAGAACTCACGTTTGTCTGGTCACAGTGGGTTACTTCTTGATCTGAAGCAAGCAAAGAGCACACTCAGCTGAGGAGCCCAGGTTTCAATTCCTAGTCACATCTGGAGAAGGCTCCTTTGACATTGCCCAGGTTTTGCCTGGCTGATGTAAAGAATTAATAGTACCCTTCCATGTTTCTCTGACAGTGTCCTCACTGGTAATTAACACTCTAGCAATGACATTTATTTCTCATTTAAGAGTGGTAACAGCGTGTCACTTCTGCAACTTTCTGGAGATAGAATTTTCAGGGCTATGACCTTTAAAAAGTACTTACAAAAGCAAATGAGCTATTAAATTGGGTTGTGTTTGTTTGTGTGTGTGATAGTCATTCAGTATCCTAGCAATTAGGGAGAATATCCAGTTTAAGGTTGCATATGCAATGGGCACGCACATCCTGTACTTGTTCTGGAACGGGTACTTGCTATTCAGAGGTAGATACAGAATGTTAACAGAGTACATTTTCATACACAGCTGTTGGTCTATCATACCCAGTCCATCTCCATTCATTGAAAACATTCATTTAATTTTGAGGGAACACTGGCTATTGAAACATACATGGCGAGTTAGTAGTGAATTTCCATTTGTCTTAGTGTTAGAGGTTAAGTAAGCTCTGAAGTAAGATCAATCCTGAGTAGTACTGTTTGAACTAAAATATACCTTTCTAATTTGTAAGCTCTTCAGTTAAGAGATGTATCTACTTACACAGTATTTCAGAGGTGGGAGATAAAAAGCTGGAAGCATTACTACAGCTAGGGAGAGAGTGAAGGCTTGCGGGAGTAAGTACAAGATACTGTGCTAATTGCCTAGAGCAAAAATAAAAATGCAATGCTAAATTGCATGAAATTCTCAAATTGTCTCTAATGACATACTTTTGCCAGAGTCCACTTCAACAGCAGAAGATTTCAGGATATTAGCAAAGTTTTTATTGCGTCACAATTCGTTACTGTGAGTGCTACAGACATGGTACTATTTGCATAGCTGGTGCAAAGTGTAAGATTTGTTTTTGCAGGAGAGTGCACCACATCCCTTTAAGGGAGGAGGCTAGCCAATGAAATCAGGCTTCATTTCCACTGATTATGATAATGAACTAGTGGTCTCAGAGACTAGCTGGATGTCAAGGAGGCTGTTGTATCAGAAGCAGGGAGAAAAGGGTGCTGAGGTGACAACTGTCCTGCAAACATCTACTCGGCATATTGCAAACAAGTTCAGCTGAGCTGACGATATAAAACTGCCTATGGATCCAATGCCAGTTGTTTTGCTGGCAAATTGAAAAGAATTGGTATGACTCCTGAGAAGAGCAAAGGAGGTGCCTGAAATCTGTGAGAACAAGTCAGATTAGTGTGATGTTAAAAAGTCACTGATATGCTGCTAACCAAGATAAAGAAGGTGGTTAAAAAAAAGAAAAGAAAGTAGGGATTCCATCTCTGTGTGAAAAATCTGTACCAAAATCAAGTACTGATAATGCAAAACCTTAATGCATATGAATCACTGAAGATATAGAGTTTTAAAAAACATATATAGGAAACTGTGGTAATTAAGAAAGATGAGAAAAATAATTGAAAACAGTACCAAGATAAAGTAATTCTTAACTGTGTTTCTGACATGCATAAAGAAAAATTGAATTTTGGGAAATACAGTTTGATTAAAGCATATAGGATAATAAACAGGAGAATTATAACAATGCTAAATAAAAACAATAACATTCGAGCTCAAAAAACATTGTTTTAACTGCAACTCTATTTTAATTTGGACATCATTATGTTGACTAAAGATTAATAATAACAGAAGTGGCTGCTGTTTTGAACCCTACGGACCAATAGTAATCATGCAGCTGCCCACCTGTTTCTCCACAAGGAAAAAGAATATAGTCCCAGACACTAAGAATTATGTTAATGCACAAATTTCCGAAGGAGTGATTTCCCCCAAAATAAGGTCATGATAAGCCAAATGGGTTAGAGAACAATATTTAAAGAGAAAGATGTCAAAAGAAATTTGGAAACTGTTTTAAAATAAGATGGCTGCTAGCAAGAATCATGTGGTAACAATATCGAGGTGAGAATGACATCCAAAGTGTGTCCTGGTCCAGCACAATGTGAGGACAGTACTTAACAGTATAACAAAACAGTGAAAAGGAAACAGAAGATAAATCAATGTAAACTTAACATATACAGGATATAGATATCTGATAAAGGAATTTAAAGTCATTATGAAAAATACATGGTAGAATGGGCTTAACTAATGTTAGCAAGGAGATTTAAATGTCACCACAACATTTGTTGGCGAGTAGTTAGGTGTATTTTCTAGTGGACATGGCAAACTAACACCTTGCAGTGAGAGAACTTGCAACTGCTGGTTTTTTCCCATTTGCCCCCACCACCAGTAGTGGTAATCCAAGTAGTGCCTAAGTACCTTCACAGGGCGAAAACACTGCATGACACTTAAAAAGGACACAATTAAGAAATAGGTACTGGAAATCTAAAATCACATAAAGTCATATGAGAAAATGCATGCATTTTCAACAGTGAGTGGGATTAAGCATTGCCATGCTTTAATTAGTAGGATGGGTGGACCTACCTGCTGTTTTTCTGGGAGACATGCTTTATTCAGGAATATTTTTTGGATTCAGTACAGGGTATCTTGGCAAAAGAGAAGGACCTGGTTACTATAAAGGTCAGGCCAAATGTTCCAATAATACCTGCATTCAGTGAAACTTTGAATAATATCATTGCAATAACCCCTTCTCTTGTCTTACTTATTCGAGGAGATAAATCCCTGGCTGTATGCCCTGGGTCTGCTTCATGTTCTTAATCACTTTGTAATTTCCCTTAGAGAATATATTGACTAAATTGCCTCAGTCTCAGAATATTCTTTTCCCCTTTTATATCTCTATGAAACATCTATAGCTTTTCTCTGTGCAGAGAAAATAAAATAACTTCTTTTAATATTTCATGGTTGCAGACATACCTCAGTTTTCTCAAATCTGAAAGAGCAGACATGACTTTTCGAGAGAATTTCCAATTTTGTGGGAGGCTTCAAAAACCCTTCCTCTCTAGTAACTTAGAAACTGCTTTCCAGAATTTCAGTTACTTCCAGGTTCTTTTCTTTTTTCACCTCTAGTAACACTTCAGAGACAGTTGTCTCTTTGAAAAATAACTTAATAGAAAAAGGAAATTTCTTTTTCCTGAAATACCTTTCTGCTGTAAGTGCCTCAGTAACCTTTCTAGTTTGACCAGTTGGAATGAAAAAAAAAACAACCCACATTATTTTGATGCAGTTTTATCTCTGCTGTTGAATATAGAAAAAGGCAAGACTCAAATAATATTTTAAAAAATCACAGCTTGTGTCTAAAACATGACATTTCTCTCTGGAATACCATGGCATGAGCTGATAGTGCTAAATTAAATTAAAGGACAATTCTTGGTAAGAAAGTGTAAGGCAGAAATTGTATACTTTGCTGATGATCTGGTGTGAAGCTGGGACAACCAGTCCCAATTTAAGAAGGCCATTATGATGGGGGTTTCCTGCATCAAAGCACATGCTTTGATGATCTTTCCCAATGTAGAAGCTTTACCTAGAATTTATAAGATGAATCAAGACAGAAAAGAAATTGAAGTGGAAATTATAACAACAGTAAATGTAATCATAGCTCTTCCTTATTATAAATTTATGTTTAAAGACCAAAATCCACAGTTCCTAAGATCGGGACTCTTAGGAACCGTGACCACTAAGGATGCTCCCAGGAAAGAACACTTCACATCACAGTGCATCCAAAGTGCCTCCATCTAGTGCTAGGATGGTGAAAAAAAGCTGTGGTGACAGGCTTGCTGGCATTGCCTTTGTCAGCTAAGCAGAAAACTAACCTATAAAGCGTGTATGAATCTGTATGGTCTTTATGCAATATATAAAATTTCTTCCTATGTGCTTCAAGGCATAAAACATTTGTTTGATTTTTCTTTGGTGTTAACTCAAATTTAAACTCTCCTTCAGGGTTATCAGATGAGCTGCCCAGAAGAAGCTCAATGGAGCTTGAACCACGGCAGGTGCTGAATGGATGTGCTCCCTTGCCAGTAGCTGTAGCATGTAGCAAACTGGCCTTTATTGGCTTCTAAGGCAATGAATCTGCCCTAGTTTTTCACCACAGCCCCAGGCATGCTGCTGATCATTTAGATTTAAGCTTATTGGAAGTTCTAAATGCCTCTCACTGCAGCTACCTGTAGATTTTCAAAAAGATGCAGCTGGCAAGTTGACTCAGAAATCTGCCTCAAACTCAATCTCAATAAATACATTTAATCTATCTACTGTTTGATACAAAAGATCTTCTTAGTTAAAAATACATTCACTGGCTTTGAAGCAGAATGTGGATGAACATTGATGAGTGTCAGCAGCAGCTTGTAAAAAATATTGATTTTCTGTAGATAATAGAACATCTAAATATTTAGAATATATTACTATTTTATATAACCTTAGGAAATAAGATACTACAGTTTTATCATTCAAGACAAGAAATTTAGTCCCAGGATGTTAAGGTATTGCTCTCAAAGTATTTTGGGTTTTGTCCTTTCTCATAGTACTCTAGAGATAGGTAATTATATTTCTTTGTGAGTGAGACAGATAAAATAGATAC
This sequence comes from Ifrita kowaldi, assembly GCA_013398055.1. Classification (NCBI taxonomy): domain Eukaryota; kingdom Metazoa; phylum Chordata; class Aves; order Passeriformes; family Cinclosomatidae; genus Ifrita; species Ifrita kowaldi. Next base: position 227,503 of record VZRS01011730.1, on the reverse strand, counting down.
CGTAAAATGCACCTAGTTACTCTACTTCTGTTTTACGTACATGGAACTTTAAAATTTATATATACAGTAATATTTTCTAAGGGCTGTTTCAGTTTGTCCTATATGTTTGGGGTCCACCTTAAGTGTGAAGCGAAAACTCTAAGACTACCTGAAATATGATTGTTTGCTTTCAATGGAAAACCAGGCAAATTCAAACACTCCCAGCAACTAATCTTTACAAAATACCTATTAATTTACACATATCTGAAATAATAATCCAAAGGGTGACCAAGAAAGATAGTTGCAATTTAAAAACTGTGGACCTGACCTGCGTTGCTTTGTAATTTGCTCTTAAAAGTGATGATTTCAGAAATAGTTGGTGTAAAGGTGAACAACTTAAGATATGATGATACATTTATCTAAATTGCAGGATTGATAGGGTTATTCCTAAGACAAAATTTTAGTTATAACTAAATATAATAAAATTTGTCCATAAACTGGAAGGATTCTTCCAGAGCACTGGGAAATAAAGAAAAGCAAAAGGAAGATACCATATCCACAAAATAGGAGATCAAATTAACCCAATACTGAAAGATTCTTGCAGAGTCCAATCTAACATTTAGAAAACAGTCTTTAGTATTCAGAAGTCATTGGCTCAACAAATTTTGATCAAGTTTGAACTTTTTAACTTATTTTACTTATAGGAATACTTTTACTGGTGGAATTTACATTCCTTTAATTCTATAACTTTATGTGCCAGTGCACAGATGGGCCTAAGGGAACAACTGAAATATAAAACTGGTAAAGACCAGATAGGCTTCAGAAGCAAGCCTAGTCTGTCTTACTGACAGGGGTCATTTCCATTAATATCATATCTTAATAACTATGCCCTTAGACTGGCACAGAGCCCAGCACATTAGCTTTTCTCATGAACCCTAGGATTGAAAGCTGTTTATAAAAAGGATAAAAGCATGACACATGGTTATAAAAAGGCATGCTTCATCTATTAAGATTGATCTTTCACTTCAGTACACATACTTCTAAAACATCCCTATTCCTTTAGGCTGAAGGTGAGAAAGAATAATATCTTGAAACCAAAATTTACAATTAAACTATTTTTCAATTATTTCTAGATCAGCTCCCTCTCGTGGGTGATGATTATCAAGAAGAGTATATTAAAAAGTAGATACCATCAACTCTCACTTTTCTACTCTTGCATTACAGTGATCATAGTAAATAGAAACATGCATGTCTGGACAATCCTGCTGCTCCACAGCTATTTGGCCATAAAGTAATGCTTACTACCTTACAAGTACTAGGATCCTAAACAGCCTCTGAGGAAGGAACTTGTGTTTTGCTTCCATGATTGTTAGAAATTATGGAATAATCACAATTCACTTTAGTTATTTCTACTGACTGTGAGAAACAGTTAAGTACCATTGGCTATTTGTCCAGATAATACCTACATGTTTAACTTGCATAGATATTCCAAATTAGTTTGTCTGGTTCCTGTTGCAGGATGGAATACCAAATGGGCTCATCAGACATGTGATTATAGGTGTCTATTTGGCTTTCAGGCCTGCAACAGGAACAAAATGAAGTAATTTGGATTATTAATGTAAATTAAGCATTACACTGTAGTGACACTGCTAAGGGGAGTAAAGATTAATAAACTGTTTTTAAAACCAGGAGGGGAATAAGTTTTACAACTTAAGCTTTATCTTAGCTTTAACAGGAAATATGTTTTTGGAAGGAAAGGGAAATAAAACAGTCAGTGATGCTGAGCACCAAAAGAAGAAATTTCTGTGTGAAAATTGACACATTTGTTTTATTTTGCTTACAGAAGTGTGATGGAAATGGCAGAGAAAAACATTAAGATGGTGGAGAATGAATGACGAGTAAGAGCACAGCATGCCAGAGCTAAGAGAAATGTTTCATTCTATCTATCATTATAGCTGGGAGTCCTTCTTTTTCTGTATTTTTGTTGCTATTTCAAGAATTATTGAGAACCTTTGCCTTAGCTCTGACCCTGCAAAATAGGTCAAGGCACCTTGGATTCTCAAATCCTTCTATCTGTCAAAACTTAGAATAGACCCATCTGTTCCAGTTTTCATCTGTTTAATTTCTTCCATTGCAGTTAACTCTTGTTACAATGTCTTGTGAAACTCGTCCGGGGAAACCAATGGCAAAATATACTTTGAGTATGCCCAGGCTGTTTGATCTTGAATCTGGTTGTTAGAGCAATTATTTCACTAGACTGTGAGACATCCATGTGAGAAATATTTCTCATACTTTGTGTTGCAAGGATGTTAAGCATTAAAATCTTCCTACTGTTTTCCAAATACATTTCTCTCCTGAACTCCGAAGCAATTTTTGAGTAAGGCAATGGTGACTTGTTTGTACCCTGACACTGATAATACTGTTTAAATGGCGACTTTTGCATCATGGACTTCTATAATCAAGTATTTTCTATAAACCCCCTTTAGTACCAATACTTCCAATAATGGATCTTTTCAAACTATACAATTTCACCCATAAACAAGGAAAAACCCCAACTGCTTTTGCTGTTATGTAAAATTAATGGAATATGATTCCTTTAAAGCAGTTACTCATTTATTCTACTTTGCAGCAAATCACTTGGGAATGCTTGCTGCTTTTAATTTGCCAGAGTTTTCTCTTCTACAAATCAAATTAGTAACCAAGTCTCTTGTTAGGTAGAATTGTAATGAAACTGGAGTTCATGGACAGTTAGGCAGAGCTGCCCTAAGCCTTTGTTTCTGCTGGGGACTGCTGCTTGCTAACAAGATGCCATCGTAGGACAGGAGTGCCTAAGGCATCTGATACAACACAAGTGAGAATTACTGGGGCTACAAAGCTCACTGAGCATCCAAACTCTGTGCTTTATGAGCATATTTGAATTTCAGCCATGTAGTTTTATTCTTTTGACTGTTTCTTGTTATGCAGCTGTACTAAAATATCAGCAATGCTGAAATCTCCCTCTGATATGGATCATAAAGCACCCCTACTTGTCTTTCTGTATTATGACACTGGCAGCATTTTTGAAGACAAAGATTGTTTTTTTTCTCTCTCACAATGATCCTGTAAATTTTTTTTGTAATTCACTGTAAACACTTGAGTAGACCTCAATGACTAAGGCTGACTAGTGTATAGAGCAGCTGTAAGGTCTAACACCAGCTTTACAAGAGACCCCTTTCCTAATGAACCAGCCTGGTTGTGTTCTTTGGAGGGGCGGGATTATGGCACGTGTATGTTCCATAGTAACACTGCCTGGAGCATGGCATCAAGAGAGTTCTGAGTACAAGTACCTCAAATTGAAAGAAAGGCCTCAAAGTAACCACTTCACTGTGCAGAGTTTTCTCATATGAAACATGCATTTATGCTATGTAGTAAATCAGAATGACATGATACGCTTTCCATTTATTCCCCAGACTTCAACTATTCATTCTGGGATTGTCTGTCAAAGAGGGAGACTATTTTATCTGAACAGCTACAGGAACATCTTTTTCTCTCAGTCTTGGAGATCTGGACTACAAGGATAAGATGCTGGAGACCTTTCTTCACCTAAAGCATTGGCAAATTTTCCCAGAGAGAATAAATGCAACTGCAGAGCTGCACTCATTGAGATACAGCAAAAAACCTTTAACATAGCATGGTCTGCTTCCTTTTATGGATTATTGAAAGTAATTTACAGGTTACATGGATAGGCAATTCACATCGAGTACTTTAGTTTAGCATTTCATTTACAATGGCATTTTGTATGGAGTACCACGGTTATGTTTGCCATTTCAGAGAAGGAATACTGGAGTCTAGTCTAGTATGAGTCTAACACGTGGCTAGTGCACAGACTCAGCACAACACAGACATACTTTAGTAATCTGGGAAAATACTTATTTCTTCTATTTATCTTGAAACCCTGTCACATGAAATTACAAAATACACCACATGGCAAAAGTCTAAATTAAAGTACAATTTCCAGCTTGTATTTCTCCCAATAAAAGCAATTTTCTATCCTGCAGTTTGGGGAGAAAGAGGAGCTTTTGAGTCTTGTGTAAACTAGTAAGGTTTACAATATTCACCATTATTCTCTGTAGGCAACTTTACTTCACTCTTGCAGAACTCCACAGTTCCTCTATGTGGGCTATCCCTATGTCTGCGCTTTTGTGAAATTTGCTTCAATCTTCAAACGTCTCTTAGAATCACCAAATATGCTGAGTTGGAGGGGACCCATCAGGATCATCGAGTCCAACTCCTGGCCCTGCACTGAACACCCCAAGAATCACACCATGGGCCTGAAAGCATTGTCTTGATATCAGATTCTTCAGTTTATGGAAAAAATTTCTTCCTTTCCTGTTTAAAAACCAGTCTCTTTTCATTCATGATCTGTGGACTAGTTTTCCCATGGCCCTCTTGAAATTAAGGTTCCCAAAGTAATTCCGGGATACATTTCGATAGTAACTACAGTTCACTGTATATAAGTAAACAGGACCAGAAGTTTGATTGATCTATCTTTAGGTCAGAAGAAAGCCTCAGTTAGATGCCTTAATGTATATCTTGTTCCAAATGGTCAATAAAATCATAAATGAAAATATAATCCAAAGTGGATAAACATCAGACGGTATATCATTTAAAGTACATGTTTTTGATGTCATATATGACTGCTACTCACAGCAACTTCTTTCAGAACTTGTAAAACGAGAGAAAAAACAACCCGATTTAGTTCTGGGTCAAGGGTGGGATTTGGTTCAAAATGCCATTATCAGATAGTGACTTTGTGACAGTCACCTCTATGCTTACAGAACTATGAGAAACAGTATCAACTATTCGTAGTTGCTTGCCTTCAATTAGCAGTGGTATATAAAAATGTGAAGCTTGAAAAAAATGGAAATCAAAAAGAGCAACTGACAGGGTAAAATAGGTAATGGAAAATAGATCAAGGCACCACACTAGGCAATCAGAATAAAAATAACATTACAACAAAAGCCCATCTAAAAGGCCCCATCTCTGAAAAAAGGGGCCATTTATAATGAAAAAGGAGGATCTTACAGCAAAAATAAATCAGAGATAGGAAAGTTACGAGTTAATCAGACGAGGAGAATCATTACCTTTCATAACATAAATGTGAAACCATTAACAACACAAGACAAAAAAAAGATTTGAGGAATGTCTTAGTAAATAGTCCAAGACTATGAATAATTTTGCAGACTTATCATAAGCATAGAATGTTCCCAATAGCTGTATGGCCTTGCCATATGGCCCGTGCCAAAGATCTGTGATTTTAAGTGAATGGGTCTGTAGGTACAGAAAGGAATGCTATGGGAAGAAAAAGCCATCACAGAAAACTTGAGCACTTCAATACAGAGAAGCTAAGGGAAGCTCGTACACAGACCATTCTTTACAGGAGATAAGTCTGAGGAATTGTTTCAGTCAGACATACTAATAAATCATTTTCAATAAGAGATCAATAAATTGAATAGTAATAAATCACACAGATCATGTGATATTTGCTCAATATTTCAATGTGAAATTGCCCGCATGTTAAGTAGATTACTTATACTTTCAATCAGCTTTACTGCCAGAGGAAAGGAAGATCACTGCTGGAATTTCAGCTTCCTAGAGGAATTTAGGTTATTCTGCAACAATGCACTAAGAAAATTGATAAATTCTGTTACACGCACTTCAACTAGTAATTAAAAAAAACCCCTAGACATCAAACAAAGGGTGATGAGGCAAACCATTGAGTAGCTTCTATATAAAAATATATAGGCAGCCATATATTATCCACTTTAAAAAAGGGGTGGCTTGGAGAGAATCTGATAGAGCACTATGGGCTTATGAAGGCTCTGAATTAAGTGGAAAAAATCTATTTACTTTTTCATGCTGAAACACCTGGACTGTCTGATGCCCTTACACTATCAAGCAACAGATTTAAAGCAAGTGAAAGAAAATAACAATTGTAAATTATATAGCTTTGTCATGGCTTTTATCAGTAACCAAAATGGGTTAAGAAATGATTAAAGAAGTAATAAAAGAACATCCATCAAAAGTTGGTGTATATGATATGGGAGAAAAAATTACAATAAAATATAAATTATTGACTTTTGGAGGAAATACTGAAGGATCATACATCTACTCTAGATATATGTTCTATATGCTTTTTCTGTGCACCTGTGACTGGTCAGAGATGGGATTCAGCAGTGAAGGACTGTTGCTCTGACAAGTAGGACTATCAGCGACTGTATTGCTACATTTCTAAAGCTACAGCACTTCAGCACAAGAGGATGCTAAGGCAAATCATGCTCAGATAAACCAGGACAGTTAAGAGCTCATATCCTGTACTTTTGGTTGAATTTTGAAGTTGGAATGTTCTTGTCAATAACTGGAATAATTCAGTTAATATTTTTAATAAATCTAGTCATGGCTATATTTTTTATTAGGTGGGAGGTGGGTTTTTATTTTGTGGGGGAGAGAGTGTTAGCTTTTTCTTTAAACAGGACCCCTAGCATGCACATCATTTAAATTTAGATGTTTATGTTAATTTTATCCTGTTACTATTAAAGCTCAGAGTACTGCAAACAATTTGGGCTAAATCTGATGGAAAGATTATATAACATTCAGACAAGGTACAGGGTTCATGGCACAGTTACTCAATAGCATAATTCAGATATGAATTTGAACACGATAATCATTATGTGTTTTGACATTTGCAGTGCCATGCCTGACTGTTACTTACTTAGAAGGCTAGTTTTATGTAATTTTTATTCTTATAATATATTTCTTCTGACATTCCTTTGCCTTCAGTCTTGATGTTATACATTCAAGTACGATAATCATAGAACTTTCAAGCATCTTATAAAAGCTAGTTGAAATATTGTATGACAGTATGTGTGTAAAAATCAAAATTTTGTTTAAAGTAAGTTTTCTGCATTCTTTCTTTAAAAATATTGTTCCTGATATTTACATGTAAGAGTCTAGTGGTCCCCTCAGAAATATATTCTGAAGAAAATAAGTGAGACTGGAAAGAAATATTTTCTATAATGTGCTGTTACCGTGCCTGCTCTATACAACATCTATAGCTAAAGTTCCAGCCAATGCTTCTAATACTTATCTGTGTCCTTTCCTTTAGAGGGGAAAGAAATATTTTTTTGTTTGGGTGAGAAAGCGGCAGAACTTCCCTTTAAACTGCTGAAGTTCTTCAAAGTGACAGACACACTTTCAGGCAGGTTTTAAAAACATACAATAAGTTATAAAAGCCTCTTTTTTTGGTGTGGCATTTTGTCTGAATGCCATGACACCACTGAAAATCACATACCTTCTAAAAGTGTTGCAATGCAAATATATTACCTCTGCAATAGAGACTGCTGCCCTTTAAGAAAACAGTTTTCCTTTGATAATATTTTGAGATATATCCTGCTGCTGTTCCTTTCAGAGTGCTGCTTTATCTTACTTTCTCAATGCCCTCCTGTAGAGGTAGGCTTCCTTCCCATCAAATCACGCAGTGTGGAGCACATCAGACTCTGCAGAGTTCCTTAAGCATTTGGTTGAAGGTCAGTCCTGCCATCCTGGAAAGAACAAAAACATAGTTTTATGCTTTGCTACACTTGAAGAAACTTGGAATAATAATAAAAAAAGAACACAGGAATCACTTTCCCAGCATGATGGTGTTAATTTGTAACCCTGCACCTCTATAGCTTGTGCAAGTGGAGGCTTGCCAACAGTAACAGCTGGATGCTCAGGTGTGTATATTTCACTTATTTTACAAAGCGGTAGAAAGCAAAGGTGCAGGCAAGTTGCATGTGAAGAAAAGGCTGGGGTCTTTCTGCACTGATGCTGTGCCATTGAATTATGGGCAGTGTTTTGGTGAGAAACCTTGATCCCATTGAACAATGGCAAAACTCCTGTTGTTATCACTTCATCTGGGTAAATTAATGTGGAGTATTTTGGAATAGATCATGGAAACCTAGAGTCTCAGATCTCTTTTCTAAAAATCCTTTCCTGCGCTTTGGTTCTTACTCTTTATGCCAAAAGCCTGAGCATGGATAGAAAACACTGCTTTAGGAAGATTATTTGGAATTCCAGAAGGAAACAGAGTAGGACTTCAGTGCCACTATTTACCAAGCAATAACATTCATACATATGCACACAACAGATACATTATTTACTTAGACACACGCTTTAGGAAGTTTTCTATGAAAATTTGACAAAGCTAAGGTATAAAATTTTACAAAACTAAGGTATAAACTTTGAATAGCTCAAACAACTTCAAACAACTTGAAAGAATGTGCTTTGCTTTCACACATGGAATTTTCTCTCCAAGAAACAATCCTAAACTAGCAACAGTAGAGAAATATTTGGCACGTGATACTTCACTGATCTCCCAATAATTGGAATCCAAGAAGTCTAAGTTCCCAAAAGCAGAGAAAGCCTCTCTTTTATAACCTATAAAGAGGTAATGAAACTTTGGATTATGGCAGTAAGACTGACACTTTTCATAGAATCATCATAGAGTTATTGAATGGCCTGGGTTAGGAGGAATCTTAAAGATCATCTGGTTCCAATGCCCCTGCCATGGGCAGGGACATATTTCACCTCAATTTCAGAGATTTCTAAAGTATATTTACTATATATTTTGCCTCACATACTGAGCAGTCAGTCTTTATGATCAAGAATAGGTATTAATAATTACAAAAAGTGGTGATAAAAATAATTTAAAAGACTCTTTTCTAAATATTTTTTTCTGTAAAATATATAACAACCACAAAACATGCATTGCCAAAGTATGGCAAATTGTTTCTTGACCACAATGGGAAGGCTTTATATAATTCCTGGTTTTAAGTTGAATCTGGAAGTCACTCTTTTTTGATTATCTGTAAAAGTCTTCACTGCATGTCACCACAACGATGTTTCACATACATGCTGTACTTTATTTGCTTTGTGCCATCATCCTTCCAGGCTTTTTCTGCCTTATTTTAATTTTGTCTCTACAAGCAAATATATTTTTCATTTTATTCAAATGATAAAGTGATTTTTAGTGATTCGTCAGGCTCATAAGTCACTGTTACCATAGCATCTGAGACCTTCTTTATGATCTCTATGATTTTATACAGATGAAGACCATCCTAACAATAAGGTGGTGAAAAGTTCTTATTTTCTGCATGGAAAGCAGAGAAACCACTCTGCTAAAGCATGAAAGAAAGAAGCACTGGGCTGGCTTTTCCACTTATAAAACTTCCTTCCTGTGATGAGTTTTTCAGTGATATAGAATCATTAAGGTTGGGAAAGACCTCTAAGGTCATTGAGTACGACCATTAACTCAGCATTGCTTAATCTAACATGTATTTTCACTTCTGCATTAAGGTGTTTAGATTGAGCTTGTGGTTGCCTGTCTAAGCAAGCAGAAGTATTATTAGAAGCTTATTATATGTAAAAATATGTTTTAATTCAGTTTATATTAGTTTCTACCTCAATCTCAATTATATATGCATCACTTTTATTAATTTAATACGTATTCTTTGCTTGTAATTTCAATGTTAACGAAAGACAACTTAATTGCTTTTAGAAATTTACTGTTACTATATTTTCTGTGAATTATCAAGTGAATATTATGTACATCAATCATTGTTTTAGTGCTGAAAAAAAATTCAATTACAAGAATAACTCACATTTTAATAACACTAAATGGCGTTTCACTATGCAAGAGTCCGTTGTCAAGATACATAATATTCAGATTTCCTTTCATTTAATAACAGAACCAATGAATAGAAAAAAAAAAACCAGATATAACTTTAGTACCTTCATATTTTCATTTCTGTTAAATATCACACTGGGTATGGTTCACATTTATCAATTTGAGTATGCAGCAGTTATGGGCTGCTTTTGTGTATATAATTTCTTTTATTAATTTTCACACGAATCAAATAATATGAGAAGAAAAAGGGGAAATAAAGATAATAGTTTCATAAATATCTTAAGGGCAAATCAAGAATTGTGTCACAAATCAGTGGTATATTATTCTTTTTCTCTTTCAGCTGGAGAGTGAGGAATCAGAAATTCTCACATAACTTTACTTTTTTTCTCAAAATAAATCAAACAATGATTTAAATGGTCTCCAGCCTCCTTTTCATATGCTTCCTTGCTGCATCATATAAGAAATAAAAATTAAGGCTTCGGTTTTGGGGTTTTGGTTTTTTTTGTGAAAAGAGGTGCACATATTCCAAAAGAACATGTAGTCACAAAAACAGTCACAAAACTAAACTCTTATCTTTAAGAAGCAGTCATCCTTCCTTCGACAACTAAAATATTAGTTTGGATTTGTGAATGCTTTTTCTTTTCCTTCTCTGCTTTCCAAGCTGCCTCTGACCTGGCTCCCTTTTCCTTTCAAAATACCATGTCTTTTTGCTGGCATAAGTCAGAGAATCTTACAAAGCATAGCAGACTTTGCCCCCTGAATGAGAAGATGCTGTTCTGGGACCTAGGCATCACAGATGCTGGGATGGGGGCAAGGTGAAATACTGTTCCATGAAATGCCTGAACCACAGTGCTGGTGACAAGTGGCCAGGAACAGCAACTTTTTAGCCCCAGAATCTGTGTTCCAAGTTTTAGTCTGATCAAGATGTATATCCCATCCCTCGGAGAGCCTAGGAGATGCAGTTGTGCCGTTCTCCCATCCCTCAGAGAGCCTAGGAGAAGCAGTTGTGCCATTCTCCCAGGAAATGGGTACACATCACCACAGAGGTTTCCTCAGCAATTTCCCTCTCCCCCACTGCTCAGTGAAGTCAGCCTGCACAGTTCCTCCTGATTTACTTCCTCCCGTATTCAGGGATCTGGATTACCTTTGTACAACCCAACCCCACCTGGAAGTGGTGTCCTAACCCCAACGAGACCCAAACTGTGAATTGCTCAAGTGCTGAATATCAGCATCTTCTCCACCTGTGTGTTTATATACCACGTATGTACGTAAAGACCTAATAACCATGTCAGCAGCTATGCTTTGTGCATATTCAGCTAGGAAGTATCCAGTGAGGTCTTAAACCTGATTACAAAAAGTGGCTGAGAAAAATGAGTTTACCGGATGTCATGTTTCATACCTTTTTAAATGTAGGTAGCTGAAGCCTGCTTTCAGAAAGGAGGACTGTGGTACGCTTCTGAGCAGCATTACCCAATGTCTTTTTGCTTCAAACTGTGCCAAGAAACTACTGGTACAAGATAAATTAATTTCATCTTTGACTGCTTTGTCAATCAGCATAAGAAGATATTAAATCACAATAGAAAAGACATTGCTATACAGTGATTATTCTCCTGGGATATCCTAAAACAGGAAGAGCAGTCAAGAGTTTCATATAGCACAGGACAGTAATTATCTCATGACAAGTATGGTCCCTGGAGATCACTTCAGAGCTATTTTAAAGGTGTTGTAGAGAATAGTGTGTATATATGTTGTACGAGAAGATGACAGAGATGGCACTTTACAGTCACAAAAATGAATTCTAGCTGGCTGTGAGGTACACACTGATTAATTTAAAATGTTAACGGCCAATTGAACACTTCTTCAGTGGAAGCATACTTATTACAGAGTGTAACAACCAGTTAATCACACTTTGAAGCTGTGGCATAAGAAAGAAGTTGGAAAGCATCAACTTTCTCTTTTTTCATTCATTTATTTAGCTTGATACAAAGCACTTTCTTTTTGTTTTTGCCTCTTAAAAGTACTTTGAAAATGCAAGGCCATTTTTCCTTTTTTAAAAAAACCCTAAACAGTACACCATATTTGAGACAAATGCAGAATATTGCTAAAGAAGGGTTGTTGAAGCTATGGTTGAGTTCTGGGGAATGTCAATAACTGACCTAAATTGAAATCAGTTTACAACTCCTGCAATAAGATATTCAATCACTTTGCCATATACCTTATTCCTATGCAATTCACATTTGCTTACACATTTCTAACACTAGTCTGTTTTAATATCCCTGGAAACCTGCATATGGTTACTGTTTCTCCTCTTAATGCAAGGACAACAACTAAAGAATTTTTTCTTTAGCCTAAAAATTTCCCTTTTACTCAATATACTTGATTTCTGTTTCTGTCAGAATAAACTATGTCCTACATATAGCATTTGTACCTGAGTGTTTGTGTATGTGTAGGATTTTTTTTCCTGAGCTGTCTGATCTACTTGAAAATGTGACCTCCATGAAGCATACAGAAAATTGAATATGCGTAAGTACTTCGCATACACACTTTTTGTGTGAAAAAAATCTTTAAAAATTACCATAATAATTGAAGAAACCAGAAAATTAATTAAATTGTAATACACAAGTATTGATAGGTCAGTGCTAAGCAGACTAAAAGTGAATTCTGTGGCTTGATATTTAGAAAATGATTACTATAAAATACATCCCTGTTTGCGGATTTAAGACAGGATATTATTCTTACTTTTATCAAGAATCATATGAAGACAAGCTTAGTAAACACGTGTGGATGCAACATGAGTTCTCCATGCATAATAAAGTCAGGGGATCAAAGAACTACAGTGCTGCAATATTGATTACTCTTTTGCATACCATGAAAATAAAAAAAGTTGTCATAAGATATTTACAATTTTTGTAAGGTCCCCTGGGCCATATGCTGATCTTAAAATGGGACAGGAAAAAAAAAAGGAAGAATATGATTTTGAGGACATTATTTACAAATAATATTTATGAAGTGCCAGTGAATTTGTGTTTCCTTCTTTTTCCTTTTCTGCAACTAGTCTCACTAAGATAAAAGTATAGAAAAGCAAACCTTGTTGCCAGTATTCTTGTCACATTTTTGATAAAGGACTGAATTAATTTCTAAACAGCATAAGGACACCCTAACAGAAATAGAGGACCTTTCACAAAATAGAAGACCTTTCACAAAGGAAGGAATCAGAAATTCATACCGAAAATGGTAAAATTCATCCTTGGAAAAGGGCCAGCACATAGTCCACATCCCATTAAATTTTAATATGACAACTTCATTGAGTCTCATGTAATGTTGTGCCATTGACTGCTCCCAGGATGAATTTCACACAGGATAAAGGAATATAGAACAAAGGCCAAAGAAAGCATTTAGAGCTGTAGTGTTTACAGGGCATATATCAAGAGTATTTTGACTAGACATAAATGAAGTTTGAAGCAGCATCAGTAGATGCAGCTGCAGGTTAAGGTTCCAAATGAACCAACAGCAGTTTTTTCACGTCCTAAACTTATCTGAAGAGGAGGCACTTGCTGTGTCCATGCTCTTCTCTTAACACTTATTATTCCCTCTTTAGTATTCTCTTCTTCAGGTCTCCAGTACAACACATCAGGCATTATAGCCTACCTCCCCTACAACACGTCCCCTGTGTCTTTGCAAAATAAAGCCCTGTTTACAAAAGGCTAAAGATCACCTCCAACAGACAATTCGAGATCACCTGAGTTTCAACTGCTACATAGTTTAACCTTTAGTTAAAGACCAATCTGTCAGAAGAGGCATTACTTTTTTTCCCCCAAATCCCATTAGTAGTTTCTGAAGACAAATTCCACTGTTCGTGTATAAGAAGAAAACAAGTACCAGAAAATGCTAGTTTTAGGAAACAGAATGTTTTCTATATTTTCTAAGAGAATTGAAGCTATTTAAAGAGCAGCGCAAAAAAAAGAAAAAGTTTTGTGTTAATAAAACGGATATGTTCACAATCCATATATTTTAATTTAAATTAATTTTTTTGTATCTGAGTGGGATGAAACTTTTAAAAGCCTCTCAGCTTTACCAGTGGTAGTGTTTCATTTTACCATTGTTTGTAATTATCTATTTGCACTAACTTAACAAATGTGGTGCCTCCAGCAAAAAGCTAAAGGCTGATGAGAAACAGAATGAAAAAGCACCTAAATGTTAGACTAGTCAGCAAGATTTTCAAGTTTGTTAAAATTAATACAAGCTATCATTAGAGTACTCTACAGTTCAGTGCTTCATAAATAGGAAAAACTAAGCAGTAATGTTTTTTGTAGCTTTCAGCTTGACTTTTATGGGGTTTCATCTTCCTCTAACAAATCAGGATGCAGAACAGCTCATAAAGCTTCCAGTAAAGGCCAACAGTATAATAATTCACTATGTGCATCCTGAGCCACTTACAACTTGAATGCATCCGGAATGATTGAAAAAATATCTCATAATTACATAAAATACAGCCGCCAAGAACAAAGAATTATCTCTCTCTGTTCTAGTGTGAAGGTGGATACCTCTTCAATACTTTGCCTGCTTCATTGACTGACCCAGTCTTGGCAGAGCAAAATAAAAAACTTTCTTCCCTTCTGTCTGCTGAGTCCCACATGTACTGAAGTACGGTAGGGTTCCTTCAAACTGGTGGTTGATATTTTCTAAAATGAAATAAAACATCAAAGTACAACTTTATAATTTATGCAGGAAAAAGCATGGCAAAGTGCTTCAGACTGAGTACTGAGGCTGCTTCAGAAAATGACATTGTGGGAGAATCAGTGCCAACTAACTTCAAATTTTGAACGCTTATTCAAAATGAAGGAGTGCATTACTTCCCATATGATTTTATCAGGACAGAAGGTAATTCCCACAATGTTTTAAGTCATCCACAGCCTTGATCAGTTGCAGTGAAGCTTTCTGGGTGTGCCAAGCAATTAAAAGAGTTGGGAATATCAAAGTGGGTGAAGGAATTCTTTGGTAAAACACTGAGTTACTCTAATATTATTTTAAAAACATTTGCAATTCTGAATGATTAATTATTCAGAGGATCATAGAGCATTTATTAATGAAAGTTCTATGCAGGAAGGCATACACAGACCTTTTACTCAGATGACTATATTACAATGGTATCTTAGTGCACTAATAAATGTTTAACTGACTTGACTCACAAAAATATGTAAAAAATCACGGAAAATTAGGTGAAGATAAACATCTGGCTACAATTCCAGTTGGAAACATAAACTATGTAGTTTTATATAATCAATCATCAAGAGCTACTAAAAGCTCCTGGTCCAACTAGGGACTGCTGAACAGAGAAGGAAAATATTTGGCCTACATAGATCTGAAGGTATTTTAGGGTCTTTTTGGTGATGCAAGGGTTTGACAAAGAAATATATATGTAGAAAACTGAAAGCATATAGTTGTAAAAATGGACATAATAGTTTTAACATCCACATAATGTTTGTAATATGTCCTGAATATTAGGACTTCTTTTTTTTAATGAAAGGTGCCAGATTCTAAAACAAAGCAAGAAAGATGGTTTTGGGTTCTTCTGAAGTGCTAGAAATAGCTACAAAAATGAGTGTCATCACCTTTTTTATACATAAAATTAAACATTTAGAAGGATAAAAAGCATCAGATCAATCCAAAATTAAGTTTTTCAGTGGCAATCTGAGAACTCCCATGCAAGTCATCAGCACTTCTCTGCTCTGGAACTGCAACATCAGATCATTAATTTTTCCATGTTCAAAGTCACTGTTTCTAAGAAGCATAAATGAAAATAAATATTCTTTATTTTCTTTCAGGTATGAAAGGTATGTTAGAGGAATTGCAAACATAAATTGAAAAGTCAGCTTACTGTTACTGGCATTTTACAAGGCTGCAACAGATAAAATAGGATCTAATCTTTCTCTTTTTGGAGAGAAACGTCAAGAGTTTTCATTACCCAGAGCTTTTCCAAGTGGGATCTTTTTCTTGTTCTCCATTACTTGAAGAGGAATTTTTCCACATGCTTTATGCATGTATTTTTATCCCTACAAATATTTAGAGGCCATCTGGAAACAGAATCAATCTCAGAAGAACAGAGGCATCAAACAGCGTAACCAAAGCCCAGATAAGTGTTCCTTACTGGTAAATGTTTCCTCCTGAATCAGTCAGTGACTCAAAATTTGTGCCACCTTCTGCTCAGCTGCGTGTTATGATGTAACCATTCATCAAGGAGGAAATCCATAAATTCATGAAATACCCACAAAATGGAATTTTAATAACAGATTATGAGAACTGTGAGAGATTCTGCCAGCATATTCCTGTAAAGATTTATACTTCTCTGACAACAAGTATGACTGAGACTCAAGGGTGCAACCTGTAAGAGAAAGTCCTGTCTCCCTGGTTGAGGCTGACAGTAGGGCCAGTGAGTTTAACCTTTTACTCAGTTTGGACTTATTAGTACGAAATTCCTTCTTCTCTAGCCTGTAGAACAAAGATAAGTGCAGACGGAAAGCTATGAGGTACAAAGTTTAACAATGAAACAAAAAAATAATAATGAAGACTAAAGTATGCCATTTCCACTGTAATGAAGTCCGTTTGGCTTCAGCTTTAGAAGGAAGCTATTTTAGGCTCTCTAGTGATACAAGGATTTAGCAGACAATGAAATATATATTAAAAAACTGAAAGCAAATATGTGTAAAAATGTCCATAATATTTCACTCATGCTTTAATGCTGGCAAGGTTTGTGGAAAGGATTTACAATTTAAAATTTAATATAACTTTGGCTTATGAAACCCCTGATTTTTGCTTTGGTATATATAAGTAATTCCGAAAAACCTCACAACACCAACCACCCCCAGGTTTTCTGATTTTTATATCAAAATGAAACTGTAAGCTTCTGCTTGACCTCAAACTGTCTCATCAATGCTTTCTCAGGGTCTGCTCTCTGCACTGCTGCTCCCTGCTGACAGCCTGCCAGGGGTCATGGCCTCCTGCCACCGGAGTCCCACCTGAACCAGAAGTGTCCATCTCCTCCACAGGCAGAGCAAGGGGAGAACCTTGTCTAGACCCCAGTCCTAGGCCGGTCACTTTGGCCAGTCTTTGGTCACAGTCCCTGAAAAGCTGCTCTTGTTTTGACAGGGTGCTGAAATCGATATGAAAACATGCCCTGGTTATGGTTTGAAGGTTAAAGAAGCTGGAGCATTTCTTCCAGCTCAGAAATACCAAGTGCCTCGTGAGGTGAAGGCAATAGCTGACAGGAGGTTTTGTGGAGTGCCATCTTCTCAAACTGTCAGGCACTGGCTTTATTCACAAATCTATGAATCTCTACGAATGCTACAGGCAAAAATCCTTCCCCTGCGGTGCATCTCCAACATCCTCTTCTCGGAAGCTTTAAAATCTAGGCTTTACAGTTTTTTCTCATTAATTTTGAATAGCAGAGCACACGGGGAGGATTCAATTTGTCTGCCTTGTCACTGCCCAATAAATGAAATTCACAGAAAAAACACCACAGAGCCCAAAGTCCCCGAACAACAAAGTGTTGCAATCTGAATCTTCTTTCATTTGAGAAGATGTGGTTATCTGTGAATAAATACCTCATATCCCCAGCAGCGATCATTTCCACAAGATTTTTGTGTCAATTTTGCTGAATTTGAGTATGTTGTAAACTTAAGACAAGATGCTGCCTCAACTTCATCTGACATCAATACAGTTTTAATGAATCTGACCCTCTAATTCTCTGCTCTCAAAGCCACCAGCTCTGGTGCAATGAACTGACACATTGTTTAGCATACATTTTTTAAATCTCATTTAATTTTATAGTAGATTTTTTGTCTTAAAACCTTACACTTTTATTGAGCAATTAAGCTGCGTTCTCAGTCAGGGGGAAGAAATGCTCATAAAATAGAAATAAGCTAAGCAGTAATTTCTAGACAGAAGTTGCATTTTTATTTCCTCCATCATAATAGGAACAAGTATTTGCTTTGTAAAATAAGATGCAGAGTCTTCTAAAGAGCTGAAAATGACAATGGATTTGTTTAAATTTTTTTCCTAAAGTGAGATGAAGGTTAGAGCTCTTGGAAAAACAAACTGGTTCTGGTATACTGGCCTTACCAGATCAGTCAAATAAAGCAAACAAGAGTTGTTGGCATCTTTTCTACAACCATTTTGCTGACTGATGGCTGTTTTCAATGCATTACATAACTGATTTTTTTTTTCCAGGAAGCACATTTGTTTTAGCACAAATATTTTAAAGGTAACCTTGTTGCTGCTACCAAACTAATAAAATCCTGTATCTGTTGTAAACAGTTCTGATTTTAAAGCAAGATTACTGGAGACCTCTTTGTGATGGTTCAATGACTACTAGTGAATTTTTTAGATGATGTCTAAAAGCATAAAACATTATGTACAGTACCTAAGTATGTCTTCAACTATAATAATTACAAAATTAGGTTTTAACAAATGTGAATTTGAAGGAGATTGCTATTTGTAAGACAGTATCAGTGGTTTTTATTTCACTTATCACCTCCATTCTTATTAAGTTGCTCTGGTAGCTTTAAAGTATGCTTCTATCCACCATGAGTAAGAAAGAAAAAATGTACTCTTAAAATAATCACACAAAACTGTCTAAAATATTAAAAACCCCACCAACATGTAATTCATTTGAAGAAAATATTAAACCACAAAAATATATACTGCTAATCTCTGGAGAAATTCTTTCTTTTTTCACTGTTAATTAAATGTCACTGAACAAATAAAACAATTCAACTATACATCTCCTAGCAAATATATTGTTAAAGTATCTCTATATCTATATTATGGATACCTACCTACTTAAGTTACATGTTCAATGCATGCAAATACTTAAAAAATAATTTGGGTAGAGAAGACATCCATGCAGAAGCAGAGTAGGCAGAAGTATATGACAAGCTGTTGTAAGATGCAATAACAAACAGCTTTTGAATATATGTGCAGTTCTGGTGTCCCCAACATGAGAAGGACATGGAACAGCTGGAGCAAGTCCAGAAGAGGCAATGAAGTTGATAAGAGGATTAGAGCAGCTTTACTGTGAAGACAGACTGAGAGAGCTGGGGTTGTTCCGCCTGGAGAAGAGAAGGTTGGGTGGAGACCTCATAGCAATCTTCCAGTGCCTGAAGAAACCCAGAGAGGGACTCTTCACAAGGAACTGTAGTAATGGTCAACTGAAAGACAGGAAACTTAGGTTAGATGTACAGAAGAAATTCTTTACTGTGAGGGTGGTGAAACACCAGAACAGGTTGCCCAGGGAGGTTATGGTGATACCAAAATTGGCTGGATAGAAACTTTCTAACACAGTTTTGAGTATTAGAAAGCAGGCATTCCTTCTTACAGCGTGCTGGCCACTGGGGGGATCCTTCCTCCATCCATGTGCAACAAGTGTTGGAACAGAGTTTTTGTCATACACATTGATTACACACTCACTAGCTACCCCACTTCCTTGACTTTATTTGACGTAGTCACACCCTTAAGACAGAAGTCTGGCCCACAACTTGGAAGTCCTTATGTGGTTCTTTGGGGGTCTGTCTTCAACCTCTGGTGTCCTTTTCAGGTGGCTGTCCCTCGACTCCTGCATTTGAGTGAGCTCAATATTGTCATTCTGTATAACTTCTGCTTTGTCAGCCTTGCAGAGCTGAGCTGGAATCCTGCTTGCATTTTGCATTATTTCTGTTTGACTAAGTTGCATCCTTTATTTATTTCTCCAAAGCTGTGCTGTTATGTTCTACTGTCCTTGATAAGAGTAGAGGTTGTTCTGTTCTACTATCCTTATCAAATGAGTAAAATGCTGTCATGTTCTTCTGTCCTTATCAGTGGCTGCCCCATCCCTGGAACTGTTTAAGGCCAGGTTGGATGGGGCCCTGAGCAACCTGGTATAGTGGGAGGTGTCCCTACCCGTGGCAATGAGGTTGGAATTTGATGAACTTCAAGGTCCCTTCCAACACAAACTGTTCTATGATTCTAGGCTTAAAAATTGGTTGAGGCCTGAATGCCGGTGGAGATGTGCTTTGGTGTCTGTAAGAATCCTGGCACCAATAACATAACAATACCAGTATGTCATGCTCTTTAATCGTTACGTACATGTTACGCAAATGAATTATTATTTTGAAAATGCAACTTTCTCTGGGATTATAATCATAGCCCTTTCTAAAGAAAGAATCCTACTGACTTCAATCCCTATCTGAAAAGCAAGGCCATGAGAAGCTGCTGCACCACCTGAAAGGCATTCCATTATGTTAATTCTTCTGAAGCATCATGAGTGGAAGTCTCAAGAAGGTGCTTTTATTAATTGTTATACTCTAGTTTACAGCAGATTGAAAATTTCTTGACTATCTAAACACTTTTTAACAATGGATACTGATTTTAATAAATCAAAACATATTAGCAAAATCTATCGACTTCACTGACATATAGGAAAAAAGGTTTTCAAGAAGTTTATTTGAAATATAATGATATCCTTTATTTTGAATATTACATTAAATAATGAAATTGAAATATTTTAGTATGCCATACTAAATAGGAGTGCAATGTAATTGCAACAATGCTATTGCTTGAAGTGTTCCAGTAACATCAAAACTAGGCAATTAAATCTCAAGAACAGATTTTTTTACCAGTATGTACTAAATACTCTGCACTAATCATTTTGGAAGGATCCTTTGGAACATCTTTCCAAAGATATTTTGGCTGCATGTTCCAACTTAGAAAAAAAACATCAAAATCACTATACTTATTTCTAATGAAATAAACATTCCAAATTTTGACCAGTCTCAACTGGAGTCATGCTCCAGTTCATGCTTCATCCTTTTTACAGAGCACTGTATTGCTCTATGTGGAAAACTGAAGACTTATAACACTGAACTCTAATGACTCTTAGATCAATAAAGCACTGTGACATGCTGTACTCCCAGGTGAAAGGAAAATTGAGCTGGCAATTGACATCTCAGATCTGCCAGTTCCTTACATTCACAGAGACATTATTATTTAGTTTGGTTGAAAGCAATATTCTAATATAACCAAAGGTCAGGGTTGAGTAATAAATCTGAAGCTAGAGTCAGTTTATCATAATACTGTCATGTAAAAGTCACAATGTGTAAGTAAAGGTCAATTTTAGCAAGTCATATTCAAGTATTTTTCCTGTGGGGTATGGTAAAAAAATCCTCTTCTGTGTTATGCGATAAGTAAGTACTGAAAAGTATAACAATCACTAAATAGCATATATAAATTATCTAGTTTTAATCTTGTTGTGTATCAGATTTTTAGATTGCACCGCTATTCCAGACTATTGTTTTAGTTTTTCAGCATATCCCCAAGTTCACTTTACCATACATTCTCCTCAGCTGATAGCCAGAAAGATTGTTAGCTCGTTCTACAGGTGTTTCTGTGGACTTCCAAAGTTTCTTTGCTTTTTGTTTCACTGAAGGCATTGGAGGATTGTCATACTATTTAGAAAGAGCTTCACTTAGTAAGCAAGCTGAAGAAACACTATGTGCCTTGCCATGATTCTTTTTTGTAAACTTTTAAATTGATGTAAAGTTATTGCTGTACCTTTCTGTCTGCAGAGTCTAATGATCTAAAAGCAGCACCCTAGTCAAGAAGCTGAAAATATAAAAGCATTCACATGCCATTTCTTCTTAGGACAGCACATTTCAGCTGGAAACCTCTTCTGTGAATCAAGAATTGCTATCCAAACCTACGGTCTTGAGAAAATAACATAAATGTGGGAGCTGTTTTACATTGAAAAATAGTGTGAGCATTACTGTTAGAATATGGCATCTTGACAAGAACTAAAAATAAGATCCCATAAAAAGTGGTAATACAATTGTAGCCTCGTGCTCTGTAATAGAATGCAAATGAATCATTGTAGTGGCTGGGTCAAGAAATATGCAAGACCTGTGAGTAACTAGTGTGTAAACTACTAATGTAAGCATGGTTGGTTTAAAAAAACAAAACCAAACCAACCCTTGTAGGACACAGATTATAGTCAACGTCCATTCTGGACTTCTTACAAATTATATTTATTATCAGAGGTCCACTGAACTCTTCCACTGCTGTAGATATTTGTATCATAATTGCCATTATCAAATATTTTATGAAGGTTTGCCAGACATCGTTACTATTCACCAGCTTTTTTCCTACCGTCTTCCTATGCCTTACCACAGTATTTACTATGGAGATGGTGGACATCAACAAGAATTCAATGTATAAGACTATGTCCACTCCAATCTGGTATTTCTAGAGCAGAAGAGGTTGTGCAAATTTTTTTTTTTCTTTTTTTGTCATGGCACATTTTCTTACACAGTAGAAATTTCCAGAACACTTCCTTTTCACTTTCACTAATTAATCATAGCAACATTTTCTTCCTAATCGTATATAACTTTTACACTATTTGTAGTTATTTAATTATTTAAATTGAGCTGCATACATCTACCAAGACTCCTAACTTTTTTTGTGCAACATCCATTAGGGGTACTCATAAAAACAAGCAATGGTAAAGACCATCTGTTGTCTTTGCTTCCCTCCCCGTCTCGCCATCAGGTATTTGTACACATGGATAAGCCTGAGCCTTTTTTCTTCAGGCTGAACAGTCCCAGCTCTCTGAGCATTTCCTCATATGAAAAGTGCTGCAAGCCCTTAATCATCTTCATGTGCTTTGCTAGACTGGCTTCAATTTGTCCTAGTGAGGAGACCTAGACAGAGCACTCCAGACTTGTCTCACCAGTAGAGGGAAGAGGAATCATCTGTGTTTTCAAGATCATTATTTTATCCATAAAAACTAGGAAAACCTTTTTCAAAGGGTATTTTCTTTTTGATATCTTTCCAATATCCTTATATTTGTGCATAACATACTGTTTTACGCTTCTTGGCAATTTACTCGAGCACATTATTAAAGAACTATTACTTAGAAAGATGCTAGTTCCCCTCGGAATTTCTAGAACTAGCTAAGAATTTTGTCTGTATGTTTATTAACCCCAAATTTCTTGTCCCTACAATTTGCTAGATACTTTTCCTCCCATGATATCTGTATTTTACGTACTACATCCTGGTTTTGCACAGGATGCTTTTCCTGTTCTTTTTCCTCACATGCACGCACTACTCTGGAATCTTTACATGAACTAAATATTTTTCACACTGTTAGAATTACTTTTCAATCATTAAAGTAGCCTCAGGGATGAATAGTAGTAAAAGAAAAAAGATTGACACAAGTTTTATAACAAGTTGTTATAATCCATTTTTCAACCATAACTCTTGGATGAAATATGCTAAACTTCTGCATACCATATCATATTTGTATTCCTTTAAAATTCCTGGTTTCAGACATAATCAGGACCAATTTAGATGTAAACACAGTCTTAATGGGGAAAAATAAAACATTAATGGGGAAATAAAAGCCATCACACTAATCAAAGAAAATACAAATATGAAGAAAAGTTATAGTTACACTTGATTCTCGCTGGTGTATTTGTGTTTTGTATTTCTTATGGTTAAACAAGAAACAGCTATTCAGACAGCTCTAAATATTCCGTGCAGTAATCTTAGAATTTATGGGTACCTGCTGGTTACAGTTACATAGTATTTTGAATATAATGGCTTGGCTTTAGCTTATTGCCATGCTAACCACTGCAGGCTCCATTACCTTTCAAGTACCTATCATAAATGCTGACATTAGCCATAGCCTTCCTTATGTGATGCTGTTCCTAATTTTCCCAGATTCAACAATTATATCACTGTTCTTCATAATTTCATCTGTCTTACCTGATGAAAAGGTGCCTTTGATTCTAACTAGATCAAGCTAATTTTGGTCTTGCTTTCATTCTACTTTCTTTTATAACTAAATTGCTTTTGGTTCATGTTTTGACAGAACTCAACTAGAATGCCAAATTCTACATTTCTTTCAAGTGAAGGGCATCGAATCAGGTTAAATGTGGGAATACAAGCTTCCTAATTATGTATGTTACCACTCTGCAGAACCTTTAATCTTTTAAAAATAACACACTTGTGCTGCAGAAGGCACTGAATGGGTTGTTGGCTCTTAACAGAAAACATGAACAGTAATGTAAATGCACAATCACTGTTGCAGGGGAAGCTTTGGAACGATTTGGGCTTCCAGCTTTCTCATTTGTGAGCAAGACCCAGCCACTACTGCTGAAGAGTATGAAATTGAGCTGTCATTACTTACTCATTGTATTTTATAGAGCTAGGAATCATTAGGAATCAAGGATGTGAGTAATGAAAATTTGAGAGTTTATTTGTATCAAATTCTTACTGTTATGCCTCTCTTTCCAATTTGGTATTATTCAAATTTGTTCAAAATTATTCAAGTATACTTTATTTTTATGAATTCTTCCTGGTGAGAAACTGCATTTCTTAAATTCAGCAAGGTGGTCCTAGAAGTGTTATTTTAAGTTGCCTAAAGCTGGATAGATATTATATTAAAAAAAACGTAGTAAGGTAATAAAATACCACATAATGTAGACTTGTAGATACACTTCTCAATTGTCAAAAGGTATAAACTTGGCCATACTGTGCACTTGTTAGCATTGGCATAAGAAAGAGTAGCTGAAGTGACTTAACTAATTTTCTTAGAATTTTATTGGGAAATACACAAAAGTAGAATTGGAGTGTAATTTAGTCTAGCATTCAACGATGTTACTTTTAAGAACAGGAGAAAAGGAGGGCTGCAATATCTCCAATATGAAGGCAGGTTGACAGAATTGGGGTTGTTCAGCCTGCAAAAGAAAGTTGGAGACGGATTTTTGACATGGGCAGGTATTGATAGGACAAGGAGTGTTGGCCTTAAACTGAAAAAGGGCAGGTTTAGGTTAGATATTGGTAAGAAATTCTTTACTGTGAGGTGGTGAGGTTCTAGAACCACTTGCCCAGAGAAGTGGATGCCCCATCACTGGAAATGTTGAAGGCCAGGTTGGATGGGACTTTGAGCAACCTGGCCTAGTGGAAGGTATCCCTGTCCATGTTGGGGGCATTGTGACAAGACGATCTTTAAGGTCCCTTCCAATCCAAACCATTCTATGAAAAGATGACTCTCACAGTAACTTGGATAATGAATTAAATAGTGTCATCATTTTAATTTTAATGCAACAAGGTAAAAATGAATCCAAAACAGAGTACCATACCAACTACTAGAAACAAAATTAACTCTCTCCTGGATCAAACCAGGACACGTGTGGTTTTGACACCAGTGCCCCAAGATCCTCACAGTTATAATATTTACAATGTGATGTGACATTTTCTTCTCTTCCACAGACCACGTGGACAAGTGGTAGATCTTTCTGAGGAGTGTGGAATCACCTACTGCCTTCATACTACTTATTCTGGTATCAAGGTTTGAGTAGTAATGCAGTGTATTTAAATTCAGAAGTGGAAGTGGAATTTTATGGTACTAAATTTAATGCTCTGAGTCTCTAGTTCCACTAGCACTGCAAGATAATACATAATTTTTAGAACTTGAAATTTGGGACTCATTTTAAGTGTAAGCATTTAGTTCTATTTGTAGAAAAATCCTATGATTACCTATAAAGCCCAATATATTTGCCTGTTTTCCCCTTCACACTTAAAATAATGTAGTGAGTTAATTGTACAGCCTTACTTATAAGTAGGTTTTTCATTGAAGCCTGTGAATGGGCATGGTGAGAGAGCAAAACAAGACCCAAAAAATTACTTAACTCTATTTAGGAACTTCATGACGTAAAGAAAAACAATTTTTTTTTCCCAAACTGACCCTGAAAATACAAGCTAATTCTTAATGCACATATTTGACAAGTACGGCATGACCGTTCTGGCAGGTTTACAGAACACTTACAATTGAAGAGGAAGGTGGGACTGGAAAGAAAGCTCATTAATTAGCGTTTTTAGTATTTCAGATGCAAAGGACAGCACAAGCTTGTAGACAGCATTACTACAGTATCCCTAATGCAAAACAAGATGTGGAAGAAAAAGAGGGAACCTAGAAGATTCCTTCCACACAGACATTGTTAAGGGAATAAGTAGATGACAGTAACCAAAACCCAAGTCAATCTACTTTCTCGTATGAATGTTCATTCCATTCGTTAAACACAAAAATTTAGGAGTTATGTATGTTAAAAACTGGGTTACAGCACAGCATTTGCCCTAAGCCCTGCTCCAGGCGCCTATATCAGTAGCAGAATGACATCTAGTTTCATCCAGAGAAGCCACAGTGTTCCACCTGAGCACAGGCTGACTTATGCATCTTACCACCCTTTGCAAACCCAGTACTGGAACCCCTCCAGGGTTTGAGATTTTCTGCATGACGTTGATCATTTGATGTTGCTGCAGGGACAGAAGAAATATACAGTGGCAAGCTTGGGCTGGTTGTACCTCTGCCTGGCTTCTACAAGCAGGAGTGCTTTTTGGCTCCTGCACACAAATTTTCCCCTACAGCATCGTAAGCACAATTTTGTATTCCAACAGCTTGGGCACAAGACAAAATTGGGAGTAAAACACAGTTCTGTACAGACTTCACACTAGTATCAGAGTTTGATCTTACAGAGATGACTTGATCTTTCCCGTAATTTATTAGGTAAATTAATTTTGTTGTTGTAAGAACTCCTTCATTATTTCCAGTAACAAAAATGAAATATTCCTGGATATGAGTAACTGACACTGAATACGATCCAGGCCCTTCCAAGGTATAAAAATATTTCACGGATATACACTACTTAAACCCTTGTTGAATGTAGCATATCCCCTAATGTAAACATTAAAACTAAAGACTTAATACCTCTCTTACAACAACTTAACAGAAAAGGTAGTAGAGTAGCTACTGTTGAACTTTGCTCTCAACATGTAAAAGATGAATTTTCACATTATTAAAACTAAGACCTATCAGTGTAACTGCTTAAGAGTGTCTATGTTGTGACCATAAATTTGCAACTGTAGTACTGCTCAAGGAGTTTATCTATGATGTTACATAGAAATAGAACACCATATAGACACTGGGTGTTATGTCCACTACGAATTTCTATATATATAACTAATAATGTGTTATGCACACATACTGCCAGTGTCTATACAGTAGATATACTCTCGTAGAGATAAATATTATGAATAAAGTGGTCTCATACCTACTTGAAAGCTTCCACTCTGTCCTAAAGACCTATTACATAGTTTCAGACTAGACAGCAATGAGAAATGAGACAATAATGGTAAGATGAAAATGAAAAATAACAAAACACAGTACTGGAAGTCCCTTTGGTGTTTTATCAGTGCAATTACTGAAAGTGTGAATATTTTTAAAAGACTGTACAGTATGAAAAAAGATGCTAAATGTGCAAACAGAAAATAACTGAATGTAATTTGGAAATTCTTCATGACATGTATAACTTCTAGGCCTTCTTTCTAGAAAATGAACACTCTTGTAGATTTTGCAATTATGGCATTAAAATGCATTCAAAAATGACCTCCAGCATTCTTCACATTGTTACATATGCATAGGTCAATACATTCATAATAAGAGAAGTGAAAATTTGCTCAGACAAAGAGTGTCTGGTGAACAACTGTAGTCTTCCACACAAAATCCAAGAAAAGAGCTGCATATAAACAAGAGATAAATGAACAAACTTAGTGGCTTCATTATGGAGGATGCAGCTTTGGTTATGCTGAAGCAAGTGTCATCTAAAACAGATGTTCAGTACCAGAAAACTTTAATATTGAGATACTGGACACCAGAACAAAAATATCCTGCAGTCTCTACATGACGTCACAGAGAAAATATACCAACACTTCTAACCTTTCACCAGTTGTAATCCCTAACACTAGGAAGGAAGACAGCTGAATCAGGACTTGGCTGAGTTTTCTAGCAGTTCAAGTACAAAATTCCAAGCATCAAGCATCAAATTGTCTCCAATTCTATCTTACAACAGTTTAATTCCATTGCCTTCTAAAGAAGTTTTTGATTTTAACATTTCTCACCAGAGGACTGTGCATGATTCCAATGTTGTAACAGATCTGTTGTGACAGACATCATAGAACTCCCCCTTTGGGGAGGTACTTGGGCATTCCCACATAAACCTGAACTTATATTAACCATTGAACTACGTTTTGTGGGCTTTCCCCACCCCAGAAAGGATCAGGACAGTGACCAGCACTTTGACGAACAGACATCAATATTGCAACAATCAAGTCTCGTCACTGGATCTCCAGGTGGTGATATTTTTCTAATCTTAGGCTTTCTTTCCCTTTCTTTCTTTCTTTTCCTTATACATTTTCTTAAGTGTTATTTTTAGGCTTTCATATTGCTGTACTTCTATAGATAATAACCAAAATGGCTACATACCTCGTTTCCATTGCAACCAAATTGTTCTAAAAATATATATTTATTTATTTATTTATAAACACTGATCATTCAGTGTTTTTTCACTCTAATCTGCCCCAGGGAATCTATTAACAAGACTTGAGTTACCCTTGCCTTCAGGAGCAGGTCGTAGCAGTGGGTAATGTGCAGTTCTCCACTTCTAACCTCTGAGGACAGCATCTTCAAAATAAGTGGCCCTCAGGCAGGGAACACCTGCAGGGAAAAGATGAGTCTAGCAATAGATATCAGAAATGCAATCAAATCTGATGAAATGAAAATATCTAATTTGCCTTATTGACCTCCTGATCCAGTTTTCTTTTTAACAAACACTAGAATTCTGATGGAGTTTATATATAAATTATTTGAAATACTTTGCTTAAAAATAGCATCTTTGAAAACTTCAGTTCTATTGTTTCAGGTGGGGTTTTTTATGTTTTTGTTTGTTTTTTAAAAACACAGCTTGCTCTATAGAACCTAACTTTTAACTGCTTTGATTTGTTTGCCAAGGTTCTCTTTAGAATACAAACCTTCTACCCATGGAGACCTAGTGTGTGAGCTGGGAACCAGCTTCTCATTATACAGAAGAAGCAAGACAAAATTTCACAAAGGGAAAAAAATTGTGAACTGCAATGGGAGAAGTAAACAGAAGCTGGTAGAAAAATATAATATAATTACATACATCATTTGGATCCAGAAAATTTAGACTTTTCTCTCAGAACCTATAGAAGCTGCATAAGAAGGAGAAATTTGTTAATATTCATAAATTACATATGATATGAAATAATGTATATTCTATTATTTATATCAATTTAATTAATATATTACTATTTTACCATAGTGTTGTTTTTTTTTTAATCAAAGGTATTTTTAAACAGTTTTTTTTGATCCTTAGGTTCTTGCATATATAAAAAGAAATGATCAGCTTTTAAGTAACAGTTATCACTCCTATAAAGGTGAGAAGAGAAACATGTGAGAAGCAAAAATAAGCTTTTAAAAATATCTTTACATTTTCTGTTTTTCATAAGCCAACAAATTAAGGGAGTAGAAAGATAAATTTGTAGAGAGATAATAAAGACCTCACGATATAAGTATGTAAAATTTCATTTAATGCTTAGGAAAACTTTTTGGTTTTTTCCTAAATAGAAATCAAACTATTTTTTTCTTCAAAATTATTCCTTGCATATACTGTCCTATGAAACTGCAAAATATGTTCCAGAAAATGTTTTAAATAATTTTAATTTTGAAGGTCTAGATACTTATGAAAATACCTTGCATACAAAAAAAAAAAAATACTGTGTTTCATAATAAAAGAATATTACTATAGTGACAGTTCAAGCTGTTATGGTAACAGGGTCTGTGAAAAGGGTAAATGAGCTTACAAAATGTTTAGGTATTTTTCTCTGTAGAATTTTTTACATTCAGTTTTCCCATTAAAATTCTTTTGAGCTGATTCTGAGGATGAAGTATGGAACAAAAGAACAACAAAGAGATAGAGTGATCTTTAATGTTCTGAAATACAAACACCTATTTTGTTTACACTCTTTATATGTTAACAGATGTGTAAAATTTGCGTACACTGAAAGAAAGGGGAGAACAAGCTCAGTAAGATATCCTATTAGCCGGATTCCCATTTCATTCTAATTTTAAGATTTGCCTAAAAAAAAAGGAAACAAAGATCAGTCACAGTCAGGAAGTTGAAGTAGTGCTTTGACCAACAGCAGTTTTTAGGGCTCATCAGAATCAGCAACTTGGTTGAATCATATTGTCCTGCAAATCAAATGTAGTGTTGTGTACACACAGGAGACAACGCCTGCGACAAATGGGGTTCCCCATCTGCCCTGTGCAGTCAGTGTTTCACAGACTGGCTGCCTGTGTTTGCCCACACCAAGCCTGGGTGGAACCACACCAGCAGGGGCTACTGGAACGGTGTGGAAGCAGGTGCTGGCAAGATGAGAGAGGGAAGTCATGGGCTTCTGGACCACAGAGGCATGAGGTTCAGAGCAGTTAAGTGCTGGCTTTGGTCACTGTTTCAACAAAGAGAGAGCAGCTGGAGGACAAGACATTGATGCTTTTGATTCACTGACTGCTTTGTGCTCCTAACCTGATCCTTTGTGTTGCTGACCAATGTGAAACAGGCCTTATTAATGTTGAATATATAGTGCTCTGCCAGAAAGAGCAACTCTGTTCCTTACTTTGTTGGTTCTCGGCAATGGTTCAATCAACTTTTTGAGCTTCCCAGGAAATAATTTCCATGCTGAGAGTCAATCTGCCAGACACCAAGTGGAAATAAATCATACTTATGATCCTGAAGCAATAAAACTTACTGTGACTCTCCAAAAATGCATGAGAAAAGAGAAGTGGTAGAAATACTCTGGTTTACACACTGCAGATTTTCAATTGATGGGCACATACTTTGACCTAAGATCATAACTTATTCTGACTAATTATGGTGTAACCCATCTGGGGCACTTTCAGAGCGGGGAATTTGGTCAAAACATGGGAGAGCGATAGAATATTTTGCTGAAGATATGTATTAGATTTTCCCTCTATTATCTTATTATTCTATAGGTTTTTAAAAAATAATTTTCTAATTTAGTTTCTAATTCAAATTTGGAGAAAAAAATCTTGGAGAAACAAGGAATCACTTCTAATTATTGGGCTACTTGTGAGATCTAGGATATTTTTATACGGCTAATTTATATTGGAAAAAACAGCCACTCCAAAACCCAGAGTTTTTGATCATTAAGAGTACAAAAAGTGGGTCTGAGCTGTATTTGCAAATCTGGAGAAAGATGTAAATATATATTCTGGCACCTCATCAGCAGTTAAAGAAATTATGGGTTAAATGCACTCCTTATGAAAGAAAACCCAGAACCTTAACTCCATGACCCCCATTTGGGACTAGAGAATACTTTGAGATGACAGAGCTTATTAAAAACTTCTCTGTAATTAGTGCAGTATTTGAAGTATCACCTAGTAAAGTCTCAAACTACTCCAGATACCTCCACTGGCAGATCATTAGTAAACTGGAAAACCTCCTTTAAATTGGGGACGCTAGCAGAATAACAGACACCAAACATAATTTCTGGATGTACAAACAGGGAATTCGTTAAACTCACGCATCCAGTGTTGATGCACCTACAATGGGTGCTGCCGGTAGAAAGTAACCTGAATTCCATCACTTGAAATACTAGTCATTTGAAACTAAAAAAAAAAACCAAACAACAACTTATTTTTTAAAAAACAGGTAACCAGTTTGTATGAACAAAGCATAAATAATAAAAAAACTCCAACACATTATGTCTTTTCCATCTCTATTATTCACAATTCTATGCAGCTGCTATGTGACGTGTTTAAAAAGTAAAATCCGTTTAAACATTCAAAAGTAAAATATTTATTCTGTGTGTAAAACTCCTTTAAAGTTTCATTATATAATCTCAGCTATTGTGTGTTTCACTGTATGTGGCAAGAAATTCTGCTATTTATAAAACCTGTAATAATTCTTCATAATTAATACTACAAATAATTGATTTTACTTTTCTGTTTGTAAAGTGTGTGAGGGTAGGTGTGTCTGCAGAGACAGAGGCTTTAAAGACCATTTATAGCTTTCTGTAAACAGAACAGTCTCAGAAAATAAGTGCCTGTCATTGCTGAATTAATTTTTTAGAAGCGGAATCTTTGGAGAGCAGCAGGTATATCCCTAATGCATGGAAAAGTAAGTACATTCGGTTACAGATCAGAATAGGCAGCAGTTATAGATCTAACTTTTTCTGGTTTAATACCAGAATATTCCTGCAGATGAATTTGCTGTACACATAGAATTTAACAAAAAAAGTTTCAGAGAGGAGACAGTTTTCAACTGGCCCAAAACTACATGGCTAAAGCCTTTACGTAATTCTCTTCCTCAAGATGGCTGTATTGATTATCCCTTTACTGGAGTGAAGCTGCTCCGGTGCAGAGGATGGTCTAAAGACCATTTGTCATAATCCAAGGCTCATTCATCCCTGTGGAAAATATTTCGGTATCTTTTAGAGTGACTTAAAATTAGAAAGGTAACTTTTGGGAGTATGATGCTGTGGGACAGCATAAATTCTCTTGCATGACACAAAAACATCAAGTATTTTGTCTAGGAAGAATTTTCGCAATATTCATAGGATTTCCACTTTCTACATAAGCAGAAACATTAAATTAAATGCAGGAGTTTTCTTGGACACATTCTTTTTTTGCTTGTTTTTGTTATTTATTGACCAAATTCAATAAATATTCTACCAAAAAATAGTCATATAGAACCAGATCATAAAATAGCAATTTAGGTACTAACGTTATTTTTCTATTAGCAAAAATAGCAAATATACCTCTTTTTTATTAATTTTTTTTCTGAAAATATTCTTCATATTGCATATTTTATCCTTCCATATGATGGGCCATTGTAATCTGTTCTGTAAATTGTATACTCCACTGATTAATGTTCAGTATATTTTAACCAAATCACAGTTCTGATATAGCTCTCCTGAAAAAGCTATGTATATGTGTAAATAAAGCCAAGACCCCATCTGCATGAGAATCAAAGGCTTTCTATGCAAAGAAGTTAGATATAAGTAAGATTATGTTTAATTTTCTTCAGCTCCTGAGATAATCTATGAACTAGTCTGCTATGTGCTGTGCAGCTAAATATTCAGATTATTTAGGATCTCTATTATTCCTTTCTTGGTCTATTTTTATGTATACACAGAGTACTTTGTCTCAAAAGTGCAAATATATGCAGTGCTATTTTACTGCTCTGAAACCTCTGTTTATATATTCCAAGCTGGCTGGAACTTTTTCAAGGACCTTCGTTATCTTAGACATTTTGAGAATGTTTTGAAAGCTTGAATAAATTGCCTAACCACCAAATGCCTAGGGCAGCTAGGCAGTGACTGAAGACTTAGTGAATTGAGTGACTCTTAAATTAGACATTTGCATGGATATTTTTAATTAATCACCATATAAAATGTAATTAGCATGCACCACTTATCATTTGAATAGCAGTTGGCAATTTTTTTATTTTGTAAATTCTTCATAGAGCACAGAGTTCAGGAGAAAAGAGGGAATCCCAGAGGCTGATGTCAGGAATAATCAGGAGTGATTTAGTTGGCTGTTGCCCAGCATATAACATGCAGTTTATTTCACTCTTTATTGGTCAGGATTTTTTAACTTAGGCATACATAACTATCCATGCCTGTCATATCTTCCCTTTGTTTTGGAACAGGAAGGTTCTTGACAAAAAAACCCAAAACTGTAAGACTTTCAGACAACTTAATTCTCAAGCGCTGCATGGTTGGATGCTGACTGTAAAGGCAGCAGGTAGTACAGATGAAGGGCGCCTGCTGTCTTCAATGAACATTTGTTTGCGCCCATATGAATGAAAATCCCTAATGCTGCTCTAAAGTGGATTGAAGAACACACAAGAAGAGGTGTAAGGCATGGAGCATCCCTAGATGAACACTGGGAAGCCAATTTCTTCCTGTCTGGAAGCAGCCAGCCCTTAGCTAGGATTCAAAGGTACAGATCCTTCCTAACAAACAAAGGAGTCGATATCAAAAGCTGGTGCACAACCCCAGCATCTCCTAAGACAACAGATCTCACTGCCACGGTGCCCAGAGCTGGTAAGGACCTTCAGAATCACACAGATGCACTTTCAAAAGCCACGCAGAGAACATTATCTGTGCATGCTTGAACAAGCCCATCCCCTACAGTTACAAGGGATGGTCGTCTGGTCCTGCAGCACACTGATTGTCTGGGCTCATTAACATCCGTTCCTGATGACATGTCTCAAAAAGCACTTTGTATTTGTTCTGGAACTGGCAAAGTTTGGGATACTGCAAAGTGATTTCTGACAAATACAAAGTGATTTCTGACAGACTTTGTTCCCATTCTAACTACCTCTATAGACATACAGATAAGACCACACATAACATCTACAGGCTCAGTCTTACACTCTGGTCAAGACAGATTACTGCAACAGAACAAAGTGAAAAATGTCTTGGGGTTTTGCTTTCCTTCAGCTAAGTACACAAATCTGTTAAAGGTGACTTGAGCACTAATTTTAAGTTGATCATGTTTTCAGAAGAGCAGCTAGAGCAAATGAACTCAAATTAAAAAATCAGGATAAGCTGACTGCATTCCCTTGCACTGAGGACCTTTTTCCCTGTGAGTCACACAGCAACAGTCACATGGAGGCTGCATCCTCCATGTCATGTGTGCACTGCACACAAGAGGGTGCTCCTAAAATTTCATTTTCAATAGAAAGAGCTTTATCTTTAGAAAAAATCTGAAGAATCACCAAATTTGCGGATGAGTTAATAATTACATTGCCTTTGAACACTGTCCAAATTCTAGAAATAAGCTGAAAAAGCTTTCTGAAAGCCTTTTAAAACTCAACGCTGTCTATTCTTCACTGCACCCAAGCAATACAGAATTATTAATATTTTGGGTTTATACCACTCCTACCTAAGTTTTAGAATCTTGATTTAAAATAAGACTTCAGCATTTGAAGCACAACTTAGACAGAAGATAGAAACTTATTTCAGAATTTGTAAGTCTAGAAGTCCTGGTTTATCTACCTCAGCGCACTTAGAACACTTCCAATTGTCATTGCTGCCTCCACTTCTTTACCTCAATAGGTTCTCAAGAGCTGAAAGTTTTTCTTCAGTGTATTTCCACAAAAACCTCAGTCCTGGCAGTGTTGAGCAGACAGATCGTACAACCACCCTCTTAAATCTAATACCATATAAAAAAAGAGTTGTTTTTTTTCCCTGCCCCTGTGATTCTTACCACTTGAAAGTGTTCATAGAATGCCTTCAGAATAAAGCTACCCATAAAGTCTAGTTACTAGAGGTGTCTTAATTATTCTAAAAATTGCTTGGAAATATATTATCAAGAAATTTCCCATAGCAACTCAGTTGTTAGAGAGTCTAAAAATAGAACAACAACAAAAAAAGAACCAAAACCAAAACCAAAACATGTACAACTGTGGAAGAAAAGGAAAAAACACCTTACCTGTAAAGAGAAGCTCTAGGTGGCAAGACTATTTATATATTTTCATGAAACATTAACAGTGTAAGATATGTAAAATACTACACACTAGACTTCTCACAGTAATCAGCTACAATTGATATCAGAGAATTGTAATTACTGGGTTGTTTGGTTCATCCCTCCCCCTTTCCCTGTCTTTAATGTTTCTTTTTAAAGGAGAACTGTCAACAAAATGCTCCACATCAGAGTTCCAAAGTAGAGAAAATTAAAACTTTGAGCCTACTCTGATATGTAGGTCTGACAGGTATGCTCTGGAGAGGGAATGGATATAATATACATCTCTATACTGAAAAGTTCCTCTCAGGTTTTGGTTTCCACTCAGGAGATCAATGACTTAAAAGTAAGGCACTAGCAGTATTTTGTAACAATACATAACTCTCTTTTTTGATTTAGCCCTAGTTGTTTAAACGTTTGTTATATTCACAACCATACAAATTAGAAATAAAATCCCTCCGTTATAATCCCTCCATATCTAGCTAAACCAAATAGAACAAATCAAATAGTCTAATCTT
Source organism: Ifrita kowaldi (assembly GCA_013398055.1). Classification (NCBI taxonomy): domain Eukaryota; kingdom Metazoa; phylum Chordata; class Aves; order Passeriformes; family Cinclosomatidae; genus Ifrita; species Ifrita kowaldi. The sequence goes on along the minus strand of VZRS01011730.1, from coordinate 191,865 downwards.
GAAAACTGCTTGCTCCTAATCACCCTTTTCCCCACGAGACTCCCCTACACAAAGCATCATGCTCCAAGCAGGAGAGAATGACTAACGCCTCACCCAAAGCTTGCTGTCAGGAAACGTTTTCCACTAACCTGCATCCTTCCAGTAGGCAAGTGCTTCAGACTAACCTTTCCATTTCCCTATTTCTGCCCAGTGGGACCGTTTCCCAATTCTTTTTCCAGCAAACGCTCCTCAGCTTTTCACGAGCTGGGCATTTGAGAGTACAACATAGATGTTATCCTGATGAAAATGCCATTTTTTGCTACTTCAGTAGGTGCTAATAAAACTTCTTTTTTCCCTATTGTGACCCTTTTAACATACCTTAAAAGCTTTGTTTTAAGCTGCCTATATGCTTGCAAACAGCTTAGATTGCTGTAAATTGATCTACCTGACATCATTCTTTATGGTGTGGGTAGCCAGGATAAAGAGAAGACCATGTTAATTACAAAGAAGATGTGTTAATTACCTAATTAACACATCACACTTCTCTGCATCAGGTAGAAAGGAAGAGAAGGATGACTGGGGAATTTCAGTGAAGTCATAGTAGAGAATGGTTTATGCAGCACAGAGAACAGGGACTAGCTTTGATGAGACACCACAGCTGTGTCTAATGCACTCTGCCAAAACCTAAATCTGTGGTAGAAGGCATGAATTAGCTCGTCCATCCATCTTCTGGAGAATGCAAGGAGTAGAAGTCAGACTAACTTAGCCAGGAGTTCGCCCCAGTTTCTACAAGCCCGGAGGAGTCTGGCCCTTTCCTGAACTGCAGAGCAGAAGACCTCACTGGGTTCTCCACAGAAGAAAGTTCTGCTTTAAATCCTCCCTGTCTACATCTTACAGTGGGCAGGAACGTAGGAAGGAATAACCTTAAAGAAATTTAATTAATCACCCCCAGAGAGATGGATGCTTTGCTGCTATCAAAGAACTCTATCTTATGGGGTTTTGGCTTTTATTATGGTTTAGTAAGGACTTGGATCTCATATATTACATTTGTCTCTGAGCAGAAAATCAGTTTGGATCCAACATACTTGCAAGGAATGTACCTGCTAAGTGATGATCAGTTTGACCCACACCCTCCGAACTATCCATGAGTTTCTGTGGCTTCATGCTCACATTCCCTGAACAAACCAAGGCACCAGAAAAAATCTAACCAGCAAAAAATATGAGATTTGAATGGAATTAAGGCATTTAGGGCACTTGTTGAGCATGTGAGTTTTAATTTCATGTCACTCTTTTTCAGGCAAAGAAGACAACAGTTTACAGAACCCTATTGTGTAATTTGAAATACTTGCTATCTACCCACTGAGTGAATTTATTAATGCCGTTTAACTTCTAAAATACATAATGCTGTCTGTCACTCACTGCTGTCAAGAGATGCACAATCACTTTCAGGCCATGACAGTGAGGGTCTCAGTTGTCTTACAAGGCATGCTCAGGAACACCAACCTTTTCTGAAATAGGGAGGGAAATAAAACTGCATATTTAAATCCCCCATTCTAAAATGATAATTTACATTTTGGTAATTCATCCACTGTTTTCTTGCCAGTCTTCTAACTAAATGAATTGCAATTCAACATGTTGTTTTTTCCCTGTTTTAGAAATTACTTCGCTTATGAATTTCAAAATGACTACTTTTTGTCATACCCCTACCAAAAAAAAATTCTATTACTAATAGGCTTGTCACTAAGCAAAAGTGATTTCAGATATTTTTTTCTTCTCCAGTCTTACTCTGAGTCTTAATGTGTCTATAATTTCTCAGTTTCTCTACCACCAGCCTCTATTACTGGCATTGAAATTCCCAATTTGCCATAAAAATTCCTGTAAGCATTGAAACACATTTGGTTGCTGTTGCCCTATAAATTAGAAATGTCAAATTCAGCTTACTCTGATGATACAACTGTGGCCAATCATTCATTTCTTACTTTGAGACTTTTTTCACTGTTAGGTTGTGATGGTAGAACAACCACACTTGTCTGCAAACATAATTTTATGCCCATCAAACAATGTTCTACATTATGAGCTTTACTTATGAAACCAGAACTAGGGACGAAATTGTAAGGTCTCAGCACAAGCTTGACTCTGTCAGAATGATTAAAATTTCTGAAATATAAAAAAATTGTATTTATATGTGCAGTGCCATACTTCTCAAATATTTGTAGCATTTGTTTATACTTGATCTCTTTTATGAGACTTAAAAATGTTAAGTACATAGAGTGTATTAAAACCTACTTGGTTTCTTTTAAGCAGCACACTCTTCACCTGTGCATATTGAAAGTATACTGTAGTTTATGGGTTTTTTTTCTTCCCTATTTCTTTAATTTTGTCTCTAATGAATTCTTTTCCCTATTATATTCTTTTACTCAAGTTACTTTCTTAGTATTTTCATAGTCTCTGAGTCAAGCTCGGGACTCGTGGTTTATCTTCTTCATTTCAGCAAAGTAGTTCCAGTGCCTCTGTAAAACTTAGCATGGATTTATACAGAGCTCTTTTTCAGATACCAAACCTTTGAAGCTAAAGCTATTAGATATTCAGTTTTGAATTCCACAACCCTAAGCAAGGTCATAGTTCTAGACCTGTATAAAACAAAAGGAACATTATTTCTGCTACTGAATATATAAGATGTAAATCTGTGGTCATGATTTAAAAGATGTAAATCTATTTGCACCCTAACTTCCCTACAAAAACATATTAAATGATGAACTGAGCAACATGAATAATTATCCTTCCATGTTGGCCTTTAAGAGTATTACTTTCACTTAGCTGTTTAAAATTTATGTCAAGTTCTCCAGTTTTATGTCTAGTTTATTTCTAGTTTTCATGATCATACCTTTTCAAGGACAAAATCTATGCCTCCTCTTCAAGACTGTTTAGCAGCTCCAGGAATAATTAAATCCATGGATTTTTACAGCTCTACTACAATCTCATGCCTACTTAGTTAAAGAAACAGCAAGGTACTACCTACTATTTTGCTCTTCACTTTTAGATCTAACTATCTAACTATATGATCTTGTTTGTTAGTTTGAGTTTTGCCTTTATTATTGACAATATGGATAACATACAGATTTGGAAGTAAAGCCTCCAAGACCTGTCAATTAAGTAACAGTTTGTTAAGTACATTAGATAAGCAATTGTCTTACATAAATTATGCCAAGAAGTCCCAGCACTGTAATTGCATCATGATCTATTAATATTGCAAATATTAACTAATCTATGTCCACGGTAAATATTCATACTGCAAGATACAGTGTAGCAGTTGTTAATCCAAAAGATTATGAACCCCAAATATTTCAACAGAAACCCAGCAAAAAAGCAACAGTAGAAACCTGAGAGAAAGTGAGAAGCAGCAGTAAAAAGGAAAGACTGAGAAGGACAGAAAAGAAATCACATGAGATATAAGTGGAAGCAATCAAGGAATAGCATTTTATAAAAGACTTTACAAAAGGTGAAATGAAATTGGTCCAGGTTGTCATATTTAACTGACATCCTTTTCTCTGTGCAAAGGTAATGTACCAATTTTTTTGCTACATTTACTGATTAGTAGAAGCTCAAAATTCTTTCAAAGAATAGATGAGTTTTAAAAATGAGATATAGCCTTAATTGTAGGCTTTATGAAGTAGATGGGAATAGTTGAATACATATCCAGCCTCAGGAGACACATTAATTACGGCAAATATGGGAAATGTTATCTGGAATGGAGAAGTTTGCAAGAACAGAAAGCAGGTGAATGAAACTATGGAAAACTAGTGTCTGTGTTGCTCAGTGCTTTTAAGAATTGACTTTCAAAATCAGGTTTTCAGTTTCTCTTAGAGACAAAATAAATAATATTGAATCATTTTCTTACTTTTCACTAAAGCAGCATTGTTATCATGAGATCATAGAATCACAGAATATGCTGAGTTGGAAGGGACCCTCAAGGATCATTGAGTCCAACTCCCAGTCCTGCACAGGACTACCCTAAGAATCACATTATGTGCCCAAGGGCATCATCCAAACACTTGAACTCTGTCAGGCTGGTGCTGTGACCACTTCCCTGGGGAGCCTGTTCCAGTGCCCAGCCACCCTCTGGGTGAAGAACCTTTTCCTGATATCCAAACTAAACCCCCGCTAACTCAGCATCATACCATTCCCTCAGGTCCTGTCACTGTCACCACAGAGCAGAGATCAGTGCCTGCCCCTCCTCTTCCCCTCACAAGGCAGTTGTGACTGCAATGAGGTTCCCCCTCAGTCTTCTCTTCTCCAGGCTGAACCGATCAAGTGACCCCAGCTGCTCCTTATACAGCTTCACCTCTAGACCCTTTACCATCCTCGTTGTCCCCTCTGAACTCTCTCTAATAGCTTTACATCCTTCTTATATTGTGGCACCAGAACTGCACGCAGGACTCGAGGTGAGGCTGCACCAGCACAGAGCATGGCAGGACAATCACGTCTCTCGACCAGCTGGCAGTGCTGTGCCAGATGAATTCTAAATTTCACAGTGGTTTGCTGATATTTTCAGTATTTACAGAGAGACTCAGATTCTTTTGGAAAATTCTTTTGCAACCATTTTTTTTTGCAGATATCAACTTCCCTTTGCAAGAAAAGTATTTCACATTTCTTGAAGTAAGGTCATTTGCGTGACAGGTGTTCAATCAGAAAAGCTAGAACCATATAATCTCACTGTATAAATGTTTTATGTGTATTTTACATAGGAAAAACAAAGAATGAAAGTAAGAAAACAATAACACTCTCATTTTGCAGAGAAAACCTCTGAAGAACAATCTAGGTTCAGACTGTCCAAATAATTATTCTTTATTAGCCAAAGCTTTTTCCAATAAATGAACACCAAAGTATGTTCACGGTAATGGAGAGAGCTATGGCACCTTGCTGTGGGAACTATCCCAGTGCATTAATTAAAAAGAACATTGCTTCTACAACCAATCCTGTGTTTTGACTTGTATTTCTAAACATGCTTTTAATATAAGCTATTAACTTCACTGACAACAATCAGAAGCCCAATGAAAAGATCTTGAAGGGCAGGTACGCAGTGACATTTTATTACTGACACTTTGATAGTATTGTATGTTATTTGCTGCAGCATGTTTTAAACAGAGAATTATAAACTGTATTTTCTGTTAACTGATATTGTCTAGTTAAAAAAACTACTTTTGAAGTGATGGGCACAATCCTGCTTTCACTGAATTTAGAGGTGGTTCCTGTCCTGTACCATCTCTCCACCATGTACTGCTCTGAAACATGATAAAAACCTAGGAAATATCGAGCCATGAACATGCTGTGAAAGACGTCCTTTAAGCTGTGGTGCCAGAAGCATTTTTGGCCCACATCTTGAGCATGTCTCAGTTGGGCAAAACTGGGGATCCTGTGCAAAGCTTTCCCTTCTGTTCTTCAAACTCAACACTGGCAAGAAGGTCTGCTTTTTGACAGTTCAGTGATGCTAATGCTTCTGTTTTCTCTAGCCTCACTGAACAGTGATGACATAATGGCTTTCATTCGGGCTTATTCAAAGCGTAACGCACACATAGAAAGTGAATGCCATGTCCTAGATTTTGAGAAGTTTGCTTAGCTTGTCTCATCTTGTTTGTGATGCACATTTTCTGCAATAAAATGGCATTGGTTAGATACCATAAAATAGTGAAAAATAATCTCTTGTTGATGCTTCAGTGGAAAAGCATGTAATTTGATAGGTACTTGAGGTTTAGATTTATAGATGTCTTTAATGTGACATGTAATTGCCAACTAAGGATAGCAAAACCCCAAGTTAGCTGCTGGTGTACTCTGTATTGACTTCTTAACAGGTAGATTTATAGACACATTCCATTTCCATCCAGTCAAAAACTGTAATAGTGCACCAATCATCAACTGACATTTCAGCTCTGCCTGAGGACAGGGGATTTACAGAAATGGACACAGGTCAGTGTCTAATATCTTGTATATTAGGTAAGTGGTACACGACCTCAGATTAAACAAAACCTTTTAATGTACAAGCACTTTTCACTTAAGTATGCATGCTCTTCCGTGGTAATTTCTGCAGTTTTTCTTAATGTGTTACTTATTTGTATCTAAAAAACTCAAACAAACAAAGGAAAATGAATATTCAATTAGCATGCTTGAAGGGTGATAAAGACATCTCAGATAAAATTTTGAAAGCCTGCAGGGAGATGGTAGCTGAAAACAATAATTCACAGCAAAATGATTCCTGTATATAAGTCACATAACACCACTGGGAAAAAAATAAAAATCAGTAAATACATGATAATTATTCTGTTGATGAATTACTGTTTTGTATACAATATTACACTGATCTTTTCTTGTCAAATAGAAAATATTTGTGATGAATTCCAGGATTTTTTATTATAATAAGTATCTGCTTTTGATTGGATGCCTAAAGCCTTTCAGGACCTCTGACAACTCTGTCACTGGCTGTCACATAAACACCTGTTTTTGTTTGGGATGCTAGAAATTTAGGAACTCTGATTTTTGATTTTTAGAATTTTCATTTTTGCTTTAACTGCTCAAAGAACTACAAGCCTGAGATTTTAAAAAACAAATATAGATAAGTCAAACTGTTACTTCTTCCCTTTAGAGAGTGTATAAAACTTGTTTGTCTCTTGGGAAGAGTATAAAAGCACATGTGAAGCTAAAGAAAACCCCATGTGATTAGTTATTTTCCAGAGGTTTCCAACAATATTTTGCAAACCTGTGGAGAATCATTCCTTCAGGACTTTTTGCTATCCTGGTTAGTTAGGTTTAATTCTCCAAAGCTGTGCTAATTTTAATTCCTTCAACAGATACTGAAATGTATGTTTCCAGAGACTGTGAAAAGCTATTTGGAAGTATTAATGGGTAGGCAGTAGGTTATTCAGCTCTTTCAGTATTAACAGATAGGGATGTTTTAAAAAATTGTGCAGAATAGTTGTGATAATGGACATATATTTGGTTTTGGTATTATAATGCTAATATATAAGAAGAAATTTTCAGTCCATTAACAGAAGTTGTAGTAGCAGTTAGGGCCGTTCACTTTTACCTCTCTTCTGGAATTATCTATTATCAAAAAGTAAACTAAATGTCTGTGTTAGAGGACTAGCTGAATTAACACTGCTGAATTTAGAGTTCACAACCGATTTTAGTGCTTTGTGATTGTCATTTTCTCCTCAAGGTTGGCATGGCATCTGTGTGCTATTGAGCAAACACTAAGCACTTGATTAACACACGAGATTTTTCAAAGCCATCTCTAAATTTTACCTTTCAAAATGAGGTTTTCCTAACTGGATTTCTGATCTGAGCCGAAGTGACCAGCCTTTCCAAGAAGACAAATGAAGAATTTTGACCTTAGTGATACAATACCTGAACTACATGGAAGTGAAATATAGAAGGAAAGGTCAAACTTGGACACCATCAAAACTATCCACACGTGACACGTGGGATGTGTAGTGGTTCATTTCAGGCTCCTGGTCCCCTGGATGCTCCCACTGACAGTGGGGTCACAGTTTGGGATTCCTTTCTCCCAGCAAGCAGAATATCATAAGGCAGGAGTGGAGTCATGTGCCACCACCCAGAGGAGTGGAATGCAGCTGAGAGGTCACATGCACCAGAGAACTTGTGGGTTTGGAATGGTTTTCCTCTTGTTCACAAGTGTAAACCTGGCCTAAAAGAGGTTCTTACTCTGCTCAAACCCCTTTATGCAAGCCCCTGGAACAGGATGCTTAAGTCAGATTTCACTGTAGAGACAAGGAAGTTCGAAAAATCACCAGTCTTCCGTGCATACACATCCAGATTTTCTGGTAGATTAGAGTGCAATTATGGAATTTGAGTTCAGGCCCCAAGTTGGTATTAGCTACGCACTAACATAAGATGGACCTGGATTTACGTAAAGAAGAGTTGCTTTTAGTTGACATGTTCAGTGCTTACATATGTAAAAGAAATACAGCCACAATCCTGTGCAAGACATACCTGATTAGCCATTTTACAGCAGATGATGACAAGACTTGGTTCTAAACAAGAATGAAAGAGAAATTTGAGAGATGAGGGTTACCATATAAATGACAATTTTTGGAAGATGCTTTGTCTCAATGTAATAATTTCCAACCAACAAAAAGCACAAGGCAATAAAAAGCAATGCTCAGAACAAAATTTATCCAAAACCTCACATGTACTCACCACATCCTGTTACACTAAATTTACCTGTATTTTTTCATGGCCTATATGATGTTAAAAAGAAGGTCTTTAATGTTGCACTGAAAAATGGAGCTTGAAATTATGTAAGTAGGTATATGTTATTAGGGGGAATTCTAAAGAATTTAAGGATTATGATAAGGTCTGTGAAGAGTTGTAGACTAATATTTGATTCCATAATTCCTTCTCTATCTTAAAATGATCACAAATGGCTGTGAAGGAGCTGATAATAAAACATATTTGTGCTAACACTGCTTCTCACATGATGGTTTACTGAGGCTTAGAAATCGACAGAAACTCATGAATTTGTGGTGTAAAAAGGAACAACCACATATTTTTACTCAATGGAATTCAAGTTTTAAATCCTAACTACAAGAAGCACTTAATTAAGTTATCAGTCCACAGTCAATGAGAAAATAAGAGCAACTAACACCGGTTCAGAAAAACCGCAGCTAAGAAAACCACATGCAGCATTGTCTAGGGGAGAAACTAGTTAGGCAAGAGATTCCACTGCCTTTCTAAGATTTGCAAAAACTGTACTATAGTTTGGGATTCAGCCCCCAAATATTTGCCTGTATGTGCCAAACCTTTAACACTTCAGTATAAAAAACCTGAAATTAATTTTATATTGTTATTACAGCAAATGACCCCATGCCAGGTCAGTGCAAATAAGGAAAAGCTTGGCTGGTCTTAGCCTAGGAAAATATAAAGTATGTCAAATGGATGTCTCTCAAGTGTGTGATAAAAACGCATCTTTGCTCCCTGCAGCAGTATGGTATCTGACCTAAGAGCATTAGAGAAGAGAGACCATATTGAATGCTTTCATTTCCCCATAAAATGCTGATCGTGATAGTTCAGACATGCCAGATGGAAGTAGTAGTGATAAATGGTGTTGATGCCTCAGGAGAAATGAGCTAGTAAAGTTATATTATGTTCAGTTGGGATTTTAAACATGTAATATAGTTAAAACTGTTATTCTCCTGCAAAATCATACTCCTCATATTTCAGTGCCATATCATACATCGGAGAAAAAATTCCTGCCACCATTTATTACTATGAAAAGCAGATTTTCCACATCACAACAAAACATCTCGAAACACAGCACACACAATACTTTATAATATATATAAACGTATGTATGAAATTATGAGCTAAAAGTATAGAAAAATCCAACAATGTTATTCCTCCTTTATTCCTTATGTATAGCAATATATATCTGAGAATGGTGAGATAACGCAATTCTAAATTAGATAAGACTAACCTCACATTTCTGACAGGTCCTTTGTTTCTTTTCTAAAATTAATTAGGAATTCTGTACTAAACTCATGTGATAGGGGGTACAAGGCTGGTTTTAATTCCCAGTTTGACCTGGATAGCTGTTTAACTCCAACTAGATGTTTTAAGAAATTTTATTTATCTAGACATAATTTATATCTTCTCCAGAGGCAACTCTATGGAATTTTCTTTCAATGTCAGAGGATTTTAGAGGGAGAAGGTAGATGTTCTGTACCCTGTAAATCAGTGTGTTTCCACAAAACCTAAGGACTCAGAAGGCTGGAGGTAATTTGCCAAAGCATCCCATCCCCTTGTTGTATTACAAGAACTTAGATAATAGTGATATGTCTGCATTCATTCCTTTTTACTAAATTGTCTTCCACAAGAGACATTCTCTTAATCTTCCATCACAGAGAGTTGAAACACCAGAGAAAAGAAAGGAAGTTAAAACTAGCAGAATTGTTAAGAGAGGTATTGTTCAGTTGTTCATTTTAGACTGATAGTCAGAAAGAGCTTTTCCTAGACATCACCTTTTCCTTTTGTTCACATCTGGAGCTACCATTTCTTTTCATGTGCCTGGGTTAAGAATGTGCTGCAAAAGCCGATGACAAATTTGTTCTTGGAAAGGAGGCAGGGTGCTTAGAGGGAGACTGTTATATCCAAGTCAGTGAGGAGCAACTGCACCTTTCTACAAATTAGTGTTATTGATGGAAAGGAGAAAACACATCCAGCCAATGCACACTTAATAATACCGTGCATATTCACTATTCATTCTAAAACACAAAAAAAATTTAACAGATTTTATAACCTATATTAACTGTAAATCCTTGAAGAGCAGAGGTGCAACAAGAACTCTGATTTGCCTTGCTTTTTGTGTATATTGCTCAAACTTCTTGTCCTTTGGCAACTTGAAATTTAATTTCCTTTGTCTAACTCTTCTTACCTAATTTTATTAATTAAAAGGCAGTCAAATTTCGAAGAAGAAATATTACAGAGGTATATAAGAAATAAGACAGTGAAAAAGTCTATCATGTTAAGATTAATTTGTCCAATTTCAAAATGTATATTGCAATATTTTATAGCTGACAGGTGATCATGGGCAGATAGTCATTACAATTTATCACAGCAGGAAGTTGTTAAAATGACAATATGGGCAGGTATAAAATTATATGAAGGAGAAGTTATAGAAGATAGTTTTGAAACTCTAGCAACTTGTCCTTTTAAAGTTTCAATCACCAAAAGAGCATAATCCAAAATCTAATTACAATTTTAAAAGACAGAGTTGGAATCAGAATTTCCTGTTGAGGGGGGAAAAATTTATGCAGGAAAATTTCCATTGTTACTTCCTCCTATTAAACAAAATTTATGCTTTGTGGCACAGGAATTGTGTAAAAGATTTTTGCTTCTCCTTGTTTTGAATTTATTGGCTGCTATTCCAAGAAAGGGAGAATGGGTATCCAACCCCAATTTATGCCTTTGCAAATTTCTCTCTGTCTCCACTTTTGCAACCCTATCATTTATCAACAGCAGCCACATGTTATTTTTGAGTGGAAAAGGAATGTTCTTTGGCACTGATCAGCCTTGAGTGAAATTTTATAGCAGTCTTATAAATTTCTCAATAACAGGGTTTATAATGAAATTGCATAAAGTACTCTGACCTAGTCTGCTAGTTGGCACACCAGACACTGCTGAATGGGGTCCTTGTTATGAACTAACAAAAGGAGCTCGAAATTTTTCTTCCTTATTGCTGCTAGCACTGCTTATTTCTTTTACAATTCTGCAATCAAAGGTCCATGAGTTTGGATATTACGGGCTTTTCTTTAGGCTTTTCTGTACTTCATTTGGCTACTGGGATCCATTGCAAGAGTAGGACCTTAGATCATAGGATCATAAGCTGTTGGAGGAAGGATTGTATTGTACAATGGGGTACAATGTCTAGCACAGAGGAATCACTGATCAGACACTCTCAAGAGATGCTGTTGCAATAGAAGCAGTAACAGGTGGTTAAAGTGAAGTATCAGTTTTACACTTGATGGTATGCAGTTAGCAAGGGTATTAAGATCTTTCTGAGATCTTCTGATTCTTTTAAGTTTTTTTCTCTGCCTTTCAAGACTGAAAAGGTCGGTCCTAAAGGAGGCATATTCACAGAAACCTAATGGAAAAGCTGCTTCTGTCAGGAGCACTTCAATAATGAAATACTGAAAGGAGGGGGAGAGTGCAACAAATATTCTAACCTTTCCTTTATTTTACTGCCAGAATTTTAAAATCATCTCCATGATCTGCAACTTTAAATATAAACCAACCATTCAGTCAGGTGATGCTGGGTTTCAGACCACCAATATGTAATAAGCAAATGCTCCTTTTAATAATTTGTTTATATTTTAGCATTCCCATAAAATCTTCACAATCAGTACAGAAGCCCTTCCAATCCTCACTTTAATTAAAGTGAGATAAAGCGAACCATGGCTACTGCCATGTTATAAAGCATTTCCTTGAATTCAAGCATACCTTTATCTCTGGGTAAGGAAAGGACTAGTCTCACAGCAAAGTACAGTTCATTATTAAGAAAGCTACAATCTAATTGTATTTGGCTAAGCTTTCAAATTAGCCTGTTAGAGGAGACTGTTGCATGCTTTGTATGCAGAAACACAAAATATAACCTTTTCAATTGTAAAACAATATGCCTCAAAAGCACAAATTCATCACTTAAAAAGTATTACTAATTTACATGCACCTTAAATCAAATGTTTTGACATGTACGTTAGTGTTTCTTAACATTTCTACTCAGGTGCCAGCTGCTGCTATTGAGATTCAAACTAAGTGGCACCACTGACATAAAAACTATATGAGAGACAAGAGAGGGATCCGTGTGAAACCTGGAGGAAATTTCCAGATTGGTGGGACCCCTCAGCCAGATAAGGGGAGTTGGGCTGAATCTGAAAAGAGAGGTGAGTCCATCTGTGTTTGAAATGGATTCCGAAAAACAATCACAGCAACAATAAATTCCTGTTACTTGAATATATTTACTCAATCCTTCTTGAAGAAGAATTTAGTTCCTGGAACCCAGAATGTCTTTATGATATTTTATACTGATGGGGTGAAATTTATTTGAGTACAGATCTGGAGGAAGTTCTCTAATACCTTATAATAAGCACCCTATTGGGAAAAGAAATGAAATATCTACAATACTCTGCATTTCATGGGGAAAAATTCTGCTTTCTGCTGAAGCCAATGGCAAACCTTTCTTCTTTCAATAAAGAGCTATCTTACCAGTGAGATAAAATAGAGTGAATTTGCAAACCCTTAAGAAAGGATTAAGTAAATGTAGAGTCCTGTATAATCTTAGCACAATGAATGCATTTTGTATTTTTTCCTCCGTTTTCTGAAACCCCCACATTTCATTCACTGATAATGACATATAGTAGGAGTACAAATATTTTTTTAGTTTTTAAATTGTACTATAATTATGCAGTTTTTAAAATTGAGTATTTTGTCACTCATATCATTTGCATACTCACAAAGTCTAATCGCAATGAAACATAAAATGCCATGTGAAATAAGCAAGAGAAATTGATTTCATGTACTTTTAGTGTATCTCACTCACCACTGTTCTACAGAATATAAATAGGAAAGCATTTTCAACCTTATTTGTCCAATTATAACACATTGCAAAAGCATAATTACTGTTCAGAAACTTCCAATTTTGTGTACACTAAATTGAATGTTTCTTACAACAATATAGACTAGTATCCATGTAGGAGGTCTTGGTTTATTCATCTTTTGTTGCGAATAATAAGGTTTTAATTGACTAGTCAGGACTGTGGTCATGCTATGCAGGCATTGAAAATCGTGGCTGTCTAGTCCAGAGGCAGAAGATACCTGGATGAATATTCATGAACTTAGCTAAAATTCCTGTTAAAATTCAATTCTGTTGCTTTATTAATACTATGTGCTTATATTTAAAGTACTTCTGAGAACAACATCAAACATTATTATCTGAGAAAGATGATTAAGTAGCTTTTTATGTCCAAAATGTTCATGCATGACTGTAACATCCATATGTATAAGTTTAATACATTTCCTTCTGTCACTTTCATACATTATTTAACTGAATGAAATTCAATAAAACACAGACTCCATAGTTCACTTGTCAGCATCAACTACAGTTTGCACAGGCTTTTCCAGCTAATCCATCTGAATGTAGTCCTTCTTTGCATTTCTTGAGTCAACTTACTGCATCTCAGTTTATCTAATAGGCCAAAGATTTTAAACATGAAAAACACGAATTTCACATATATTTGCAGATTTAGTGTCTGAGACCTAATAGCCTGAGTGGATTCTATAAAATCTCATCTGGTCAGTGCAGTGCTGTCTTTCCTTTTGACCTCTCCAAACACCAAGAGAAAATATTTTCTATTCTTATTGCCCTAAATAAGAAAGGAAAACAAGGGACTGTGGAGTACAAAACTAAGTTACTGAGTAAACTGTAAGCAAAGAATTCCCCCAAAAGTCTTGTGTTTGCTCTTTTAGAAGAGACTCAGTGGCCTCGAGTTGAATCAGCTTTCTTAGTGCAGTATGACAATCAGAAAACCGGAGCAAATCTCAAAAGTCATAGTCAGGCTACCATGACACATGCAAAACATATCAAGGACTGTAGATGCTTAAGGACTACACATTTATTTTCAAAAAACCTGGATTTGTGACACTGAATAATTTTGATGTTTGATTAAAAATGATGTCAAGAAAAAATAGCAAGAAGCAAATTCTGAGTACCAAAAGGATTTTTTGCACGTAGTCAAATTAGAAGGTGAGTGTATTTATATAATATCATTTTTGGAGTTTGGAGAAGATAAAGACAATCTAGCTGTGTTGTCCCGCAAAGTACTTTGCAATGATCGGACTCTCCTTTGAATATATGGTAGTTCTTGCAAAATTACATGGAGATGTGCAGAAATGAGAGGGGAAATTGCCTACTTACCCTTATTTCCTAGGCCTTTATGCTTTTTGAAAATAATAAAACAGAAACTGTAATGGCAAGGTATAAAAACAGACATCAACATATACTTTAAATGAAATGTAAAAATCCACAGTATGTAGACCTTGACACTTTTTTGCCTTTTTTTCTTTCCCCTTTGTAGCTTTACTAGTAACCCAGTATTCTCCTATGTCCTTTTGTGCAGAACAGATATGCCTGCCCTGATTGCTTGGGGGTTTAATGTTTCCAGCTTAGCAAGGAGAAATGTGATTGTGAGTCCTGATGCAGGTATTTAAATGTCTGATCTAAACATTCAACAATAGATGTAATTAAGTAGGCTCTAATTCTTCTAATATGTGATTCAACATAAAGGAAGGAGCTTCACTACTTAGTGTTTTTGCCATTGCTTGGAGAAATGACCTTAATTTATTGTAATTTCTAGTTGGAAGATTACCAAATTGGTTTTGAACTTAAGTAGCCCTGTGGGCGCAGAGACATTTCCTGGCAGATTACATGAAACACACTGATCGCTTCCAATCCTAAAAAACTTATTTTTATTAATAAATAAGTCTACAGTTATTACTAAATAGGTACTACAGTTTAACTTTTCTGTTAGAATAATCTTGCTGTATCACAGTTCAAATTTTCAAAGTTTTTCAACTTCAGTAGAACCTTCTGGTTACAGACAGCTATTTTATATGAAAAAGCTGTTATACACAAGGAAAATTATAATGTTTAAAATAACAATGAACAAGCAACAGTGGATCAAAATAAGAGCTCTACCTCAGACTCAAGCCACAGAATAATTTCACAAAATCTGAAAGTGTAAAAACAAATTACAAATGGAAAATCTCAGCAAGGTAGGTATGCGTATTAAAAAAATAGCAAGCATGCTCAGATTAAGGACATTTTTAGGCCACAATCACAAATCATAGGTCTCAGCAATGCCTTATGATGCCATATTTGAGATCTTTAACAAGTCCTTTAATGTCATGTATATTGCCTTACAAATAAACTTAATCAACCTGCAAAATGTTTTTCTATTTTCTTAATGTTACCTCCTCTTCTCATTTCTCTATAAAACTTTAGAAGTGATCACCATTCTCGAGCTGGAAGAAGATTAGGTTATATACATTTGAAACCTGATGACAAACTATCAATTTTTCATCTTCATATCATGTGAAAAAATTTCTGCTGTCAGAAAACATCTCCACATTTTACCACATTACATTGAAGTCAATTTTTCAGACTAGACCTGCTTGATCTACAGAGATGGTACAGTAAATACTTTCATGAGCACCTGACAAAACACGATATTGGTGAGGACCCCCATGAGGAGTTTTTACTGGAGAGGGACCCAAAACAGTTAAAAATTTTGGAATGGAGAAAGGGTATGTGTGGATGCACATACACATGTGTCTGAGTGTTTATAGGTTAAAATCCTTTCTCTCACAGAATTTTAATTGGATGCTTTTCCTGCTCTTTATTAAAAAATGGACTTGCTGATGTCTTATACAATTTTCATAATGAATATGGTTAGGAAATTAGAAATCCAGAGGCAATGCCTGGAAGGTGATCTTTAACATTCAGACAGGATTCCTGCTCAAATTGGAGCATTTGTCATGCTTATTGTGGTGATATCATAATCTGTGCACAAAATAACTAAATCTCATCCAGGGATGAGTGCAGTACACTCCTACAGAACTAAATGTGGTTCAAAGCTAGATTAAACTTCTGCTGTGGTCCAAATATCTATTAGGTTTCTTGTCACTTCTCTGTGTTTTTATATAAAATACCTACAAGAAATTCATATCTGTCACAAACAATTGCATCCTGATCCATCACTGGAGCCAACTGAAACCAATCCAACCCTAGATTAAAGCAGTATGGGTTCTTTCTTTGTGTATACATAAAGAAAGATTAAATGTTCCTTTAGGATTATTTTTTTCACTGATAGTATGATTTATTTATTTTTTACTGTGTTTTCCAAAGTGTCTGCACTGAAGGTTGTTTTCCTTTCTCAAAAATCTAATGTCTGAATAAAATTATTTACTTGTTTAGTATTTTAGAAATATTGCGCTATTAAAAAAATTTACTTAAACTGAATACAATCAAATAACCTGATTATCAGCTGTTAATTTGGGATCCAAAATGTGCTGAATACTTACATGAAAACTCCAGGATTTCCAGTGCTTCCTCTCTACCTGTAAACTTGATCCTTCTTCCTCCGTACTGAAACCATGACTTTTTTCAGGATGTCGAAATTATGTGAAGCACTACCAATAATGGGGCTCCCAGTAAAATTGTGAGCAAGGTGGAGCTGTGACTGCCTAGATGTCATCAGCTTGGATGCCTGAAAACATCTGAAAAGATATGTGACAGCAAGGTATGCAACATAACCAGACACAGTTAGGAGGAATCACAGAGAGAAGTTAAACTCTGTGCTACACATTATGCGTTCACAGAGCACAAAGCCAGGACATACAGAACTAAAGGCCTACATAAGGGACTGAAAACATCTTTCATGACCCTAGGCAGACACTGAACTTGCCAGGCTCTGGAGCTCCTTTTGCCAGGAGCTGCATGGACTTGGATTCTGCTACAGGTACACGCGCCACACACTGCCCTTTCTGGAGAAAATGGTTGTCTGACCACCAGAAGCATTTCCTGAGGTTTTTCTTATAGTCATTGATTTCCTGATTCAAAGTAATTGAAGAAAAGCAGAGCATCCAGTTCACCCAAACTGACTCCTCTGACTTCCCAGAGATGAATATATGCCACTCCAACCTTTGGCAGCTGATCACCAACCAAGAAAGTGACATGACTAATAATAACAAACTTCATGAAATAGATCTTTTTTCACAAAACCAGGTGTTTACCACAGAACATTTTTAGGTGTACTCACCTGCCAAAATCCATTCTCCTGAGGAAGTTTATATGAGATAATTAACTATCTGTGTCTATGTGCTGATTCTCATTGGTGATATTTTGAGTGAGAGTTTATGTACCCAGGAGTCAGCATGGCAGTGTTGTGAAATTGATAACATACCCTTTTCAGTAAAACTACAGGCATAAGAATGAACCGTTGTTATTTCAGTAGTTGGCAGTTCAAATGCTCGTCTCTTAATTTCACAGTCTAAAACACCTGGTACAATGCCTTTCTATGTAATTTCTGAATTCAAATCAGCAATTAAAAGATCACTTTTCCCAATACAGGACTCACAGTCTAGTCACACTGCTGCAGCATTGCTGAGTTCATGCTATGTGTAGTTTCCTAGAATGCTTTCTGAACTAGGGACAGGAGAAGGTATGCGACGTGCATTAGGATCTCAGAAAGGTTTACACATCAGGCACATCAAATCCTTAGGCATGTACCTTAGCACACAGTGCTCAGTGTGTAGGCAGCATCATCTTTTGTTGTTCAAATTTTAATGCAAGACATCATGAGATAATCCAGTCTTACCTGAAAGCAAATAAAAAAAAAAAAAGACATTTCTATTAGACTCAGCTCTACCGAGATACTTCAAATGAAAGAGTATTTAAGACAACTAGATGGCAAGCAAAAAGAAAGACAGTATTTCTGAAGGCTTTATTTCCACAGAGGAAAAAAAAAAAAAGGCTGAGACAGAAACTTTTGTATGTGTTATGTACAGAGTTAAAAAGAAAGAGTAAGAAGCCTGAAGCTGTTTGGAAGATTTTTCTCAGACACTCTGAGGAAAATTTAAAAAAATCATACAGAAAAGGAAGGCTTACATTTCAACTGAAAAAACCCCACCCCAAAATATAAAGGCCAACTTCCCCAGCACCTGAAGTTTGACAGGACAGTAGAAACACTGTAGGACTCCTGAAATATTGAAGAAAATTTTTACTTCAAGGACAAGTGAAGTAGGAGGCTTACTGAAAGCCTGAGAGTAAAAGGATATGCCTGAGTTCAGAAAATAAATATATTCCCGAGAAGAAGTGAACCCAGGGAAGAAATGCGCAAGAATGAAGGTCTGAGCTGTGGTATATTGACCAGGAAATTATATCAGTCAAACTTATAAATTCAACTGTTGCCACAAGAAACATCATACCCGGAAGCAGCCTGTGACCTCTTCATCATCCATGTTCTTTTTGAGCCAGCAGTGGGTGCAAAGGCATCCTCTAACCTTTTACTATTAGCAAACTAGATAGGGAGGCCATTTGTATTCATAAGTTGAATTCTGCCCGAAAGGATAGTGACAATCTAGCTTAAAATATTCCTTGCCCATACTGAAAGGATGTGATGAATGTTTGCAAATGCTTCAAGCACTGTTTTATTGTAAGATTAAATGCCTCTTATTTGGATGCTTACTCTTTTTGAGAGTCATATCTGCTCACACTTAACAAAATTATTCCTGTCAAGTCCAAGAGTTCTATTTTCTGTTGGACTTCTTTGATCTCATCAGCACCTCCTAAGTAAACTGCATTTCTTTTTGTTTTCATGCACTCCAAAGGCTCATTTTCAAAATTACTTCCTTATACATAACTATTCATTAGGATTTCTGAAACACTTACAGTAATCGACATTTTAGGAATAAAAGTATTCACCTATTAGAGAAGCATTTATTAGCGCCCTATGCAGTAGTAAATTATAAAATTTACCATCATGTAACAGCCTAAAGGATCTGGAACACTCTCTGTAAGTGGTGCTGTCTTAAGGATTTTTAAAAAATGGTGTCTCTGAAACCCACAAAAACACTCCATCTAATCAGTGGGTCTTGGCTTTGGCCTAAAATTAAATGCAAATGGAAAAACAGGAAGGAAGGAAGGAAGCAAGCAAGGAGGGAAAGAAGGAAGGAGCTCTTATGGATAAAGCATAACAATGAAGAAAAAAAAATTATCTCATTTTACAGGGTTCTCATCTGTTCCTGAAACATATGTATGTACATAAAGTACACAGATGGGTGAGAAAAAAAATCAATCCTACTTTGAAACAAAAAAGCTCAGGGACGACTGTTGTTTCTGTGCTTAGAGACCATTTCTCATTTCTAGTCTCTCTCTCTGTACAGACAACTGGCTCCATGTACTCATTGGAAATAGCCTTTACCTCCCTCTTGCTCAAACAAGAGACCAGACATAAGGCCATGACCCTTGGACTCTTGCTCTATTTAATACTTTGAGATCTCTTAGACATCCAGCTTGGAGCAGTGAGTTTGGGATTGCATTGATGAACGCTTTGCCCACAGTGTTGAAGGGATGACCATCTTTGGGTTGTGGCAAATTTCAATAATTTACTAAAGCAAACCCTAAACCTAACCAGAAAGCTGACAGCTACATGCCTTTTGAAAACTTTGAAACATTTCATTTATCTTACTTTATTTTCCCTATTACCCTGGCAACAAGCTCTCTTACTGGATGTGCACTACTTGACACCCAACCTTCGGTGTAATTCTACATTTCTTCTTCATTTAAAGTTAGCTTTCCCATAAATTACACACCCAAGGTCTCAAAGGATGGACACTTGAAACAGAACAGGTGAATAATTGTCACAGTAATTTGTTGTCCTGACGACATTTGATCATGTAAAAAGTTAATTTCCATTTGCTACAAGAGGCATAAAAGCCCAAAAACAACCTGGAAGGGTTTCATTACCAAATCCAATCTGTTACAGGACAACTGGCACAGAGCAAAAATATTGTGAGGCCAGCGCCATTCAGAAGATATAGCTTTATATAGCTTTTATATCTAATAACTGCTGAAGCACATGGTTCCAGAGTGAATGGAAAGTACATGCAGTTTCCTGTATTTTGAATCCTACCATTTGATGAAATATTTTGCAGGAACTTTTAATGTCCTTTAGTACCATTAGCAGGATTTTTAAATTATCAGTAGATCTTAAATCTGTCTCTGGACAGTATAAACATTCTTTTTTCTATGAACAAGTTCACATCTAATTAGTTTACTGCATGTGTTCAAGTTATTTTTCTCTATAATTAATCCTGTACCTAATTTTTTTTCATATCAGCACATTTCAGTGTTAAGCTGCTATTTATAATGAGTTTGAATTATGAGTCGATACGGTTCCTTCCATTTATATGCGCACTCCATATTAAAAATAATATTATGGCAATTCCAATTTTTGTTCTAATTTCTGGCACACCTTCAAAATAACAATTTAAAAAACAATAAATGAATTACACATTTTGAACTTAGGTAAGTGATACTAAGGAAATATAATTATGTACAAAAATTGTCCATTTGCTGATATACAAAAATCCATTAAAACATTCATCACTAATGGGAATACCTCTTCCAAAGAGAAATTCTGCCCTTACTTGAAGACAGTTGGAGACTTCAGTGTGTGCCAAGCTAGCAATTTCTGATAGGCAGTTATTTGCCTCTTCCACGGAAGTGATGCTGAAGGCTGTGTTTGAAATTTCTTAGCACTGTTGTGTAAGTACTTGGATTCAGTAGGTAAATCCCCTACAAAGCTAACAGAACAAGACTTAGCATTTTGCATTGAAAAATTCAGTGTGAGTTTAATCTTCTGCAAAATACTTCCACTCTGATTCAGAAGCTGGTTTGATAGCATGTTACCAAAATTTCTGTATATTTTGCTTTCTTCTTTTTTTTTCTCTAAGAAAGTATGGCGAGCATGATACAAAGAGGATGAGCAGGAATTCTGTGACATGGTCATCAGAAAAGAAAAACAAGAGGTTCAAATGTACTGAGACAGGTCTCAGAATATGTAGTTCCTATGTTTTGTGCTATATTTGCAAAAATACTTGCAGGGTGTTTTCCTGGCTCAACTCAAGTCAATGGAAGTTTTACCCTCAAATAAGCTGGAATCAGAAACCTCATCCTTTGCTTTATTATTCCAGATCTTACAGTCAGCACAAAGCAGACATTTAAAATCACATCACCAAATGTCATGCCAGCATCTGATAAATTAATGAACTCTTGAGAATTGTCATTCATGTTTTTGGTCTGCCTTCTGCAGCTCCAGTTTCAACCACATTCACTTCCATTGTGAGTGGAGATCTTTCAAGTCACCTTTGTTTACTCTGTATGTGACAAACCCCATGGTTCTTAAAGCTTAAACTAAATTCTGAAATAAATAGAGTTCACAGCTCCTTAACTTTCTCAGAAGTATAATTATGAATATTAGATATAAATGTATTGGGAGCTGCCATCTAAGAACCATCATTTACATTTACTTGAATTCATTTTCTAGGTCACACCAAAACAAGACAACCACCAGTTATTCTTAATGCCACATTTACAAAACCTCTCCTGCACACTTCCAGTGACGTCTGTGGTTAAGTCAGGCTGTTGTACACCTGTGACCAGTTCCTTTTGCCATTGTGAAGAACTGTTTCAGTGCTGAAAATTTGAGTTTATAAAAGGTAAAATTTCTGAGTTTTGAATAAGCTTAGATCTGCTCTTCCCAGATGTCTTCTTTATTGGCTTAGAAAGAGAGTTTTTGTGATTCTGAATCATAGATCACAGTCTTGTTTGAAGTAGACCTACTATTTTGGGGGAGTACAATAACACTCTGACTGACATGTTAATATATGGTTTTACATGCTGGCTCCATTGTCCATTATTTAAGATAAGGCAACTCACACTGAGGTTTTTTTTCTGTTCTCAGCAGATTGTAAATAAACCCAGAATGAATGCTGAAAGGAAACTGCTTGTACTATTTAGGTTTGAAATGTAGAAGCAAACATATGGACTTTAAATTTTAGCAAACTTCCACTAGAATAGTTTTTATCAGGACTTATTTAAATCCTTTTTATACTTTTTTGAAGGTATTCTGAAAAGCAAGAAATCTGATACTGAATGCCTAACAGTGCCTACCTTATTTAATTAGGTAATTTTGTAATACATTAAAAAACCTGAAATGCACAAAAGAAATAGTAATAAAAATACCCTCCCCTGTAAAATGCATGCTTAATCTTATTATAATTGAGAGATTTAATTCCTGTTCTTATGTGACATAAAACTTGGACAGAGAAGTGGATAGATACATTCAAAAGCACAGGTAAAGGGAATTTCTTTGCCTTGCCTGGGTAATCCATGATGGTTGATACAATACAGTAGACAGGCAATTACCCAACTCTTGCAATGAGCAGAGAGGAAGACCTTTGAAGCCTGTTGAGGCGGTTCATTCCTCAACATGCTGATGCACCAAGAAGACAACACATCAGGTGCAGACTTACAATGGAAGAAAACAGGAAAGACAGAAGCAGCTTCCTGGTGAACTCTGGCTAGTATGGATCACTCGCCCACTTGTGGTGTGATTTAAATGCCTCAGCCCTCCTACTCCTGCCTCCCCCCACTCCCAGTTTTCTCTTTCGTACTTGGTACACAACCTTGGAAAATTTCTAGTCTACACTGATCTTCCCTGATGCAAGAAAGACAAGCAGTAATTTTCTCCACTTAGACCAAACTGTACTCTGATATCTAACAGACATAAGGATAGACAATCTTTAACAAGCATGGAAGAAACTGTGCCTTTGTATTGCATGGCCGTCCAGCTGCTCACAGAAAATAGGAAAGAAGTGCTGGTCAAAGATAATATGTTTAAGGTTTATCTGAAAATGGTAACTCTGGCCAGCTTGCTATCAGGAATTCAGGAGAGATATCAATACTTCTATATCTGATTAATTATTAAAATTTATTTTAGATTAGATGGGAGATTTAGTCTTACCTGATATGAGTCCTCAGGTTTATACACTACAGGGAGAAGGAGGGCGAGACCCATATATTATTTCTCTATTAGTTTTTAAATTCCCTGCTAGATTTGCCAAATGGTTTCACTGTCACTAACACTGACACTAATTTCACTAAATATTCTTCCAGCGCAAAGCTACATGATAAGCAACTTATTTGCAATAACTCACTGATCTTTATTACAGCTGTCAGGTGATGCTGAAATTATAGCAACACCAAAGACATTGCCAGAAGTCTCTGAATCTGATATTTTAACTCCTAATACATAAAATGTATCTTCAGTATTTCTACCCTATCATGGTATAAAATTTTGATCACCTAAAAAGAATTTTGACTATTAGTTTCATTCCACTATAAATGATGGAGCGAACAATTCAAACTTTATGCTGAATTTTTCCAAGTTGCTTGGTCTTCAGTCAAAAATGACAGGAGCCCTTTGCTTGCCCATGCCTTTAACTGCCTGCCATAAAAGGCACCATTTTAGAAACCTTCAAAGTCAACTTTCTTTTGAACATCCAAGCAGCCATAACAGGACAGAGGATATCATCACCACACCAGTGTGCAGCTGAAGCTACTACCAGGTTTTGTGTTTGCCTGTTGAAATATAATCTACACAACTTTTTGTAATACAGCCATGGTATACACCTTTTGGAGTTTGGTGAATAAAATGGAAAATGAGCAGCTTGGGGCTTGGATTTAGAGACAAATTTCATCAACATTTCTGATAGGCATCCTGGAAGGACAAGGTGTTTTAATAAACAAACTAGACTCTTGGATAGCATATAATATGATAAAAAACATGAGAATTTACTATTCTAACTGATTCCTACTTCTGTTCTCAACCTATTCTTATTCCCTTAAAAAACCCCAACCAACCATCCAAAATAAATCCAAAACAAAGGAAAATAAAGCAAATAAACCCCCCAACCCTGAAGCTCAGAAACAAAGGAAATAAGTAGAGACAGGAGCTATTTGGCTGGATAAGATCAAATCTAAGTGCCTCCAAGATTACCTGTTGCAAATGAACCTGTCAGACAATTCCTGTCATTAGAAATCATGACAGAAGGTAAGGATTAACTGGATCAGCCGTTAGCAAGAAACAGGGAAATAACAAATAGTTACAGAAGCATTGTAAGGACTTGAAGGGCACAGTTACCTGTCTCAAACACTGTCAAGGCCACAGAAGGAACATGACATAAGATAAGCTTCCACAGTGACAAGTTGAGATAAGCATAGAGGGAAGCAATCTGAGACAGGAAGGCACTAATTCCAGCCCTGGCAGAAGCGAGATCAGGTAAGCACATCCTGGTTAACATATCCGGACAAGAATTCCCACTGTGGCAAGCTGTGTGAAAGGAAATAACTGCTCATACACATATCACCGATCGAGCAAAGGTCACCCCAAGTTATGGGAATACATCTCCGTGGATACCTGGAACTTGGACTGTACAAAGACAGTACCCTCCAGAAGAATGACTCTGGGACCCCCACCATGAAAAAGCCCAGGGTGAAGAAGGACCAACAGGACACTGATGGTGACTATCTCTTGATAGCTTGATTTATCTCTCTGTGTCACTCTCTCCCTCTCTCTTCACCACCCTCTCCCCCTTTCCTTCCTTCTCTCTTTCTCCCTTTCTCTGTCCCCCCCTTCCCCTCCCTCTCTCTCTCCTTATCTCTCTCCTTTTTTCACATTCTCCCTGTCACTCTTTTATTTCTTTCTCTTTCTTTTATTTCTTTCTCTTTGATTTCCTTCTCTCTACCTCACATTTACTGCTAAATAAAACCCTTACTATAGACTTTGGCATATGGTCTTGTTCGCACCTTAATTTGGGCAGAGGCATCTCTCACTAATTGGATCTTAACTGGGGCTGAGAATTGAATGTTTATCTATTGCAATACTTGTCAATCAGCAGTCATATCGCATTAAAGTGCAACATGGGTTTAATTTATTCACCATTTGAGCTCTGACTGATCTGTGTGTTGCATAAAATCAATCTTTGTAAAAACCCCAAATCTTGTTACAGTGAGCTATAGCAAGACTTACTGCAGTGCTCCCAAAATAGAATTTTTCTACAATTAGAACATTTACTATATGTTCTGAGAGTTGTATCATAATTATGAAGGTTGAGACCTTGCGCATATACATTATTGTGCATATAACCTTTGACAAAATGATTGGCCTGTAAGATTGCCTGATGTTGGATTTTTATCTTCCATGCGGAACTTCAATTTTTGACGTTACTAAAAGACATTAATTTTTTTGGATATGAATGAATCTTCTGTAACTGAATTATTGGCATTTCTCTTATGTTATATAACAAAAATAGTTGGAGTTTGTGTTGACAAAGGGTTAATGGATGGGATAATGTCAAAAGAACAACTGAATACAGAAAATACTTTCTGTGGTCCATACTGGCCATACCCTGTGACTGTAGCCACAGACTGCTGCTAAAAGTGATGAGTTGGTTCTGGGACACACTGCAGTGACCTAACATGTTACATGTTGTTCCGCAAATACACTACTAAACTATAGACCATATATTAACATTAAAAGATTGCTGCACTGAAGATTCTTTTCTGTCTGTAACATAAAAATAACACTGTATGTGTTCCATTCCCATTTAAGGCATGCCTCAGAGTGAAAATGAAAAAGTCTAAGTTATAGTCTGGATGTTTTATTACTTTTACTAATTGGAGCCACAGATTTCTGTTAAAAATAACAATTTCTAATTAAGCTTCGAAAATTATTTCTGCAGAAGCTGCATTTATATCATGTAATGTTATGGGTATTTATTTTATAGTTTTGGGTTCCTCTGAGCTATCAATTTATATAAAAGAGTAGCACTTTTTTTCCAAGGGCTCATTGCTAAGTGCTATTCCTGTATGACATAATGTTTTTGCAAAAATATAACTTCAAAGTTTAGTGCATTTTTATAAAAAAATTATATGAAAATATGCAGCAGAAAGCAAAATGAGAAAAAACAATATATAATCTATTTTCTCATCTTCATTTTAAAACTTTTTTTTTTTAAATACCTACAAAATAAGGTAGCCATCAAAAAATCTGGAACAATATTTTTTTTCTTTCAAAAGCAGGGATTCTTACAAAAACAAAAATTGGAAAATATTGTCACTTCCTTGACTTGTTACTAGATCCTCAGAGACCTTTCCAACCCCAGGCTAATAAACTTGAAGCTTCTCTTCTTGTAGCCCACAACTGAAAAGAAACAGACCTGCTTATCTTTCTTTTTTAGTACAATCAAAGTGAGTTATTTGCTATTTAAGGTTTGTCACTGTTAAACAGTAGTGATAGCATAAGGACTATGGCAATTTTTCATAAGAAAATTTTGGGCAAAATTTTGAAACTTCCCCTTTGCAAAGAATTCTGACATTTTGGCATGACTTACTGATTTAAAAATGTTTTTTAAGAAGCAGAGCTAAAAGTGTTTGAATTACTTCAAATCACTGTCAATGTTTTTACAGTCCCTTCTTTACATGGGGCGGTTTCTGATTCCAAGAATATGTTCATTCCACATGTTTACCAGAACACCATGACAAGAATGTTGTTCCATGGCACCCTTTTTTTCTTGATAGCACACTCCAGATGAGCTAATGCTACAATCATCTTTAGAAATCTTACCAATTTGCTCATGAGTTTTCTCTGTTAAACAGTGAGAAAGACGGTCATTTCTTTCTATCTCTCCAAGAAAAGTCAAGTTGTGGTGATGGTTAAGACTTTAAAATAAATACAGCAAACATCCATAAAGAGTGATAACTGCCTTCCTGAAATGAGCCCATATTTTTTAGAAATGTGACAAACTAAAATTCTATTTGAGACATATGATAATAACATAAGATATAAAGACAAATTTTCTTGCCACAGTATGCAATGTATATCAAAATACAATACATTTCAATAAATTGCAACATATCTGCACACATTCTTCTTTCAGTATGTGATGAAATGCTACATTTTTTCAACTTGGTTCAATTTTCTTTAGGTTGCTACCACTAAATTTATTAAATAAATATGTGTGCTGTAAATAAAATAGTGCTACTATATTCAATGTTGCTTTGTGATGGAAAACAATTTGTTTTACCTCCATTTCTCCACTCCCAGCTCAGTAT
Organism: Ifrita kowaldi; assembly: GCA_013398055.1. Lineage (NCBI taxonomy): Eukaryota > Metazoa > Chordata > Aves > Passeriformes > Cinclosomatidae > Ifrita > Ifrita kowaldi. The sequence continues at coordinate 164,585 of VZRS01011730.1, read as the reverse complement.
GCAATACAATATTTAAGCTGTCAATACAAAATCATTGAAGTACATCTTAGAGAGTTTTCAGTGTAATCTTAGATCTAAGATATACATTTTGTTAATATTTATGCAGGTTTTGGATAACTGAATTAAATGTACTAGTTAAATGTGAACAACATTTAAACATGACCTCTCTTTCTGAAACCATAAACAAAGCTCAGCTTGTTTCAATATTAAACTAAACAATAACACCACGTTGTGTTTACCATGTAAGGGCATCTTTAATGTTTATACAACATCTATAATAATGAGACTCTAATTCTGACTAGAGCCTCTAGATGCTACTCAATAGAAAAAAAAAAGAATAATGAGTATATTAATTTTCTTTTTAGTAATCCATGAACTCAGTAATGCAACCAGAACAGCTGGTTCTTACTTCACATATCAGCAAAAACTGAATAAGCAGAGTGTTATAATGAGATCTCATGATATTAAAACATCATTTAAGTTATGGCAGTTACTGTTATGGGTGTGCTGTAAAATAAAACATTTCAAAAGCAAATTATGAACTAAACAATGCTCTGTAAGATTACAGAGTAAAGCAATTTATGTAATACATCGATCAGGTAGTAGTTGTTTTGCTCTGAGGCTAGGAATCACTCTGCTATAAAGGGCACCTTAGGCAACTTTGAAGACTCCACAGCTTTTCTCATCCCTTTTTCCTTTTCTATATGCTAAGGTTGTAGACAGCTTGTCTCCAGAAGACCGGGGCAAGTTCTCCTCGCTTTTACTGCTGGGTTATGAATAGAAAATATGACTTTACCACACTGCTGCAGTAACTAGGGACCACTGTAGGCTTGGTATATCATCATGCAGTCTTTAGCATGATTGAAAGGGCTGCCCAGGTTTTTGCTTTTTCATCCTAGAATGCAAACATTAGTTTCTGCACTATAGTAAAATATAATTTTTTCCAGTCATCTCTATATTTTATAATGCTGTTGCTCATTCTCTTCTGTAATATAGAAAATCTAAGTGCTACTTTCCTCAGTTGCTGAACATCTAATCAAACATGATCAAATTATGTGGAATTTTAGTATCAAACTCTGTATTTTTATCTGATTTCTAATTGGGCTTTTTTCAGAAACCCTGTTTGTAACATTTTCAGTAAGGGAATTTTTGTGTCCGGAATTCTTTTTTGCTGTGTGTTTAAAGCCTGGGAGGTAACTGCCTTCAGACAGCAAACGAATGATTTCGTGTCAGCCTGCATTTTTTTTACTACAGCTTCCCAGCTGGTCATCAAACTCCAAGTAATGCCCAAATGGAGCATACTGTTAATGTAACTTAAATATTTCAAGTGGAGTAAACAAGACAGCGTTCAGTACTAAATCAATACTATTTTGTCCATAGTCAATCTTCTCCACTCTTCCCCAAAGAAGCCATATGACTTGAATGACTGCTTCTTCAGTTTAGGCTGGAGATACTCGTAAGATGCAAAATTTTGCAACTACACATAAACACAGACAAACATGAAGTTAAAAGTGCTATAAGGGGAAAAAGAACAATCTTGATGAGCAATATTTTCTACCAGTATCCCCAGCAACATTTAACAGTATAGTGCCCTCAGCAGCTACGTTAAAGCATCCTCATCCTTCATCTAATTGTCAATTATATTGAAAGTCATAAATTAACCAAATGTCAGGGTAACTGGGAGGTGTTTTGGGTGGAGGGCAGGGAAGATCAAATGGGCAGGCTGCTATTTTCTCGAGTTGTCCCGGTATACTTTACAGAAATCTCTCTCAAGCACAGAGAAAGAGAATGCATTTGTGACTAAGTTTAGGACTTCAGTGACATGGCAAAAGGGGCTTTAAAACTGTAAGAAAGATTAGATTATGTTTTCCATCTTTCATTACTCTCCCTTTGCTTTAATCCCACATTTCAGTTCGTTGTTGGATATACCAACCTCTTGCTGATGATAGCAGAAAGATTACTCAGTACATTAAAAGAATGATGGCTGAATAGATAAGATTAAAGATCCAGCCATGAGATAAGAAAGTTAGCATCTTACTAGACCTTATACAAGATAAACCATGAATATTTTTTGCTCTCTTAGGAACTCCAAATCCTCTTCCTTATTGAAATTTTTTTCTCTATAATGATGGAAATATTTTGTGTTTCTATATTAAATATTTCAGAGAGTATGGCTATCATATAATTCTTCCTGAAACATGACTATAGGAAATTAAACAGGAATTTTCTTTACCTTAAATAATAAAAACTGTAGTTACAGATGAGTACCAATTTTTTAAAAAAACCTTAGGATCTACTGGAACCATGAAAGCTCCAGATAACCTGATGTCTCTTTTTAAGCATAATATGTACTTCTGAATATAATCCTGGGCTGTACCTTTTCTTCCCACCCAGCAGCAGAGGTGGATACTAGGTCTGGGTAGAAGTGCTGCGGTACATATCCTGGGACACAGCATTATACCAAAGAAAATATAGAACAACAATATTTGTTGCCACTAGATACATCTAATTATTCATCATTGAGAAAGGATCCTGGGGATTATGACGGTACCCACTTTCCAGGGAGGAAAGAATGCTGACAAATACAGCAGTTCTTCAGTTTTGGGTTGTTTAAGAGCATGTAAATAGCTTTACTATCCAGAGCTGGTCAAGGTATTAGAGTCTTTATTATTTTGTCAAAAAATGAATATGGTACAACTTCTTGTTGAAATCATTGGGAGAAACAGCGTAAGAAATTGTTCCTTTCTACTTTCAACTTGACTGGGAGCTTTGGCTATTTAGAAAGAGAAAACTCATCCTCTCTTCCATTAATATCTTGGGTGTATCTCACAATGTCTTTTTATTCTTCAGTACTACACTTTCTGTAAAACTTCAGAAGATTCAGAGCACGCACAAATCCCCCACTACTTACTACACTGACCAGCACTGTTTCCTAGCCTTATGCTTACTCTGTGCATATGCCTGTACCTTCTCCATCCTGTGGAGTGTGTTTCTGTTCTGTGTTTATAGAACAACACCCCCAACCCAGCATGTCCCAGCGTCCTATGCCAGAACAAATAAAAATCAATATGTAAACTATGATGGTGTCCATTACTTTCTCACAAGCACTGGGAATTAAAGCCTGGATGATCTGGCATTGGTAAAACATTTATCACTTATTGATGGCAGAATAGAACCTCTACTTTTCTATTTCAATACCAGAACAGGGATGAAAAGCAAATAAAATGTATATAAGAGACAATCTGAATAAACACCAGTAATAACATCATTATGAAGTAGAAATACTAATTCAGAAATACATTCTATATTGGAAAATTTAACTCATACCCGTAAACCTAAATTCCACTAAAGTCTTCTTAAGTATGCATCTAATCTCACTGTGAAAAGCCTCAGACTATATGTAAAAATGAAAGATAACACATATAAGCAAAGCTTGTCAGAATCGGAACTGCTAGCTAATATAGCTCTTTTAATCTGCAGCAGAAACATTTTAATAAAGATTCTTTTTACTTGGCTTCTCTGGCCCTTATCTGAAATCCAATATGTATTTTCCATGGCCAGAATAGAATCATGCAATGAAGAAGTCACAGGAAAGTCCCATTAGGTTCTTCTGGTTTTTGAAGGACAGATTTTTAACAGAGAATGTCTGTTCAGATGCCTGAACGGCATCTATTCCCTGGTCTCCCCCAAGGCAGAAGCTGACTACTAATGTTCTGTGAACGTTGCTTCATGATCATTAATTTGACACAGCACTCCTTTGAGTTCTATTCCAATTCAAAACTTTTACTAGGTGAGTTTGTGCTCAGTGTAGTGAAGATCATAGTTAATTTAGGATTATTTATATCATATCCAGTGAGAAACATTAATAGTATTAGTTTGGTTCAGTCATGATTTTTCTTTTCTTTCCAGAAATGTTTCATTTCGAAGAGGTTTAATAAAAATTAGACTGACACATTTATACAAGAAACATTGAATGTCACAGCATCCCTGATTAAACATTTAGGGTGGCATGTCAAATTCTTGGCAAAGTCTAGAATCACTCCAATTTTCCAGAAGGGATTGGCATATACATAATGTCACCATTAATCACAGATCTGCTGAGCTGCATTTTTAATGAAAAAGAAATATTTTACCCTAGATATTCTACGCTGTGTATATTTACGTTGTATTTAAATATAGACCAAATTTTAAGGTGAACCGTAAATTGTGCAAAATGTAAGTCCTAGAGTCCTACTTAGCATAACATTTAATGTGCTAATCCTATAAAATCAAGAACTCAAACACATAAAGGCAGCTTACCATTTATAGATCCAAAACTAAGGATCCAAGGATCTTTCATACGTTTCTTTGCAACTCTATCAGGCAAAGTAGTGACAACCAGAGTAGAGACAGCATAATTTCTTCCATTCAATCCTTGAAGTCACCAATAACCTTCCAATATTTTTCTCTCATGGGTTCATGTTTTTATATGAAAAATAAAAATCAGAAATTGGCTTTAAAATGATAGACAAGTAAAAGTAAAAACACTCACAACATTTTAAGGGAAGATCATAATCGTTTTTAATCATACAGTCAGTGAACTTACATTGACTATAAAAACAAATAGTTTACAGAGAAATAATCATCACTAAATCAAACTCTTTGGTTGTTAGACAGTGTTTCTGGTTCAGACAAATATCCAGGCAATTCAGGCAGGTATCTTTTTGACTCTTGCCATTATTAATTGCCTTTATCCAGAGAAACATGTCTTTTTATAGAGGCCAAAGATTTTGTCTTACCCATTTAGATACCTAACTGAACAACAAAAATGATCCAATCTCCCTTTAAGGCAGGGAGAAAAGGGGCATCTACACACAGCATGGGCTCTAAGATACTATACTTAAAGATACACTGAAGGGTGAAAAAATCTATACTAGCAACTTTCAATAACATATGGCCAAACTTTCTCACCAATGGCATGAATTCCTAATTACCTCTTCTCTGAATAATATTTAAAGTGTCACTATGAAAAATTGTATACAGCATAATCTTTCAACAGCATTGAAATGCTTGGGTTTCTTACTTGGACCTGAAGGTGGTATTTCATACTGGTCATACTCTGGCTTCAAAACACAGTGAGTGCTTTACTCAAGGTCACACCATCAATTACTAAAATTTATTAATTTATGGAGTTTATAGAAACAGTGCTCTGGAAGGCATTAGTAGACTATACAGGCATATCCTCTTGCATGCATTTCAATGATTTTGGTGCTCTTGTCTTCAAAACAGTGTTTCTTTGAACTATTTGTTCACCATTTAACTGCATATAAATATAAAGCAGGGTAAAAGGAACATCAAAGTGTATGTATCATTTTTACACTGAATGGAGCATCAGAAATGCACTGCAGGTTATCACAAGTTCAGTGGAATATATCTAGATGGCAGAATGCATCCATTGTACTGAGTAACTGATCTGTAAGAGGAAATCCCACTTTTAGACTACAGGATCTAAGTTCCTAGCTTACACCTGAAAATTCCCAGAGAAGATATCATCTCCTTTCTATCCATCACCTTTGCTCCTTTCCTCTAATAGTGCATGTTGTTTCTATCACATACAAATGCACAGTGCCAAAGACTTCAGTGAGATGCCTTTTTTCTTCTGCCAACCATTTCAGAGAAAGAACTTTTTATTATCATGAAAGATTGAAAATAAAAATGAAAATAGTAAAAAATATCCCAGTTATTTCAAATGTCCTGTTCTGCTTTGAATACTTTGGAGGCTAATATCTGTAGATACTTTGGACAAAAATATTAGAAATGGAATCTCAATTGAGAGAAAAAATTTCATTCTAAAGGAGTTTCTAGTGTTTAATAAAACAATTTTTTTAATGGACCTTGAAATCTGACTGATTTTTTTAATACTGACAAGGCTGTGGCAAGCAGAATCGGCTCTATAAAAAAGGGAAAAGTAAAATTTTCTTCCACCTGGGGTCACATTTATGCTGGCTTTCAGAGGACTCACTTGCCCTTGTGGTTGATTTTTCTGTATCTGGGAACCCGAAGGCTACGAGTTTCAGGACAGGACTCAAGAAGATTTATGTTTAAAGTTGTCTATTAAACAGGAAAGAGAAATAAAGACAAACAACAATGGAAAAGAACACACAAGATTTATCTGGATGAGATGGTCAAAGAGCTGAAGTGGTAAATACTGATTTTATCCTTCCTACCAGTCTTCCAGAGATATCCCTAATGGAAAGTGAGCTGGTTAGCCTTACTTGCTTTCTTTCTCTCATAAGAGCAATTTGACATCCAAGGGGGAAAAAAGAGTACAAACAAGAAAACAGAGAACCACCCTAGTACAAATCTACCATATTCATAGCCTAGGGATCTACACTGCATATACCAATCACAGGATATTAATTTGTGCATTCCCTTGGGCTGTTGGAGTGTCTCCTAGGCAATGCATCCCAGGTGTTCCGTGTTCCCTGTTCATCTCTAAAGTTTGGGTTGGTGTCCTACATTGCCACAGAGTCTCCCCCCCTTAGTAAGCTATTTCTGTGCTTTCTAAAAGTCAGATCTTTGTGGAACGTGAAAGAAAATACTGATTTTCTGGGAATAAGTGATCCCATTGAAAGCAGTGGAATAAAGTTCATAAAAAATTCTGCTTAATTATGAAGCATAGCCATACAAATGTTTCAGTTGGAAAGTCTGGTGTTTGCTCAACAACTGACCTTTATATCTGAATTTTCAAGGTTGAAACTAACAGCAGTATTTACAATTCCCCCAGAAAGTACAATCTCAGATTTTGATACTCTCTAAAATCATATTTGCAATTTGATATTTAATAGATTAACTTATCTTCAAGAAAATTGAAAACAGAACTTTTACTCCATAAACCGCATTTTACCACCACTCTCCAAGAAACTTCCAGGGTCCAAACTAAAAAGAATCCTATCAGTAATTTCATCCCGACTGTATTTTCCCTCCCCACAATTTTACATTTTAGTATGGAGGGTATCTGATGCAATATACCAGAAAGGGAACTGATGGTTAATGAAGTTGTTCCACCATATGTTTCTAATAATTTATCCATCAGAAGCAGAAAAAGTTTAATTATAATGTTGTTCAGCTGCTGCAAGAATATTTTATCCATCAGAGATGATGTGCACAATGATGGCCTAGTGAAGTTAAATACTATTAATAGGAAAATAATTCATGGCAGAAAGTTCATACATTTTCATTTTCTCTTTTAGGAAGATTGCAGTAGAAAAAACCAAAATCTGTGCTATGAAATACTTCACTTTTCAGCACTATTAATTCAGTTTACTCTGGCATGAATACTGATGCTTTGCAGAACACACTATATCTAAGACCAGCCATTTCAAGTGTGAATATGGGAGGGATTTCATTTTTTAGATTTCTCCTGTTTCCTTTAATGTCTCTTTTGGTAGGGAGGATCATTTAGGCTTTGTTTCAGATCAGGGCTTTTTACTCTTAGTCTTCATTAGTGATGAAAATCTGAAGACCCACTACATATTCATTTAATATAGAACAGAATTATTCATGCCTGAGAGAGTAAAGTGAAAAGACAAAAAAAGAGAAAGCAAACCTCTCTACTAAAAAAGGACATTAGTCATTTCTCTCTGTCATTTTTTTGGCAGCTGATGTTCTATGTTTTGTAAACCATTCCATCTAAAACAACTGAAGGTGTAAAACTAATGTAGCAGGTCAGGGAAAACAGCCAAAGCCAGGTCAGAGAATCTGAACCCATGTCACCAGTCCAGTCAGTCTTGTGTCACATCACTTACTCTTCGTTTTTCCGTGCTATCTTATCAGTACGATTGCTTATAAGGAGTATTATCCTCTACAGGCTTTCAGAGGCCATTCCTGCAGATATATAGGAACTGGAAGTTTGGGATGCAAAAGGAGTTTTCTCAAAGGAATTATTTTTAGAAAGAGTTTGTAGTAAGAGGATGTAATAGAACTGCTATTCACGTCACAGGAAGCAAGAAGGGTAGCAATGAAAAACAAATCAGTAATGTGAAGCAAGAGAGATAAAGGACAAGAGGCAGTTATTAGTCTAAACATGTGAGGCAAGACCCATTGTTAAATATGTGGCAAAGGGTTTGAATTTGATTCTGCAAGAGATGAAGGCAAAGCCCCCAGAGTTTAGCAAAGAGACGTAAGCGTAGAAGATGATGTGTCAAGTATTCAAATTTTAGATACAAAGAAAGAAGGGACAAATTGCCCACAAGGACAGAGACGAGGAAAGGGTGGATTTTGATGATAAAATGGTAAGAACACTTACTGAGCTAAAAAAAAAAAAAAAAAGAAAAGGTGAGCCAAGAATGGCACAGAGTGGATTAGCCAGAGCAAAGAAAACAGTGGAGCTCATGTATAAAAAATATGTCATTTATCTATTCTTACTGTACACCTTTTGTCATCTTTCAACCACAACACCAGAACTGCAGCTGTGCTACTTTTAAATGCAAAAGTGTTACCACTGCTTTCTTGAATTTGCACTGGCACATATTGAAAAAGGTGCTGCTCACACTGTCCTTAAAGCACTTTAGAGAATAGAAACTTAACATTTTCTGTAACAGCAACTAAGGGCTGATGAATGCAATAAGGAAATTTTATGGAATGATCTCCATCTCACTAGCACAATAACAGTACTTAATAAAGATGCCTTTCTCCAAACTTACAGAATATTTATCTACAAATCTCAGAACTAAATACAAATATTTCTTGAGCATTCTTACCATGCAACTCTTTCTGGGATTCATTGTTTTTGTTTGGAATGCATTACCTGGTCTTAAACTTAATACAGAATGAAAGGAAAATGCCATCCTAAAGGTCAAATATCCAAACTAAAAAGAAAATTTTTAGAGATGGGAATTAAAACCAGATATATTAAAAAACCCTCTCAACATTATTTATTTTTACGTGACATCTACATACAGCAAAGAAAACTTGGTCAAATCTAGAGTGAGCTTTAAGAGTTATTAAAGAAGGATTCATTAAAATTACCAGGAAAAAAAATCTTTTGTACATGAAACTATAAACCCATTTACTTGTAAAACCATTAGCATGTTTAGTAGTGCTTCTGACTAAACGATTGCTTTTTCTAGGTACTTTACATTGTATGATTTTCCAATTATATTTTTTTTTACACATATAAAATTCACATACTCATTTGTGTTGCTAACCAATAAGATATAAAAATAGGGAGCTCCTAACAGCCAACTAGTGTCTCTCAATTGGGTCAATATGTCAGAAAAATGCTTTTCCTTCAAACGAGATGAAATAATTAACACAGCATTTTCCAAACAGTTTCTATTTATATTTCCTGTGAAGCGTCCAATTCTCTCATGAGATGCATGACTCTCCAGGGTCACGCCAAATTCAGCACTAGGTTCAGCAGAAAGCTGTTCCTGAACCTGGTCACTGACATAACACTAAAGTGGTATCTATGTCTGCACAGTAGCAGTATAATCTACAGAGTGATCTATTTCAACACAAGTTTCCACTTTTCAAGTAACATGTTAAGAGTAATTCTTCAGGACATTTCTGAAATAAGAGTCTCCTGTTCACGGATGTGGAAGCTGAACTTGTACCCCTGCAAAAATGCAGTCTATATACAGCAATGAGTGGGAAATGACCAAAGCCCAGCTGGACTGATATACATTCTTTACCATTTACTCACATTCTGTGAGATGCTCAAGCTTTTAAACTAAAAATAGGAATGGGTCCACTTGCTCAAAAGATCAGAATCTCCTGTGAATCAGTGTAATGCAGAGCATTTATGGTTTAATCAGTTTTAAATGATGAGGAGATAATTATTTCTCATTTAAAATGAAAAGTGAACAGTAAAAGTTAAGCTCTACAGATGTTAGTTTTTTTTCTCTATCCATATTTCAGCTCTTTGAGGTTCAAAAAAATTCAATATTTTCTAGGTTTTAGCTCTCCAGGCAAAATCCTGAGAACCTTTAATTGCAGTTTATAACTTTACTTTAAATAAACATAGCAAGGCACTTCTAGAAACGTCCAAGTTTCTGAGTTCTCCAAAAGTCTTTTCTCCTACACAGAAAAGGAGGTGTTTTGCAAATTCCTATCATTAATTTTAGGCAAGTAAGAAAAGTTGTCTTTGGGTTTGGGGAGACATCTTGGCATTTTCCTGCAAATATTAAAAGCGGACAGCATTGCATGCAATGCAGAGACTTAAAGCTTCAAGAGTCTCATTAGACTCTATGGACATCTACTTTGCAAAAGAAAAACAGGTAGATAATGACACATGGTAGAATTTAGTGATGAATAATACACTTCTCTTGGAGTTTTTTGACCATTTAATAAAAGATACAAATTCTTATGAAACTCTAAAGTGTGATTAAAAAGAAAAAAAAGTGCCTTTGCACTTTTCTGGAAATTTAAGGGATTTAATTATCAAGATATGAAAATATAATATTAGATTAACAAAGAGTCTTCCAAAAGCATAACAGCATCAGAACAGGGTTTCTTAAAAGCTGGACTAAAGTAATCACCAAATTACAGCATTACTAGCTGCATCTTCTCCCTGTAAGCTAAATCTCTAAGTGTACCTGATAGACATTTCCTTAATGTGTCCTATCAGTCTGTCATACAATTGACGTGCTTCTTTCCCTTTAAATTAAACCAGATTTATTCGGCAATGTAAAATCCTCCCACCTTTCTGTCAATATATCTCTGCACACAGGAATAGTGAAGAATTTCCAGTCTGGTTAGCTATGAGCAGATACTACAGACTGACAGCTATTTTCTTGAACATAAAATCAAACCCAGAATACCCGGCTTCTTTTTGGTGTTTATGCATATGTTTGTGTGCCATATATATATATATATGTATATATGGGCAAGAGGGGGGGTGTATACACCCAAACATGTATATATGCATGAGTCAAATATTCAGTCAAAAAAACAGTGGAGATCTGACGTGAATGATCAAAGTTTTAAACAGATAGATGAGCATTTGTGAGGTGGGACCCCCGACAACCCATCTGCTGAGACACATATGAAGAAACTTGACTGGCCAATTGATTTAATTATATCATAGAAACAACATCAAAAACCTGAACGGATGGACAGAATGCCTTGGAATAAAAAGGAACAATTACTAATGTATTTTCAGCCAAGCTCTTTCTAACTGTATTACACAGAGATTGAAAAATGGCTGTTCTGATAAGAAGTTTTGTTAGTTATATTGTGGCTTCAATATGGGCTATGTTTCAAGCCCATTTACAGCCAGTGACAGTTTTGGTTCACTTCAGGGTTTTGGAGAACAGTGTATTTTGGCAGAAGAGGAGAGATACAAAAAAATTCCTCTTTTATTTTCTGCCATTAAACATTGGAATTGTGTAAACTGTACCACCTTTAGTGTTTACTAGTTGACTTTTTTAAGGTAATGATTTTAATTATCTATAATTTTCACAAAACAGAGTCATTAAAGCTGAAATTTTCCATTTAAGGTTACTTTAATTTGTTTCATCTTGATTTTAGCAAAACCAATTTAGAGAAAATTTGTTTTTCCCTGGTATTAAAATAAATTGTTATTGATAATAGATTCTCATCAACTATTAATTGGAAAGCTATAGAAATTCTGTGCTTTCAAAGTATGCAGTTAAAAAATAACAGGGACTGTTCTCATAGAAATCATGAGCTAGCTATGCGTGTGGAAATTTGCCCAAATTGTCTACTTTTAAAAACATGTTTGGAAAAGTGCTTATGTGTTTATAAAAGCTTTACTGTAACTGATAAACTACATTTGTACCGAGAATGCTTCAGACTGAGGTCTTTGGATATTTTCTTGGCAGCATCTGAGGATCATGTGTGATCCAAGCCTGCTTATTAACACTGAGAGTAGGAGCCCATCTCAGGCTCAGTTCTTCCTTCTTCCTTTCCTCCCCAGTCTCAGCTTCCCTAGAATAAAGCTGGGGTTATAGCAACAACACAAAATGATGCTCACAATTAAAGCAGCTGAATGAAAACCTGTAGAATGAAAGAATATTCTCAGCTGCTGAAGTCCTTAGTGCTAATGAGCAAGTTATTTGAAAGAGACTTCTCATGGGTGGCCATTAATGAGGTCATATAATTAGCGATCACCTGATTTCTGGCCTATGGTCCCGACATGCAGACCTACTGAATAGCAAATGTGGCAGCAGAAAGTCAGCAGGGGCTTTGCTTTAAGCTACTGTACCATTGAGCTTTTTGGAATGCTAAGTAGGCTGGAAAGCAGGTCATGGGTACCTCAGTTTGTCAGCCAAGCTGAGTGTCACTTTGACCTTAATCTCCATGTATGACAGAATATGACAGCGTGTCACCTTCTCATTTCGCAAGGTGATCTAAAAGTAAATATTTCTAAAACAAATAAAGCAGGGATGCTTGCCATGCAAAAGCAACAAAATACATTGTTGGAAATTCTGGAGTTGAAATAGGTTGATATTTTCTGCACAAATGGAAGTGCAGAAAAGCAAAAATTAAATTCACAACCTCATCTGTTGACTCCGATCCTGCTTTAAGTCTTTGAATCTCCCCAAGAAAGGCAAATTTAAAAAAAAAAAAAAAGTGACCTGGACATTTGTATAATGTGAAGTTGGATTGAATGATTAACAATCTATATGTTATTTCCTTCTTGAAGTTCACAATTCGTGCATGACACATCAACAGACAAAAGACAGAAAAAACCATCTGGATTCTCTCTCTTCTACGATGTAATTTTCTAGTATGTAGAAAGAGAACTGACTTTTCTTGAAAATATGCAAATATGGAAATTTAGTTGACTTTGTTACTAACTAATTTTGCTTATAGTTGTGGTTCTAGAAGTTCAACATGCATCAGATTCAATATGAATCAGATTCAATATGTTACTCAAAATGACATTTTCATTCCTACAGTAGTGAAAGAGAATCAAATATATTTTTCCTCAATAATAATTATGCTCAGCTTTCCAATCTAGGCTCAGAGAAAATTTTTTACGTATATATCACTATAAACAGCTTTCCTTTCCTTCAAAAGGAAGACTAAATTTTGTTTTTCCTATTGCTTTTACCATCTCTTTCTGCTATACTCAAAATTACCATCATGATTCCCAAGATTTTCAGGGAGCTGGGAAATACAGACTGCCATTAAATGTTATTTCACGACTCAGTTTGCTGAGTTAACTGTAGTTACCTGTTACTCTTCACTTGGCAGTTTTTGAAACTGTGAGAATCCGAGCAGGATCCTTTTTCTCACTGCTTGAGCTTCAAAACTTGAAAAACCTGCAGATTCAACATGAAGTGTGGTTAAAATCAACAACTCTTGCCTGTTCTTGTGTAAGATTCTAAGTTATTAATTATTTTCAAAGGTTTTTGACAAAGCAGATTAATTCAAACAGAGATCCGTAAAGAAATCTCAGATTACTGGAGGTAGATACAGTACTGCATTTCACAAGGATGATCAAGAAACACTCCAGTTGAGGCAGATGATGGCATTTCTGTGATGTGAGCAAACCACTATTCTCTGCTTGTACGGTGAATTTGCTTCAAAAAAGGATGCATAAAAGGAAAATAAATAATTGGCAAGGCTGCAAGTCGAATTTAATCAGGTCATTAGTTCAGAAACCCAATGGAGAGCTTAATTAGATATGAGTTATCTAATAATTGTTAGTGTCTCTGATGTACATTTGTTTGGACATCTATTACTAAGGGTCCCTATCATTGTTCTAACCTTACAGCTAAATTAAGGAACAACCCCTTTGAGTACTATGTCGGCTTCCAGCTATCTACAAATTATATCAAATTATTAATGTGAATGTCAACAGAGATGAATTCTTTCTAAAAACTCTGGCAAATTTTTAGTGGTTGTATTTCCTGTATTCATGTATGCTTAGCTTGAGTAAGTTTGATACTACATCTTTGGATGTCTTGCAATCTCAGATATTCACTGCTGTCCCTGGCTAATTTGGCTTTTCACTCTGATCTGAGATAAAACCCTTGATTCTGTCTGCGCTGAATATACCCAGGCATAGCACAGTTTCACCTTCCTTTCAGCTTTTCACCAAAACTTCTCTGTCTGACATAAAATCTAACTTCAAACCTCGAACACTATCAAATTTCGACACAGTAGATATGAATATAAAATTATAAAACATGCTCCATAGCTTTTGTATAGTAAGCTGATATGTTTCTGCCTCTTGGACTCAGAATTTATTTTATCCAGGACCCACTTCTGTCACTACAAGGAAAAACACACAGTCATCCTTCTAGGAAGAGGAAACAATACAGGCACATTATGCATTTAGATTAAAAAGTTACTCGTAGAACTAAAGGTAGAAATGTATTTCCATATTTATGGTAAATATCAAAATAAATGCCTGATATTCTGCACTCAAAATTGTTATGTCAGGAAAATATGTTTGTACTACTTACTGCCAAATACATACTTGTGAACTAAAGTGAATATTTGTAAGCATTAAATGCAGCATTTTTCTTCCTACAAGTACCAAGAAATAGAATTAAATTTTTCCCAGAAGACATATTTATGAGTAGATTAGACAAACGCTTGTCACTATAGCAAGTAGGTGTGAAAGACCTTTCAGGGTTTTCAACAACAGTCAGTTTCTCTCTTTCTCTTTTTACATAGATATTACTTGGAAATTTTAGTTTCTGTTTCATCTTCAGGACAGTTACTGTACTGTAATGAAGTAATCACCTTAGAGAAGGTGCTTCAACATAATGCTTCTCATGGGCCGGGTAGCACTGTGGACAGGAATATCAACAGTGTGTCAGTCCAACAACTTCCATTTATTGCACTGAAAATTAAGAGAAAAAAAATGAGACTGAAAGAAAAGAATAATAGGACATTTCCCCTTAAACTCAGATGACATGTTATAAAGAAATAAGCTGAAACTTATTTGAACTTCTCTGTTTAAATCAATACAGGAGTATTCTGTCTTTGCAGTGATAAGACAGGAAGATTCAGCCTTTCTATTGGGCTCAAGGCGAAAGTCATAGGTCAAAATGTAATCAAAAATTATCTCCTAGCTCTTTCTAGCCTTTTTTTTTTTCTTATTCCCCCCACTCCTAGAGATGAATCCTCAATCGATGGTCTCAGAGCCTCAGATTATCTGTCAGACAGAGAAAAGCTGTCTCAAGCAGCAAGGACCTCTAATCAGATATTGACAGGTAAGATGTTCTGGGTGATAAAAATAGATTCAAAATCCAAAGTGGCATTTTTTTTATTAGAATCATGGCGTAACTGTTAAAGTCATGATATAAGATAAATTATACAGTCTAAGTCTTCCAATCAATTTATTAGCTTTCCTAAATATAATGAATATAAGTTTCCTGCTTAAGCCAAGGTCAAACGCCCACAGATCAACAAAATTCTTCATATCTTCCTCTAGATTGATAAAAAGACATTCCTTCATAATATAAACAACTTCTACCTGATTTGAAAAACTTGCAAGTTTCAAAGTTGTATAGAAAAATAGGAAATACTGACAGAAATGATCACACTCTACATTTAACTAGTATATCATTCTAACTGAGTCCAGTGCAGTATTTAACAGCTCACGTAAAGAGATTGCTTTAACTAGAAAACACTACTCAGCTTCAAAACTCAGTTAAGGCTTACCTTAAATTAATGCAGTTAGTTATTCATTCCACAGGATTATGTTAGGTGATAGAGAAGAAACCACAAGTAAACAAGAATTAAACCACCATCAACTAACTGCAAAAAAATTAAATACAAATGAAAATAATTCTATCCACAGAGAAATAGATAGTTTTAATATCAATCCAGCTTGAACTGACGGGTAAACAATTCACAATTCATAGCACAATCCTACTAACAAATGCTATTGGCTGAGGAAGAAAAGGGAGAAAATAATAAATAAAATATCTTTAAACTGACACCCTGTATAACTTCTGTATTGAATCAAAGTAATTTAAATTGATGTAAAAATATTACCCTTATGATGATGATGACCTTGATGCTGCTTTGTTAGAGCATTTAAGCCTGTGCATTAATTATTTTCCTAAAAGAACATGACACTTTAAAAGGAGGGAAAAATATTTCAAATAACAAAAAAAATCGTATATATATTTTTCCCATATTTGGCTTTAGGTTCCAGAGGACAACAGCCAGCTATCAAAGGGGAGTTCATAAAATCTGCTACAATGCAGGAATGAAAGAGAGATGGAAAAGGAAAGTTATCATTTTTGTACAGATACATCACATATATGCACACAGGAAACATCCAGCCCAGGAAACATCTTTCCTAATAGGATGACGACAAAAATTCATTGTCTGAATGATGCAAGATTAGCCAAGGTTAACACAAAGTACTGTATAAGAGAAAGAGGGAGTATTGAGGAAGGCAGTTTGGTTGCACCTGGAATGGAGATGTGGTCAAACTGTCCTGCAGAGAGCCCAAACAGTGAATAAGCATAGTGTTTATAATGGATGTGCAGTAATGACAATCAAATAAGAGATGTAAGACATAATACACATCCCACAATATCTTGGGTGCTATTTGACATGTATCTCAAATACTAGAATGCAGTAGAAATGAAAAACGCATCGATTTTTGTGAATGAGTTTAAAAATATTGCTAGAAGAAAGGAGAGTACAAAAAAGTATGACAAATGAATGAGGAAGCTGCCCTCTGCACTCATGGCACAAAATTCAATGCAGATCAGTATCTTGAGGCCATACTTACCAGGCCAATGCGAAGACGAAAACTATGATTCAGAACAGCTTTTATAAAATATTTCGTGTTTACAAGGCAAGTGTATTACAGAACACTTGGAAACATAAAGTAGAATTTAATTTTGTATTATTGAAGTATTTTCAAACCGCTGTGGTCATGTAATCTAATTCACATGAGAATGTGAATTAGACTAATTGTAGACAAACTTTCCTCTAGCTGTTAAAATTATATGCAAAATAGAGACCTACACTTTCATGCAATGATGTGCTAACTCTAATTCAGTCCCTGTTAAGGTAGGATATGATGAAATAAACTTGACCTTTTCAATTCTAGTAAAAAAGAAGTTTTGGTGTAAATATTATAAAAGCAATCAACAAATTTAATGTTCTGAGCAATTATTAGATCATTTAAATCAAATGTATTTACCCATATTGCATGTGTATAGAAATCGAGGTCATAGTTACAAAAGTAAAAATGCAAATGAAATATCCTTTCTCTTATTAATATACAATCAAAACAGGATCATGAAAATCATCAGAGCTAAACTAGTAATAATAATAATAACAACTATAGCAATAATAACAACAACAAAACCAATCCTATTATGAGATTCTAGGCTGTACCAGTACTTAACAATTCTCAGGAGAAATTCATTCGCTCCAGTCTGCTTACAATATCCAAATAAAACCCTATCAAGATAAAGAAAGCTTTCCAGCACAAACACAGAAGACAATTCCCTGTATTCTTACTATATTTCGCAGAGGATTTTTTTAAACTATCAAAATAACTCTGGCAAGGCATGACTTGTAATTTACTGCATATCCAAAATTTAACTAAGCATTTAACTAAGCCTGTGCATTTTCTCTTGTAATACTCACAAATATTTTATCAGCTTTGACTGTTTATAGGCTTTGTTGATAGAAGAAACTCTTTATGAGCAAAGAACACCAATAAATTAAGTCTCACAGCATCCATTTTGAGCAGAAGAATGACATCTAATTTACAGGTAGGGAATTTCATGGATTCACAGAAGTCAAAACATGGTCATATATGGTTAGCTGTGGAACCGTCACTGAATTACGGGTTAATCTCACATGGTAAAGCTAATGTTAAACTGAGAGGAGACAAATTTTACTTCAGTTTCCAGATTCACAGTGCCAGGCACTAACTTGTAAGTACAAAGATTTTGAATTAACAGTGGCTTGGTCTTTTTTCTCCCAATGTAGATAATTTCCATGCTCTTTAAAGTTTTCTCTCTTTTTCCGATCAATTTTCCCCAAGCATTTGTTTAATCAGTAGATACCTGCTCTGGCTCTCTCTACAAAGCAATGAACTGTCAAATAAACTGCATAATTGCTACTTCCCGATCCTAGCACTGTTATGCTATAGTTCTAATTTTGATAGATTTTCTTTAGCATCTTACATTTACAGACCAAGGTACATCATTTATAAAATGATGTATCATTTAAGCAGGAATGTGCTTTATTCTCACCTGAAAGAGCATACACTTTTTTGGATACATTCAGATTGCAAGGACAATTGTATCATTGATTTCAATTAAGTTGAACAGTATCAAAAACTCAACAGTTTTGATTTTTAACTCAAATGTTGTTTTTATTAAGATATATTTTTGCAGCATTATTTTGTATCTCTTCCCAAACCATGTACATTGCCTATTTAATTAACATGTTGAATTTACTGAGACTTGTATCTTCAGGTAAATGTTAACAATGTGAATTCCTCTCACGGGTAGAAATTGTCTGTACACTGAACAAAAGTCAGACTTTATATATGGACGATTTTGTAAGGTTTTAAGACATGAGCATGGCTTGGAATGCTCTTTAGTAATAGCCACACAAGTGCAGGTTTATTTAGTCCCAAAGCAACAGTGATTCTCTGTCTCCCAGCCTCACATTATTAGCGTACCATGCACACCAGCAAGCTCCAAAGTTTATGTTCGCTCACGTGATATACTATGGCTTCTCACTGCACAGTGCATGCAGGTGATTGACAGCCAATCTGACACCTGTCCTAGCACTGGATGGCTATTCTCTTCTCTTCTTGACATTCTCTGAACCCACCAGTGGGTTTCAGGTGGAAAACAATGTTTAGACATTTACTTGTATTCTCCTTTAAGTGAATGAGCCTCTTAACATAGCTCCTTCGTGTAGATGATAAGATTGAGGCATGTACTCGAGTGTCTAGTTAATTGTGCAGTGAAAACATGCTGCTAAACGTCAATATCAAAGCCACTTGCAAATCCCAACTTAATTTTTCTCACCGCAGCTAAAGGAACTGGAATGTTTTTAACTTAGATCCTCACAGACAGCAGAGAGGAGTAAGAAGACAAATAGAACTAGGTTTTACCTTTCTTTTAAAGTCAAAATAAACAAAACAAGCTTCTCAGACTATCCCATCTTCCAATCAAAAAAAAAATTAAGGTGCTGTCTAAATTGACATATATAAATAGTACAAAAGATTGCAAGTGCATTTACTTAATTAAAAATGAGGCTTAGTTATAAACCAGACTTCAATTCAGCTCAAGTGAATACAAACTAATTAGAATTGGTGTATTTCCTATGTTTATATAAGGCCGTGGATTCATCCGAAAAACTCCTTGCTTACTATCTCTGTGCATGATGTATTACATGATACAGCTATTGCCATAGTGTTTTGACAAATTTTAAGCAGAGTGCTCCCTTAACCACTATAAAATGTTCTATTAAGGAAAAAAAATGGTTCCATATGACCAGAGCTTTCAAGAAGACTCGAAGATTATTCTTTATTTATTCTCCTTGGGCACCTCCTTATTCTCCACAGCAACTCATGATATTTTCTGTCTCAGTTTATCAATTTCTGCTGAACAGTGCTATTTTTTGTCTCACCTCCATAGAAGACTCATTTGCAGGAAGCAACAAACATATGAATGGCGACACAGGCGTGGTTTAACCTTTCTCAAGTTAATATGGCTCTTGGGTTAAACTTTTCTCCCTGTGAGCAAAGCTGTACAGCATTATTACTCTTTTATGAGGTACTTAAGCTCTTTTTCTTTACACTGGCAATCAAATATTTTCTTCCTTTTCTTTTTAAGAATAATGTTAAGTTGACGAAAGTCAGAAGTAAGTTCAACAAAGACAATAGCAAAATGAAGTTTTCCCATATTTTTTTAACATTTGAAAATGCCGTTCTCACAAATGCAGCATGTGTCACAACACCAGGGTACCCAGAGCCCCGATTGGCTTACAATGATTTATTATAAGCAATAATTCTGTATCCTAGCACTTGCTGGAGCAAGGCTGTGCTAGAGGCCTATGAACATACATATAGAAATTAATGAAGCAGCAGTTTATGCTGTTGCAAACAGCTGGGGGTGCTTAACTTGTTTTTCTCTACAACATTTTTGGATTTCATTTGTTTCTAGCAGTTATAAAATGCAATAAAAGGAAGAATGGGGAATGAAGAAAAAGGGAGCTATGTAAAACAGCAAAATCTGGACCTAGGTCAACAAAATACGCACCTCGTATAATACAGATAAATTTATTTTTATATTTTAAGTTGTTTTGTCAGTTCTACTTTCCCCCAAAAAGCTGTATTTGATGTCATTAAGATTAGAGATAGCTATGGATATATCTGCACAATACACCAGGCAGCATGATACTGACCTTCAGCCTTTTGCTGATCAAGTCTACCTCAAAACAAGAAAGAAAATAAAAATGGGATTTTAGATGGGACAGCATGTTCTTAATATGGTTCTATTGTTTCTAGACCTGTGCTATCATTGTGTCCAAGGCTCTTAAAGAGCTTGGAACTGCATTATGGTGTGAGGATATGACACCTCTGGCTTGCACCTTAACTGGAATTTCTTTCCTCCTGAAACCACTGTTGTACACAACTTGTACTCACAACAGGAATTTGTAATAGCTACTGTGGGCAGCTCCACAGCTCCAGCATATTCTTAAGGCAACTGGCACATTCTCATTTTTAAAGTTCTTAGCAAAATAAAATTTTAAAAAAGGAATAATGGGGCAATAAACGTAAAACCATGCAGCTGAGAACTGATTTTAATAGCACTGTATCCAATTGCTGAAGAACATCCAAACAGTCCTTAACTGCTGCTGCAGAGCACTCATTAGGATCAGAAAGACGGAGGCAAAGATGAGAGTTTCAGCAGCTGAAGAGAGGTTGGAGGGCAGCTGCAGAAACTGGAACGTATGTGATGCTTCATGCAGAGACTGTGGGTTCCGCAGCTGTTTAATTCTCTGTGGAGCATTCCTTTTCTCATGAATATTCCTTTATTCACTGCGTCTCCTCCAACGGGGTTGGCAGCGCCACATCACAGGATCCTGTCTAGTACTCTTCAGAGTCTAACTTGCAATTGCTTTCTAAGTCAGCTAAAGCTCTGAAATGATTGCTTATAGCTGGGGCATGTTTTGATTGCTCTCCTGTCTTCCTTAGGCTATTCAAATGAAGGCAGCAGCTGCATTTTGCCATTCACAGTCATTTATGCCTAAAGGCTCATGTTTCCTGTCAAAAGCTGGAAACAGTGATTGTATATGATTTTTGCTCTTTAGTTTAATCGTACTTCACCAATATGTTCTCATAGCATTTTCCATCTAGTAATAACTTTATTGATCCACTCTTCAGTCTTTCATCTTTCCATGCATCTAAGAACATTGTAACAAAACTTCCACTGATCATTTTGTATCTTAAATTACACATAAATACATATTATAGAGCTATTCAATAATCACTCAGTATCAACAGGCTTACTAAACAAGGGCCCAAGACAGCCAAACATCTGTAAGTGTCACTGGAAATAATCAAAGCTAAAAAGGAACAGAATTAGGTTGCTACCATCTGCTTGGTCTGTTTCCCATTGCAGATTAAAATGAAAAAAAAAAAAGATATTAGAAATAATAAGCAAACATGAAATGAAAAGAAGCCTCTGATCAAAACAGCAAGCAATAAAAAAAATCTTCCTTTCTTTTTTCTTAAAAATAATATTAATTCATGTGCAGTGATTTTAACCTTTAAACTTATTTTGTTTAAAAGATATTTTTTGACAATTAAGAACTTTATATTCTTACATTCTAGACATCCTGATCAAGATAAACTGAAGTAACTAAAAATACTTACTTTAATATACTGCCCTCTTTTTCTTTCACGGTTTTCCAAAGAATCAAATATATCTGTGATGAAATTAAATCTGCTGCTGCTGCATCCATGCTTTCAGTTTCTGTCACATTCTACTGCCTCACAGCCCACAATGCTGGATTTCTAATATTGCTAATATCACTTCCATAGCAACACACAAAGATATCATAAACTTGGCATTACAGCTTCATTCCTAGATTAGGTCTAAGGTGGAGCTGATTTCAAAAGGCAGCTCTTATTAAAGTCTGCATACACATAATAATCAAAAGTAATTGCCATTGGGATAGGGTTAATGGCTTTCAGAGTACTGCAAATCAGTTTCACAAAAAAGTTGTCTCTTTTCAACTCCGACCAGGAACGAAGAACTTGCTTTGTTAGTGTTGTTTAGAATATATTTCCCCAGCCATCCTTAAAGAGAGAACCATATAATCGCAGGGATACAATGACTAAGAAAGGCAGTATTACTTATGTTTTTCACATGCTGGATTCAGTCCATTAAACAGTGGATACAGCACAGTGTAAAATGAGGGCAAAATTTGGGTCCACCCTTTAGTTGCAAATATCAAAATTGCACAAATGAATGTACAGAATGAATAAGTGAATAAGAAGGAATGCAACTTCAAACACTGCCAAGATAATTTATCAATAAATCTCTTTACTTTTAAGCACAAAATGTAATATGTTAAGTAGAACACATATCATTTGGTCAGCATTCTGGCATATCCTGTGATATATAATGTCTAGAGACAAATGGGCTCCACTTGTTACTTCCTGGCTGGAGTCCTAAATAAAATTTTAAAAGAAATATAATGCACGAAACCATATACAGGCTGTACAGCCACAAGCCTTGCAAGTGGGTGAATATCTCAGAAATAAAAGATGTTATTTTAGGAGTAACTAAATCTCCATTGGTTTTACCCTGTACACTTTTCTTTGGCATCAGGCATGATCACAACGGAAAATACTTCTACTCTATTGGTCTCAACAGAAGTTTTCTTAGAGGTTCATCACGAAAACAGAACATCCAGATGTCTTGATTATGAAATAGCGTGTGGAACACAAAAATCCACTTGTCTATTTATAAGACATTCAAGAAGGTTCCTCTAACAGCTCCAGATAACAGGGCAGGCTCTGTAAGGATGAATTCGAGGTTTAAAAAGAGCAGTAAAAGAAATGAGCAGCTTTCAGCGGAGAATATCTCAGGATTTGTAGTGGTTGTTTCTTTGTTTAGTATACCCACATCTTCTCTGAGAAGGTGAAGAATAAAGTTTCACAATACAAGGTTATTGAGGATAGTGAGGAAGGAGCCAAATGTTCACAGTTTCAGAGAGGAAAAAAGACTGAACAATTATACTATAAAATGCCAGATAAAAATAGGTGTAGAAAGAAGGTGATGCATATGGGAAAAAAAAATTCTTAATTTCACAAACAAAAGAGCTATGCTTTCTCAGGAGTGGTTTTCGCTACTTTGGCTCAAAGCACAGGAGCAACGAAAAAAAGGAATTGAATTGAAGAAACAATTAGGAAACGAACAAAATGGAAAGCATTGTTATGCTGTCATTGAAATGCATCATGCATTGATTCTTGAATACTATACGCAGTTGGATTTCGTCTCAGTGATTTTGTGGAGTAACTGGGAAAAGTCTAGAGAAAAGAAGTTGGTATGATTTAAAACTAGAATTCTTTAGTCTGGAAAAGAGACAGTTTATAGGAAGAAAGATGAACACCTATATATTATTAAAAAAAAAGAACAGAAGCAAGAGGAAAATAGTAATTAACAGTCTTTTCCAAGAAGTGTGGAAGATGAAATTAAACAAGAATGCAGATAGAAAACAATTGTGGTGGGTTTTGATTAACTTTTGTTGTTGTTTGGTTTGGGTCTTTTCGGTTTAGTTTGTTTGTTGGGTTTTGGAGTTTTTTGGGTTTTTTTGTAACTGTATGGGTACATGTTTAATTAACTTGTGGAATTTCTTGCTGTCAGATCTTGAGGACACTAAAATGAGGACCCTAGAATCTTATGGAGGTTAAACCTGCCTAGAACTGAAAAATACAAGGACTGTTAAAAAACTGAGAAAATAACATGGCTTAAGGAGTATCTGAGGCACAAACTGTAGGTTGGAAGAAGCATGCTTGGGAGTTCAGGTTCACCCTGCCCTTGTCAGCCTTTGCTTTTATAACCCACTTCTGCCAGTGGGCAGCATGGCTGGCATTTCCAAAGAGATCTAATATATTTTCCCAAAGGTCACTGGATGTCTTTCTAGGCTCCAATGAAACTTTTAAGTACTGTTACTTCTTTATATCCTTCTCTTTTTTTGATAGCAATATGTCCCTCTGCAGTGTTAGAACTACTCGTATCAAGACCGTGTATTCAGGAAAAATATCAGTCGGCAGCCAACAGCCTGCACCGTTCCTAATGTGCAGGGTCGAGCAAATAGGAAGCTGGAGAAATACCACAGCTTGTGCTTCGGGCACTGCAGTGTGGGAGGAAGCACCCTAGGCTGCATGCTACCTGGGAACTGGGTTCTTGCCCACGAAACCTAAATTTTAAGTTCTGCCTTACAAACTGCAACCAGAGGACTAATTCAGTAGGCAGGACAGAACCAAGCCACAGCTTCACATTCATTTGGTCTATAATTTGTCTTTCTTCCAACATGGGTTAAAGGAACTGACAACTCCTTACTTTTTTCAGGAAAAAGAAACAGCAATTTTTCACTGTCAGGGACAGCATATTAATTAACCATTAATTAAAACATGTCAAACAAGGATTTCAACAGTTAGAAACCTTCAGTTTAATATCTGAATATCAGGCAGATGTACATATTAAAACTCACTGAAAAAAAGTATAACCTAGAAAATGTCCTGGAAAAGGGAATTTCCACTTATGCATGTTAATAATCATAATTGCTTTGGATTGTAGCTAGTATTTTATGTGGGGAAATAAAAAAAAATGGTTGGGTTTTTTTTTGATCAGTGTTCCTTCAAAATAAATATTTTTGCATAACAAAGTGAGAACATGAATTAATGAGCAAGATAAAAAGATTCTTTTCCCCAGTTTCGTATTTCTGCATCTTTGTGATATTTAACTTTTTTGTTTTGCTTTTCTGTGCTTATAATTAAATATGTCTGCTATAATTTAAACTTCCTTTGACAGACATGCAAATGTTTGAGCAGCATGGTAAAGGTGATCTTTGAATTTCAGATGCCACATGAGAAAAACCTTATAGTTCGCTTCGTTACAGATATTATTTTAAAAATGAAATCTCAAAATATTTTTTCTATCTGCATGGATTAACTTGTTTCTGTAACTGAAAGTAAGAAGGTACTCTGACTAGAAGAAAAAAACATTTCTGGGGCTGACCTTCATTCTCCCCTGAGACACTATGCCTGATCTTGGTTGTGTTCCTAGGAAGTTCTACTTTTACTTGCTTGGGAAACACATCAAGATCTAAACCTGATATACATTGACTACACTGATTTACCCAGCTGCTCCAGAATTATATCACTCCAATTTAAGAACAAGACTATATGCCTAAATGTGACAAAAATCCAGAATTTGATAGCAAATGGATCTGTAAAACACTCAGCAAGGTGCTGAGATCCAAAACTGACGCTACTCAAAGGCTTACCACTGGTTACTGTTTTCATCAGGCATTCAGTAAAATTATGTTCCTTGACATTTCTTCTTTTGCAGAAGCAAAAAAATACCAGTCATGTAACTTTAGTTTTGTGGTTCTTTCTCAGAACCACTGTAAAGGACTGCAGTGATTTTGAGATAATACTGTGATTGTACTCACCATATATCCTTCATTTACCGTGAGCTCAATGTTACTCTAAAATATGCGGGGTTTTTTTCTTAGGACTAAGCAAAAAGGGAGGAATATCCCACATGTGCTTTGCAGTTCTACTTCACACGCAGTACAGCTCTTTTCCTGCTTAAGATATCAAATACTGGGTCTCATTTGTCACTACCCTTTCAGCATATTTAGTTTTGCGGACAAGTGTTTTACTTTTGCAGATAAAGCCATGGTTCTGCTATACTGCTGAAAGGAGTTTTGAAATATAGATACATATTTTGCATGGTTGTCATACATGTACTTTCAAAGGCACAAAAATAGGGCTTTTTCTCCTGAATTTCAAAAAAATCTATGAGTTGTTGTCCTGTCCTCCACTAGAAGTTAGCTACTATGGGACAGTGACAAGCTCAATGCCACACAAATTACCATTTCAGATTACCATCTAAAATAATTGTTTTCTCACCAAGACTTGTTTAAAACACAAGAAAGAAACACAGTTAGATTTTTTTTTTGTTATTTCTTAAACTAATCTGTATTCTCAGTGGCATGTATTGAGTAAACCATTTTTCTTTACCATTTTTCTTTAATGTTTATCTGTTGCTTCTGAAATATTCAAGTGATAAAAGCATATTTCCTGCATTTACTTGCATTATTTCACCTAAAACAGTCATGACACTCCTTCGATTAGCAACTGAAAAGTCTGCTACAATAACTCATTTATTGTGGTATTTGTCACCAATACTGAGACAGTGTCGTAAAACCTGATGCGTTTTAGGCTTTCTTTCTTTTACCCGAAGAGCTGATTTCCCCCCTCAAATAGCTCAATACCTATTTCCACTCAGTAACAAAGTGGACGAGACAATAGGTGAGCAGCTGAAAAAAATTATTCTGCAAATGAAGAGTATCCTGATGGAACAGCTCATTCAAAAACCACACGCAGTTTTCAAAGCATTGGGTTTAAAAATAGACCCAAACAGGATGAACAAGCTAAATATTTCAATTCCTGAAATTTATATTTGTTTTAAATATTTTGACACAGTTTTTAGTTTAGAATGATTTTTCCCTATTTCTGTGATAATGGAAATTGTAATGAAATACTTTATCTGTCTTAGTGAGAAGGCTCATCTTGTCTGACTGGCTTTTGAGAAATAGCAGGAGCACAGACTGGAAAAAATTGAAATAACTAATAGATAAACCTACTTATGGCTGAAACCTTGTACAAATATTGTAACTAGAAGCCGTCATTAATACAGTAGTACAGATCAGGTCATTGAAAAAGTCTCCAGTTTTCTTTTGGTCAGAACAGTAATTTTTCAATGTCTCATAAGAATTTTTTGTTATGTTAACCTAGTCGTCCCATACACCTGGATTTCAAAGATATTTTCTAACTCAGGTACAGAGTCAACAGAAGAACAGAAACTGCTCCTCTAGACAAATATAAATTTAAAATTTATTTTCTTCCTTATACTGAGCTAAGAAGATACCTCTTGCCACACTGGACAAAAAAAAAGTCTCTTTCAGTTTCAACTATTGCAGTCAATAAAGTAGTTTTGTGCATTTCTGACATAGTAAACCTCTGTAAGATAGTAATACATTTTAGACATAGCATGTCTCACATTCCTACATGTGATATGCATGCCTTAAAATATCTGTGGTTTAGTTTTCTTCAGTGGTTTGCATTTTTGTAATAAACACATTATTTCTATAAGCATATTTAATGTGCAGCTTAACTATTCAAAAAAAGATAAGACTGTAACTAAGCCCATTTAGTCATAAAACATGTTTTTGCTGAACGTAAGAAAGCGTGGAATGAAGAGGGTAGAACAGCACTGTTTACAACTACTCACTTTTTTCTTCTTTCACTGAGGTCCTCTTTCCAATGTCGAGGTCCACTCTGTACTGGATCTGTATGTGGAGAGAACTCATAGAATGCCAAGATGTCAGAGGACAGCAGCTGGGGATGCTTATCATAGGGTTCAATTCTTCAAAGCTGACTGGTCTCATTCCATAACAGCTGGAAACATGGAAGGCTTGTTGTTCAAACAGATATGACTAAGCAAGTAAAATTCAAAATATTTGACTTATTTTCTGAAATATTTGATATTAACATCTGTATACCTTATCAGAAATGGGATATTGGATACAGAATTGTTTTTTTCAATAAGAGTAAGTCATAAGTACAAATAACTTCTCTGTCTCCAATGCTATGTAGTGCGTTAACGTGTTACACTCTGAAAAAAAAAACTAAATTTTTCTGTGCTACCTCTGCCTTTATTACTGATCCACATGAAACAGGTCTGGCCCAGAGCACAACAATTCTGGAAAATCTATGATGAACCTGAAAAAATAGTAGGTAAGTCTTTGTAATCAATGCTTTCTACTCCTAAACTTAGGGTGGCATATGTAAAAAAATTTAGTTTTGATATATATTCTATTTTTAATCATAAAAATGCACAGGCTGTTCAATTTTCATTAAATATTTTGATATTATCCTCATAAACCAAGTTATATAGGAAAATGGTTTTAAATGAACTTGCAACCTTTTGGGAAAACAACCAAAAAACCCCTAAAAATCCCACAAAGAGGATAAAAAAGTACCTAAATTAAATGGCTTATGGTGCTTTATTATATTAATAAATAACATAAGAACTGAAGACTTGCTAAAATTGGCTTGGATACAAAAAATTAAAACTACTGTTCTTCTCAAGTAATTTTCTAAGTTTTAATATAGCTACATAAATGAACGTTTCAGTGCCATATATAATATGCGACAGATGATAATATATATCTTTGATGTGATAATATTAATACCTTTGTTTTCAGATTCATTCAATCATCTCCCTGATGAAAAGTTCTGGATGCTAATTTATACTCTGTCAAGAAGATTTATAGATTAAACTGGATTTGTTGCCCGTCTCTTGCCTGTTTAGAAAAAAGAATTTGCTCTCAAGAGAAAACCTTATGGCTATTTTACCATTAGTCATAGCTGGTTGTCTTCTACACAGGAAAGGCACTAACTGTTCTTTGTGCTGCTTATGGGATTTTATTAATGCCACTAGCTGGAATAGGAAAGAGATATTTAACTCTGAAATATTTACTACTGTTGTTTGTTTTTTTCAGAACTTTCATCATTTGTGAGTATTTTTATATGTTAAGAATAGTAATGACCATGAGAAAAGTGGAAAGGATAAAAAAAAAATATGGATTCTTCAGCTCCAACACAGAAAACCTTTGATTAATTCCCATACATTTTCTCATGTGTCAATGAATTTCTTTAATTAGAATGATAAACAACAGTAATAAAACATTAAAGAACGGTCTATACTCACTGAACTTTTCATTTGGACAGAAACATTTTGCCGTGAATGCTCGTCAGAACACACATTCTTATAAAACTTCTTTAACAGTTTGGCAAGGTAAATAGTTCCACAACGTTAATATCAGAGAATCAGCAGGGTGTTAGTAGCTTTAGATAAAACTCAGTGTAAAAGGAGGGACTTAGGGCACTTCCAAACACAAGTTACAAATCTGCAGGGCTATGATTCAGTTCAGTAAATACCATATAGCATCATGTTTAGACATGGGAATATTTACCATGAGATTTCCCTATGTAAAGCTAAAAGCTATATAATAAATGGTTCCCATCATTTCAGTAATATGTGCATGACCATGCAAGTCAGTGCCTAGTAAAAATAGAAAGATTCTGGCTGTGAAACAGAGAATACATTTTTTTTTTACCAGAAGAATGTGTCCCACCCCCCCCCAAAAAAATAGTGAAAATAAACCCATTAATTCACTCTAAAACATCAGAAATATAAAGCCATTTAGCTAGAGATAATAAACAAAAACTGTCAATGACAAAATTATATGTATTGATATTAGTCTGGATCTAACAAAAAAGTTTTAGTTATACAAGGTTTAAACAAATATTTAGAGAAGAACTGTTCCCTTCTGACTCAAAATTTTAGCCCAAAATACCATCTGCTCTAGAGAATATGAAGGTCTGAATACAAACATATTAACTTGTTTTAAAAGTACTCTAAATTTTTCAGTGATTGTGAAAAATAAAGTACAGAACTCATATACTTAGCAACAGGATGACTTTCTTCACGATGACTTATTTACTAATGAGCTTGAAATCTTCCTGATCAATGAAATAGAATTACTTAGAGTTATTCTAGGCAAAATAATTTTAAATTTGATCTCTCTGAATTTCAGTAGAGACTGACGGTTTTTGGTTATTGGATTTACTTCCAACAAAAATAAATCAGGCTTAATTTTTTTTTTTATTTGAATTGAATTTGATTCAACTTAATGATCATGGTAATTCCGAGTCAGTGACAACACAGTGATGATATGAGCCTTAATACAATGTACTCTCACTTGCAAAGCCATATAGGAAATATAGATTCTATAAAGTACATTAATACAGAAATTTGAAAAGTTTAACAAATATTTTACACAAATATGTTACAAGAAATATGTGCTTGCCCTCTTAGGTTTTATGTTGGGGCAGTGGAATGTCTTATAGGCTATTGTAGCATGTGTACGTGTTTCACCACCCACGAATGACTGCAGGAGGTTTGTGAGTACCTGATTAAATGCCTGCATGTTTCTCCTTCATTCTCTTTCCAAGTGTCTTCTTGATAGAGATCACCATATCTATTTCTCTACCTATTTTGCTACAAATATGTCCTGCCTCTAGAACCAGAGAAGGCTTGGCTCTGTTTTATTCTTGAATGACAAGTCATCAATGTTACTTGCATCGTCTCGATTTAATAAGTGGGGTCACATCAAGTACATTATATCCCCCAGGCAGCAAAAATTTAACAGCTCCATAAACGTGTCAAGATGACAAAAACCTCATAAAGTTGATATAAATTTAATATGAGTGACCACTACTTTAGATTTTCCCGCAGGTATCAGTAAAATTACTTTTTTGTCTTTCTTTTTTTCTTTCTTTTTATTAACAGCTTCCTGAGTTACCACACAGAAGAATACTTAAATTATAGTACAGTGCATTCCCATTTATTTTAGAAAGCATTTTAAATAAATTGATATCCATATCCTGTAAAACATGCTGTTGGCAGCCTTCTTTATTTTGTTCAGCAGCTAAGGTACAAATTCTAAATAATCAGAACAATATTTCACAGGATATGGATAAAAAAAGTTATTTATTTAGTTATTGAAAACAAACAATAAAAAAGTTGTATATTACAGAACTTTAATATTGCCTTTTCGACTGCACATGTCCCCCAAGAAAAAAAAGTCAATATTAGAGAAGAATACTCATAAAACTAAAAGTTAGACTTGAATTCCAAAGCCCTTAGTCACAGCAAATGCCTACAAGTCAAAGACACAATGTTGGTTATTTTATACATTTGTCTTGAAGTTCTTGTTATGAATTTTAAGGATTACTTTTAAAAGAGCAATTGGGTAGCCTGGAAACACTATAGAAAATAAGGTGTCTGAACAAAGTCCAGGATCCTTATTAAAATCAAGAACTAGTATGGTATGCAACACTGTTTTCAGCTCCACACCAAATAACACACTAATAAATAACAGGGCAAAAGGTGCTTTTACTTTTTGTCCGTGTCTTTCTTCCTTTTCTTGAAATATGCCCCATATTGTGAATTGTGACAGTAGCAAAGAATTTTATTATTTTTGTTCTCTCAGCATTCTGTTTTCAGAATCAAGACAATGCAATGACATTATCATAGAATCACAGAATATCCTGAGTTGGAAGGGACCCACAAGGATCATCAAGTCCATCTCCTGGCCCTGCACAGGACAAACTCAAAAATCACACCATGCACTTGTCCAAACACTTCTGGAACTCTGGCATGGCCACTTCTCTGGGGAGCCTGTTCCAGTGCCCCATCACCCTTCTTGGTGAAGAACCTCTGTGTGAAGAACTTTTCCCTTACCCAGCTGCAATGCTGTGCCTGATGCTCCCCAGGACACAGGTGGCCCTCCTGGCTGCCAGGGCACTGCTGACTCATGTTCAACTTGCAATTGACCAGGACCCCCAGCTCCCTCTTTGTGGTGCTGCTCTCCAGCCTTTCATTCCCTGCTCCATCTGTACATTCAGGGTTGCCCTGTCCCGAGAACAGAAACTGGCACTTGTCCCAGCAATTTTTATTCAAAGTTCTGACCATGTTAAATTTCCATCCTCTTTAAAATAAGACTGTATACTCTTGATGAAACCCTGACTGCATGGATCAAATCTAGATTCCCTTAGATGTCAGTAGAACCAGAATTTTACCTGTGTGCTTTTTTAGTCCAACTTTAATTTTCCTTTTGATGCTATTTAGTTACTATTTTAAATTTTTCAGCTCCTTTTGCTTCTCTAGGTGATAGGATCGACACAACCGACAGAAACTCTAATGTTGCCATTTTGATGGATCAGTGAAAAGAATCTTGTCACATGAATTACCTATATAGAAATACTTATTTCACACAAAGATGTTTTAAGTAGACATTATTTTTTTTTAAATTGCATAAGATTGTAGCTGGTATTGCATTCCATTAATGCCCCTATTAGCACTGATTTCCCATTATTATTGCTGTTACATTAACTACTTTTTGCTGCCAGACAAAACTAAACCAATTTCAATTTACACAATAGAAGATTTGCTGTTCACAGTAAGAACGATATCAAGTTTCTCACAGAAAAATAATGGATATTTCCCACGGGATTACCTGAGTCTTGACAAAACTATTGACAGGAAAAGCATTCAAGTGTAGCATATTGCTTTGAATTAATAGCACCCATCTGAATTGTAAAAGTAGAAGGTAAGTTTCTGCTGCACCTGTTTCACACTAGCTCCTGCATCATTCACATTTCTGAGCACTCTCTATCCTTCCCAAATTTGTGTCTTCCACTGTAGGCAAGGTCTTCATCTGTCAGTTGCTCATTAGCTAGGTTTTATTGAATGGGTTGCAGAAGTTAATGCATGTTTTTTGCCATTGCAATGAGTTATGATTAGTGCGTTGCCATATACCTCCTGAATAGAAGTAATTTCTTAAATTTTTATAGAACACGACGGCTTGTAATCCTGCAAATACACCTTCATGCAGATACAAAACATTATGTGTATTATCTAAATTAGTCCCAGTAACTAAATTGATTGAAATTATTAAATTCAACTATTATGTGAGAATCATTACATATGGACTATATTACCTTCATTACAGTAATATTTGGGTAAGGTTCATGATTAAAGCAAAAGTGCACAAAGTCATCATTTTCCCTCTACAAAACTGTATCTAGACCCTAACAAATTCATTAAGGTCCTCCATTAGCTCCAGAAGATAATCAGCGCAGCAAGAAATAGTATTGTCACATAACTCAGTAGTGACATGGGTACAGACATTGAGGATCTGTCTGAATTAACACTGAGGGCTAAATAGTGTACCACAGTCATTAACAACATCTCATTTAAATAACTGGGGAAAAATCCCTAATACTAAACTAAATCCCTGAAACTAAACTAAATACTAAATAATTATTTCATGCTGGTCATTTAAATAGAAATGATAGGAATAAAGATGCCACAGAAAGCAGCATTTGATTTTTAAAAATAAGATTCTGAATTCTACCCATCCCAGAAAGCAGGTAATCTAAACTCATCTCCGATGACGTGTAGAATATTTTTTCAATATTGTTCCTTCGCAGATTTTTTCATTTGCCTCCTTGGTTTTACACTTTCAGCCTCTCAATTTCTTTCCAGACTGTGCTCTTATAATGAAATACATAAGCAATCCCTCTTCAATTACAGTGATACATTTAAAAGAATTGGTGAAATAAAACGTTCCCAGTTTTAGTATCGAAAGAGATAAAAGATGGTAGAGGTATTACAACATGAATGATAATTTCAGGAGATGATTCCAAGTAAGTAGAAGCACAGTGTTAAACCAAATACTTAGGTCTCTTAAGCTGACCACTTCAGATGGTGTATGAACTCAATATTTAAATGTTAAATAACCCCAACACCTCAATTGAATACCAGCTATTGCACATGCAATGGTAATGGACACAATCCAAAGAAAGGATTAAATGGAAGGTTCCATTTAAAAGTATGGACAGCATTTTTTTTGACATATTCAAGTATATTATGAAGATTTTTGGCATCTACTAATATTAATGTCTTGTTAAGTATATTCTGGGGTTGGTTAATCAGCCTCTGAACCTGTACCTGTTTTCCTCTCATTTGGTGAAACAATATAAATGGACTGTATTCCAATCATAAAAAAACTGCTGGGCTAGTCTCTCAGCTTTGCTCAGCTCCTGTAAGCACCTTGGACTCCAAATCCCTGGATTTTAGTTCTCCTCTAGCCCCTCAAAGGGTGAAAGTAGATCCTGAGCTTTTTTAAAAAACTGGTAGTAGGATTGTAACATACGCATTTTCTTCCTTTCCCTAAATGCCACATCATCAAGAGAAAATCCAAGGAGTACTACAATGAGGACGAAGTCAAACTTGCATGCAAACCCCCATGCTTGTACCAGTGTTCATTTGACAAGTAACCAAGGTTTACATGAAGAACCTGTGCTTATCTTCACAAAGTAGTAGCCTATTCAATCTAAAGAAGCCTATTCCCGTCTGCTATATCCCTCCTGCAAGGACTGTGAAGATCAAGATAATAATCCAGCCCTGCCAGGCTGTCCTAAGACATATGACAGCTATTCTCTGAAGACAACTTAAAGATAATGAAGCGAGACTGTAAGAGGTACTTCCCGTAGAGTTTCCTTACTTCCAACTCTGAACTTAAATTCAAGAATTTATGGAATTTGACCCATATGACCATTCCTCTTATTGCCCTGTTCTTATCAGGAATAAAGGAAATTTCAAACCATTAGTAACAAAATTAAGATGAAAATGAGTATCTGAATATTTATTTATACTAAATATTTTCCTAAATATTTAGTCCACTGATGGGAATATTTAATCACTCTATCACAATGAGTGAAATAAGCGAAAGAAGGCAAACAATTTTAAATATTAAGAACAAGAAGAAAGTAATCAAAATACAAACTCTGAGACAATGATTAAAGAAGCATATAAAAGACAATTGAGCTAATTATAATATTTTATTTTGAATCCTCCATAGTAATGCACTGAGCTCTTTCATCTAGAAATTTTAGTTCATTCATGAAAAGACATCTCAAGAATGAAGAACCCATGTTTTGCATGCAAAAAATATAAGAATTTAAAAACAATTTTGATTGGATTTTCATACTTTGTAGGAGGTTTAAAAAATATGAATGGCAGATGATGAGCTTTATGTGTTTTACATGAGCTGAGGATATGAACACTGAAAAATACTTATTTGCGTATGTTGATTAGCTAACAAGAATAAAAGAGATGCAACATTGCAGAGATTTAAATAATAACTACAGTAAACACATACGATTTTTAACCAACGAATTAATGAAATATGTTAACTTAGTTTCTAGAACCAAACTCCTCAAGCTGGATGATTCCCAAATTCATTCACATTTTTCAGGATCCGAATCCAAAACCTCATTTCTAAGTTAGACATCTCTATACCCCGTAGCAAACTCACTATTTTTAATCAGTCTCTCTTTTATTAAAGAATTGAGTTTTGCAAGTTAATTTCTGGATCCTGGAATTCCACTCTCATTCAATTAAACAGTGCAAGACTTACCTACACTGTTAAGACTGACAGATGGCCCTTAGCACTTGGCTTGGAATGAGTTACAGTCCATGCTCACCAGCAGGAGACAGAAAAAATAGAAGAAAGAGAACAATACTGTGTAGGGTGAGGGAGAGTTAGAGGTATTGCATCTGTGATGGAGGGAGAAAGAACTCAGATCTGCAGGCAACCCGAATTCATTGGCTTTTGTGTCCAGGGAGAAGCTTTTCAGCCACTGAAGTTTTGAAGCTGATATCCCGATCTTGTCAATAAGCTAGGCAGAAAGAAGAGTTTTTAGAAAAACAAAGCAAGATAAATGCAGACACTATGCAAAAGTATGGAGAAATGTAGCATCCATTTCATTTGAAAGGTATCCACCAGTAATGTTATATCCTAAAACACTTGCCTATATTCACAACAAGCAAATTCAGAAACCTTTAAAAACAGACTATGGAAAAGGCAAAAAAAAAAATATTCCAAACAATTTCCTTGCCATGACTTAAAAAACCCTAGATCAGGACAGAGAACAATCCCTTTCTAACATGGATGCAGAAATCTGACATTCAATAAAAACTGGGCTTTCACAAGCTAAATTTTCTGTCCCATATCATTCAACAAAGCAATAATACTCTCTTCAGTTTAGTTATTCCTAGTTTCTATTAACCTGAGAGAGATTAGACAACTAGATATTTCTAAAATGTACTGTGCATCTTGTTCACTTTTTTCATAATAAGAAAACACAATAACAGTAATAATAGCAATTTTAGAAGCCCACAATGATAGTGGATGATAATGCTAACATCTTCGAAACACAGACATACAACGAGAAGAAAAACAAGTAAAAAAAAAGAGGTCAGATCAGTGGCTCTCAATTACAATTTGCAGAGTTGGGCCAATGTAAAAACTATGAATTATCTTGTTCCTATTTTAAGGTCATAAAATTGCTGTTTCCCAGCACAAAGTACAATAGAGAGCTTTTTGTCTCTCTTCGGTCTATTTTTCTCTTTCTTTGAGAATACTCCAACAGAGTAAGGTCTACCTTCTGTTATTGAGGCAATCTCAACTATACTTCCTTTCATCTACAAATGCATCATTTAATCCACTGTAATCAATAAAATTGATTACATCAATGTTAAACTGACAGGAACAGAATAAAATGAATGCCATGTCTTATATCAAGGAAAAAGTGCAAACACAGTAAACTTCAAAAATAATTTACACTGCATTTGCAAAAATAAAACCAATGCAATATTAGCAATTATATTTTACAAAAAAAAAATTAAATCCTTTCACCATTTAAAAAATCACAGATTGGTTTATATTCCTAGTACAGTGCTTGAACTAGGAGGGCACATGCTGTACTACACAGCTGCTGCAAAGCTTTGTCTTTTAGTGAACATTTTTGCCTTTTTGGTAGGCAACTAAGTGATTACATAGCCCAAAGAGACCAGCTAATGCTTCCTCTGTAGTTTTTTTACTTTATACACAGTTTAACCCTCGGACCACAAAGGCCCAAAATACCATGAGACCTAAACAGCAGCTATTTTAGGCCAGTATTTAATTGACTGGAACTCAGAAACTAATTACAGATTTTCATGAAACTTCACAGAAAAATAAAGCTTTAATGAAAGGCTATTTGCTGGAAAAATAAGGGAAGGCATTTTTTCACATGAAACAGAGAAAATGAGTTGCTACTAAGAGTGTAAGAGAAAATGGAAACTTCTACATCTATACAGAGGTCAGGTCTGTTCTGCCCAACAATTGAGACAAATGATACAGGCAAATATACATTCAATAATTGAAATTAATTAATTATAACTTACAGAATAAGAAATATCACCTTCTGAATACATAAATTTTCTGATCCATAGGAATTTTTTTCTTTTCCATTTTACATTTCAGGATCAAGCCAAGTGTCAACTTCAGCTCAATTAAGTCAGCCTAGAAAACCATTAACTTTGAATTCTAGCTGTCACACTTGAAGTCTGTCTTGGTATCCATACACATGTATAATGTGTATTCATAGATCCTAGAATCATAGAATATGATGAGTTGGAAGAGACCCACAAGGATAGGATCATCAAATTCAACTCCTGGCCATGTGCGGGACAATCTCAAGAATCACACCATGTGCCTGAGAGCATTGTCCAAACACTTGAACTCTGTCAGGCTGGTGCTGTGACCACTTCCCTGGGGAGCCTGTTCCAGCGCCCAACCACACTCTAGGAGAAGAACCTTTTTCTAATATCCAACCTAAACCTCCCCTGACACAACTTAAGGCCATTCCTTTGGGTCCAGTCACTGGTTCACCGCAGAGAAGAGATCAGTGCCTGCCCCTCCTCCTCCCCTCACAAGGAAGCTGTAACTGCAGTGAGGTCTTCCCTCAGTCTCGTCTTCTCCAGGCTGAACAGACCGAGTGACCTCAGCCGCTCCTCATACGGCTTCCCTGCAAGGCCCTTCACCATCCCTGTGGCCCTCCTTTGGATGCCCTCTAATAGCTTTATAGCCCTCTTATATTGTAGGACCCAAAACTGCACAAATTGAGGTGAGGCCACATCAGTGCAGAGTAGAGTGTGACAATCACAACACTTGACTGACTAGCAATTAATCTATTTAAAATCAGAAAGGACAATTTCTGTGGCAATATCTAGATTTTTTTACTCAATATACAAAATGATAGGAAGTTTATCGGGATTTATTTCTTCCTTGATTTGATAGAATCACAGTTTTCCCCTACCTTCTGTGTGGCTGATGATAACTATTGACTATATATTCAAAGCCTTAACAATACAACGGGTTTTTTTTTTTCATTTGTCGGTGACTTACTTTTGCATTTTTTTATTTTTATTATGTATAATTTGTGATCACGGCAATCCTGTAAGAAGAAAAGAGCTAGGAGCAAACCTTTAATGCACTTCAAAGATTACCAGTATTAAGTTTAATTTGAAAATCTATGGCTAGGTAAATGAATTTAAATTATAGTAGAGTACAGTTAGGACTTTCAGATATTATAAACTCCAATATTCCTTCAATGAACTTTACAAATCAAACAGAAGTGCTATCACTTGGTATTTGAAATTAATTAACAGATAATATTTTTGCTATTGAAAAATATTTCTGACTTCATTATAAATTTTTTACCATTTCCATTTTATTTCAGTATATTATTACATATACATTATGTACCATTATATGGAAAGATAAGGAAAAATGCACTAAGGAAGCAAGCTGAAGTAGTATTATAAAGCACTCACTCTGTTCAAAACCGAGAACTAATACTGGTTTTTTGTTAGTTTTGTTACGAATAAAAACACTACAGAGCAGATCATATATAAACTCTGAGTGGATTTTTCAGGCCTACTTAAAAAAATTGGTATTTTCTAGAAGTCATATATGCATAGACGCTATACAATAGCCTAAAAATAATCAAATTAATGTTTCTAAGAAATTGAAATAATGTTCTAAAAAAATCCGCCAATATTGTGATCAGATATCTCTAAAAACAAATAGAATCTAACATTCATTGAGAACGATCACAGATGACTTTATGAATCTACTGCACTTTTGAACAGTTTTTACCCTTTTATTGAGTTTTATATCTGCAATGTTTAGTATCTAGGTGACCAAAAGAATCTGTCAGGCAGTGCTATTATTTGACTAGTCCTAGACGTATCTAATGTGCATTTTCCCACAGCAGCCCTCACAGTGCCGTGCTTTGCACTGGCAGCCGGAAAGGTGCTGATAACACCCTGATGTTTGGGTACTGCTGGGCCCGGCTGGCACAGCGTCAGCGCTGTCTCTCAACATTCCCCCATCAAGGGGCTGGAGGTGGGCAAGATCCTGGGATGGGACACAACTAGGCCAGCTGACCCAAAATACCCAGAGGAGCATCCCATAGCATATGACATCAACTCAGATATGAAAGCTAAAAAAAGAGGTGCGAGGAGGGGGGAGGTTGTTATTTGTAATGTTTGTCTTTTGAAAGCAACCTCTCTGCACGCTGAAGTCCTGCTTCCCAGGAAGTGTCTGAACATCTCTCATGGATGGGAAGTAGAGAAGAAAACCTTTTACTTTTTTCTCTGTTTGCGCATGTATAACCTTTCTCTTTTGCTCTAGTAAACTGCCTTATCTTGACCTGTAAGTTCTTTCCCATCTTATTTTCTCTCCCTAGGTCAGCTGAGAAGGGGGAGTGACAGACCAGCTTGGTGGGCACCTGGAATCCAAGGTCAACCCACTACACCCATTCACATTTTAATCAAAATGCATTGACACTGTTCAACAAGTGGTCACACAAAGACCCATTTCAAACAGCAGGCTGTGATTGGCTGTTCCAGAAAAGAGTATACGGAAAAATATTTAAGGAGTCAGTCAGTCTCCTCTTCCCCTTCCCTGATTAGAAAACAGTCTCAATGTCTGCAAAGAAAATTCCCCTGTGAAAAGTACTCCTTTTAAGTTAGAGTACTTAACAAAAATGGAGTCTCCTTTTTCACTGTAATTGATAGTCAGTTTCCCATGTCATAATTTGTTAAAATTCTTTGAGCCAACCCACAATTTAAAGTCATAATAAGACTTCTGCAGCATGAAAAAGCCAGCTTCTCATTAAAATCTTCATAGTGTGCATGTTTTGTTGTACAGCTAACAGTTTTTTTGAAGAAGAAGAAAAAAGAAGGAATAATAATTGCTAAAACTTATGTTTCTTCAGAATAAAAGGCATAACATTCTGGAAAACAGTCCATCACAAAGGCTAAGCAAAACTTTGGCATTTCTTCCAACTCCATTAGCCATCTAGTATGTGGTGTTTCCTCTTACCATTCATCACGTGTCTCCTCTTTATCAAAATTACTAATCTTCTTCTAGCAGTTTTGCAACACTAAATTCTAAAAGTGCTTTTATGAATTTTAATTACTCTTCAGCATAAATAATCCAAGGCAGGCAGGTATTATTCTTAATTTACAAATGAGAGAGACAGCACATAGAGAAGTGACCTTGCACAGGTTTGTACAGAAAAAAATCTGAACAGAGACCAAGTTTACATCTCAGGGGTTTCTTTCAAAGTCTAGCAGCCATAATTCCCTTTTGCATTTCTTGCTTATTTTTTAAAATTTTTCTTTCTTTCCAAGCTCATCACCCGTTTGTGCTAACTTATTTTCAAAACTATCAATTTCTGGGTGAGCAGAGACACACCTTACTACTCTGTAATCAGTCAAAGTTGTTTGGGTTGTATTTCCATCTCATCTCTCTAAAGACGTAAATATTTATTTTCCTAATCGCTTCTTTGCATCCTTTGAGCTTATGCATAAAGGAAAATATTAGATTGCAGTTTCTGCTAACCAATAAAGCCATTTTTCTGTGCTGGATTTGTCCATGCAACCTGTTGCTGCATGTTGCTTTCTAAACAATTGAGTTCAGGAATTGATCCAAAATGCCTAATGCGTTATCTTGCTGACACAAGGTAAGTTTAGATGTTTCAATTCAGCAGTGAAAGGATCACAAACAAGTCAGCAGCTTTTGAGCTAGTTTTGAGAGAAGAATATATTTCCTCCTCTAATATAATTTTCTATTGGGCACTTACTGTTTTAGTAGTCAGTACACTCTTCAAAATTACATTCTGTGTAGTGACAACCACTGACCTTGCTTTCTGTCTCCGTCATATTTTCACATATGCCCCTTTTTCTGAATAAGAGATTAAATAATGTGCTAATAGCACAAATAGGGAAAATACTATTCCTACAAAAATTCCATAATATTCTGAGATATATTTCAGTTGCACTAATCCTGAAGTTGCATTCATGAGCATTCTGTTATCCAGTTTGGGAAACTCTTTTCTTTTATCAGCTCTAGTGCCAAGTGGTCTTTTTTCAAAAACTCTTTGTTTCCTGCTTTATGTCTATGATGAAACCACATTTTAAAGGTAGCTTTGGGAAAATAAACATTGAAAAGACATCAGGACCCCCCTCAAATGCACAGGAAGGCTGCTTGGTGAAGTGAGGAGAAGAGAACGAACGCATTGGAAAGAAAGAGAAAAAAAAGAGAGAGAGAAAAAATAATATTTGATGCTCTTTCTGAGCATCAAGATGATGTTCATTTCAGAAAGTGTCTCTCTGGGTCTTTCCTCTCCTCCTTTCTTGCATACAAAATCACTTTCTCATTTCCACAACCACCTTCTCAACAGCAGGTAAACCAGGAACAGACAATTCTTAAAGAGAGCACCACCAGATATAGCACTCCAGAACTGAATGAATGTTTTAGTCCTAAATGTGTTTAGTCAAAGTCTATCTCAGATGCCGCAAAACACATTCCTATAGGCTGGAACAACCCTCTTACACAAAGGACAAAAAACACCAACCAACAAAACTGCTGTCACTGTAAGGAAGAGTAACTCACATATTTCCAATATGCAGCAAAATCTTCAAGTATTTGCTTAAAGTGCTGTAACTGGGGACATCACTGCATTCTCTGCTCTAAAAATGTGCTGGTTAGCAACAATTGTCACTTGAGTCATTTAGTGGCATCATCACAGTGGTCCATCACAGTGGACCATCTTCCCCAGGTTCAGAATTCATGTGTGGAGATGCAGCCATGTACATTGGCAATGTTTTAATCTAAGCATTTTATAAATCAAGCTGAGTTTTGTCTTGCCTTGGTGAAAGTCAAGTAGTGCTGATTTTGGGTTTGTGTTTTATTAGAAATTAAATCCTCTTTAAAAAGGCAACTCTTTGTGAACAAGGTAGTTTATGCAATAGCAATGTTACTCAGCTAGCCCAAGATGAAATGGTAATAAGGTGTGTAAATTGAAACAATTTAGCTAATTTATTGGCAAGGGAATCACTTCTATTCTCACCTGTGAGAGCACGGCAAACTTCTGTTACATTAAAATAATATTCCCTCCTGTGCTTTAATATTGGAAGCAATGTCAGAAAAAAATAAACTAAACATACTTAGTTTACGTCCCGCAATCTGAAAGTTTCTTAAGCACTTTTCAAAATGGGTAGCATATAGAGCTCATCAAAACCTTTATCATGAGACAGATTTGCAAGCACATTTTGTTAAATCAGTCTATAACTAAAAAAAATAAAATCAATACAATATTTTTCTTGTTCATGTCAGAGTATCTGGTATTGTATTCTAGAACCTACTGCGACTGATAGTTTTCAGCTCAATTCTCTAAATCATTTCCTCAAGCATCCTGACAAAATCCATTCTTGCTGTAACAGTTTACTGATATTAGTCTTTAACCAAATTCTAATTTTGACATGCCATCAGCAATACAAAGAAAGTGAAAACAGACTGCTGAAGGCCATAAATTATCTGTAGGTCTACCTGCAAAAAGCATTTTGTCATTCTGCCCAGACCAGAGAAGTCTGCGACATGTATCACTTGTAATTCAAGGTGACCTCCATCCCTGCACTGTTATTCCCCACTCATGTAAAAATTAGATGCTCTGTTCCCATCTTCATGTCATAACTATTGCCTATGAATATTATACCTACTTGAAAAATTTCATCGATTCCCAGGGGACAAGCATGGACATTAACATTCTTGTCAAAGAGATTATTGGATTTTCAATCTACTAAATACAGAAAGAAATCTCAAGCAGATTGGTTTTGCCTCAGGTATGTATTCTGGTCATGGAGGTCATTTTTTTTTCATGCCTTGCATTTGATTACTGCAATATATCTTAAAATATACAGCAAAAAGGAAAAAAATAAGTCTGAAGTTGCTCAAACATCCAGTAACGTATCATATACGTATAAACATCACTTCTGGGTGTTCAGGATTTACTTCATATTTCAAAATGCTCAAGTGCACTAAGATTATGTTTTTACTGTAGGCAATGGCGTAACTACAATCTTTGTAGACATACCCAAGCTAGTCTAAAATTAGCTGACTTGTGTGTGCTAACATTGTTGCCATAGCAGCCTAGAGCTCAGTATTTGTTATCAATGCCTCGACACAGTTTTGCAGCCACAGGGAGCCTCGTGCACTTAAAGTGTATGTAAGCCAAGTATTTTGATCACAGGTTTGACCTGTCACATAATTAAATGTAATGTTATCATTTTTAAATAGTTCAGGATCATTCCTAACTGAATTCCTGTCTGGATTCAGTTCTCACAGAGAAAGGCCTACTGAATAATTTTATAAACTCTTCTGAATGCCAGAAGTTCACTATTTTAGCCTGAGTTTTCATTAAAGGAAGAAAAAATTAGTCCCCACTGCCATTTTTTTTTCTTTTCTAGACTGTTACTATAAAAGATGACTAAGTCATAGTTTGCAGTCTAAATGTACTTCTCCACACACAGAAAGCATTGCTGATTTAAGCTGAAGTAAATGTAGTAGAACAGAGCTACATTCATTCTAATCATAAATAAATAGATGTGTCTAGCAGTAGTAGACCAAAGTAGAACTATTTAATTTTTTTTTAGTTATTTTGATTTCCCAGTTTCTAAGAGCCAATACTCTCAGGGTAACTTGGTTTGCTTTGCCTAGGAAATTTAACTACCTTGTCAGTAACTAATATTGCATTATAAGAAGTTTCCAATCCCATATACCCTTGGTAGAAACATGGTATTTGTTTTTTTGTACCATTCCATGAGAGGAAGCTCCAATACAACCTTGCTGAAATATTCTTAGTAATATGAAATCAGAAATGCATAAATAGAATTAATATGAAATCAGGAATATATAAATAGGATTTTAAATATTTCCTGATGATTTTAGGAAGTACTTAATACTGCCATTTCAGCTTTAAAAGGCCAGTTTGGGAGAAAACACTGCAGTTGATTTTCAGTAGGCAGAGATAGTAAGATGAATTTTGGGTAGAGCAATTAAAAGGTGTTGCCTTATGTAATAATTACTCTTTCTTCTCCCCTTAACTCTGCAATTACTGCTGTTGCACAGCCAACTTCATATCAACACGGCCTTAAAATTTTTGAATCATATGGCAGGAATAATAAATGTTAAAGAATAAGAAAACTACATCTACCACATCTCAGAATGCATCCCTGAATCTCAAACAAGTCTAGCAAGACAT
The DNA here is from genome assembly GCA_013398055.1 of Ifrita kowaldi. NCBI lineage: Eukaryota > Metazoa > Chordata > Aves > Passeriformes > Cinclosomatidae > Ifrita > Ifrita kowaldi. The sequence goes on along the minus strand of VZRS01011730.1, from coordinate 120,244 downwards.
TTAGAAACCCGAAATTATCCAAAAGATTCACAGATTCTTGAAGAATAATTTTACACATTGTAAGAAGAGCTCCCTAAGGAAGCTTATAACTTGCACCTACATTTTTCTTTGCAGATCTATTTCCTCTGAATTTTAGTCTGAGACACAGTCATCTCCCCCTGAAAAGAAACAGCACTTTGATTTTCCATCTAGCAATAGAGATCTTCACACAAAGGCACCATCTTTCACGTGGCAAGTGTAAAACCTAGTGGAATTGCAGACAAAAATTGATGTGGGGAAGAAAAAAATAAAGAGAGAGATCGCCCTTCTATTTCCAGAATTTCCTCCTCTATTACAGAAAAAAGAATGGAATATGGCAAAATCTAAGATAACCCACAAGACAAAAGGTTTTCCCTGTGCCCTGTGTATTCTAGCTGCACCAGAAGTTCAAGCAGTGTTACAAACACATCACATACACAAAGATGCAATAGAGAAGGACAACCTGAAGAAGTTTCGCGTTTGAAAATATAAACAGCCTTTTTCATATACTTCTTAACTCAAAAACGAAGAGTGGAATTTTTTCGTCTTAGAAAATTTGTTTTTAAAATTTTAGGCTACATTAAATGAGTTTCCTTGTTATGATATGAAATACCTTACTTGTGTTATCACTCTTTCATTTCCTGTTTTCCTGAGGTAGGGTGCCTTCTGTCATTTATAGCAATAATCATTCATTTCTCTCAGGTATTCTACCAAATATTCATTCATTCCTATGGCTTTATCATGGTATTAATCATCTGACATGCTATGCTTTGGATTAAAAGAGTTCCCTGAAAAGTTTTTATTGTGTTTCCTTTCGCTTGTGTATGTACTATGAAAATTTATTTTACTAAATTCCAGTTTGAGTCAAGTAATAGCATTTTGTCTCATGGTTTTTATTTATGGATATTATTAATGATGTAACAAGAATTAATGTGATAAGAGTAATTAATGTTGATAACCATAACAGTGATTATTGAACTAGACAAAACATCTAATACAAGCAATATTAAGCATGTGGCTAGATATCTCCTTTAGACTTTCTACTGAACACTTGTCTTATGCCTTAAAGAGCACTTTTATACAACTAATACCTTAAATAAGTTCACAATATTGAATCAATTAGAAAAAGAAATAGCAGATGAGTACAATCATTTTTGCCATCTTTTACTTCTAAATTTGTGTTTTTCCCTTCCCAGTAAAAGGAAATTTCAGGCTTTTATTCAGCCAGAAATGCATTCCTCTCATTGTATACAGCACAGCCCTTTTTGTCAAAGTGCAGCACCAAATCTTCCTCACTTGATAAATGCTTTCCTTTAAGGGAAAAGGAAAGACTAAGACATATATATGGATCTCTTTCCCATGTGGCATTGAAATTTTTTGTGGATAGTTTCTTATGATTTATTTTCAATACAGATAAGACATGAGAGTTTGATTCAGAGACTTTTAAGGTTTTTTTTTTTTTTTTTTTAATACAACATAGCGAAGTCAGTAACTTTTGCTATAACATATATAGTGGTTATGGTACTGCAATATACTCCAGCAATCCATAGCAGCAATAATCTGGGGCGGTTTCCCCTCTATATCAGTGTAATTCTCTTTTGGTGAGGATGAAATGAAAGAGTCAAAAAGATTGAACGAAGATGCTCAGCTTTCTGACAGCTTTCCAAGGATGCTGACATTCTCCATCTCTCTCTTTAAATCATGCTTACTATTTGCAATATGACTGTATACTTCCTATGTACTACGAGAACTAAAAAAAATGAAGTTTATTTTTTCAAATAATATGTATTTTTTTAAACAGATACATCAGCAAAGCTAGAAAGGAGACAGAATTCTCATACACTCACTAACACAAGATAGCTGGACTGTCTGACAAGTGTAAACTTTTAGGTAATTACATGGATAGGGTTTAGTGCCCTCCATGACCTCATCATATTCCATCCTCTGAATATCCACCTGTGCCTAAATATACAGAAACATTTGGGCTATTAACATTTTGATCTGTGCATCAAGGAGAAGCACGGGTGTGCATGCTCCAACACTGAGGATAAGCCAGGAACCAAGGACCACCAAAGAATAGACAGAGCCCTCACGAACAAGGTCACAGTTCCACTGTATCCAAACAGACTTAAATTGAGTATCTCTCCCAGGAGTTCAGCCACAAACAGCAGAAGACAGTCAAAAACAGGACTGAAGACAAAACAACCTACAATGCTGCGTATAGTTCATTCAGGAAAATCAATCAGCAAGCTGAGTCAGCTCTAACATAGTGCAGAAAACATCTCCATGGTCAGAAAATAAATGAAACTCCTACAGGAAGCTGGGATGGATGTCTCAGTTAAAGCTGGTCAAGATGGTTAAGATTTAGTAGCATGCTCAAGACCCTGACACAATGCCACTCACACCAGCAACATCACTGCCAATGTTTCAAGAGGCTTTATTTGTGTTTCCATATGTTAATTTGTATGACAGCAGTAACTGATATGGATTGAAAGTTGAAAAAAAGCGTCTTCAGTTCAAGGTTATGGGGGTGACAATAATATGAAAGAAACTGGTGAAAAGCCCTTCTTTGGTAAGAGTTTTATTTTTATGGAGGCAGATATCTGAAATTCTGTCCATAAAGAGAGCTTTAGAGATTTTTCCTGTTCTAATGCAGTTCCTCAAGTGAAGAGGTCAGCCCAACAATACAGACCGTGTAACATCTCTCTAGGCTGATGCCTGTCACATGAAAAGTCTATGAGAATTAAACTAGTCTAGCACAGGATTGTATCTTGCATGTCAGTCTGTGAACTTTAACAGTACATGAGCACAATAAATATGAAAAGATATATGCACAGCTGCCAATGTGTTGCTTGGCTGACCAGAATTACTGTTTCTTGCACCATGAAATTTTATATATCAATTTGTTTTTATTTATATGTGCTTAGACAACCTTATGCACCCATCAGAAACAGGATTTCTCTTTTGACACCCAAAGAACTGATGAGCTAAATACAAGTCTAGGTGTCTAATTCAAGTGGTTACCTTCCTGTTTTGAGCCTGAGCAGTAGCTATGTTTTGCCATGTAGTCAATCTTACTAATTTATGATTCATTCGCAGATTTCTAAAAGAAATACTGCTGGAAGTGTCACCAAAGGTTTCCATTTTTTTATTTCTGTTATTTTTCTTTCTGTCTAATAAACATTTCTTGTTAAGTAGAGGAAAATAATAGTAGATTTGAAAACAAGGTCTCTGGAAAAACTCAAAGTTAATCAATTACAGGGTCTAGTAAGGCAGTTTTCAGGCAGTCTCAGCTCAATTGAAGTTGCTGTTTGAGAGGCAGCTGACATGAAAATAAGGTATTCTGTCATCTGATCATCTTGCCTTGGGCTCAAAAGGTTACCAGCTGTTAAAAGCTTTCTGTGATGAGGGAGTTATTTTCCATATGCTTTCCTGATAAAGATTAGTGACAATCCTCCTGTAGATGAAACCACCATATCAAATAGTACCTGCAATGATTTCAGTGGCAGAGATTTTGTAGTCCTCTACACCTTTCGTCACACCTACTAAGGAGAAAGGCAAGAACTCACATAGCAGATTTTAAGACTGCCTTTAAATTATTTCAGATGTTGACCAATATTCATCCACATGAAAAATTCTGTTCAGTTCCCTTTCAATTAAAAACACACACAGTGTTCTGCTCTGCTAGTTCCCAGGTTCCAGCTACTTTCTTTCCTGCCTTAACACAGGCAACACCTCTGGTTGATTAAGGAAATAGATGCTCATATTAAACATTTGGGACAAACATTACGATCCCGTGGGAGTCATAATGCAGGCTGAATGCAAGGCAGAACATTCTGTTTCAAGTAAGCACATGTATTTATTTTTCTTCTGCCTCACAAACTCCATCCTAATTATACTTGGGCATAAACACAGTACAAGCAAAAGGTGGAGTTCCTGACTATCTGAGCTTTTTAGTAGGCAATATTCTCTAAGAAAAAATACCTCAAAAAATCCATAAAGGCTTAATTTTCACTAGGATCAGACTAGAGGGACAGAAAACAACAGAATAAGAGATTTTGCTGGCTGACAAAACAGACTTGTACCTGCAGAATAAAAATAGGCTGACTACTGTGCAGACAGCTCAGACATGCCATTTGGTCAGCATGATGCACCCTACCCCACTCAGCAGAACAGCAGGGGACTCATGAATTTTCACTGCCTTCCCAAAGTACCCATCTCAGCTGGACCATTAAATCTGCTTTAACCATAATCTCACCGTTAACTATCCACCCACTCACCACCGCCTACAGGTTCTCATGTGAAATGCACATGGATGAAATGTAACATTGCACTTTGCAAGAAGAGCTGCTCCTGTCAATTTTCATTTCCAATACAGGGTATTTCTGAGAGTGGTTCCAAACATGTGGTAGCAGAAAATGAATATATGGTGAGAGAATAATAAGGCACTAAATATTCTATACATCTTTAAATCATATAGCAACAAAAAGTTCTAACTTACACTTAGAGTAACATGTATTGTTTAAATACTTCAAAAGTAGTAACCTCAATGTACGTGTCTGTATTTTGCATTCTTAATTTATTGTTTAGGCATTCTGTATTTAAATGTTGATTCAATGGAGCATATCCCTGGAGCAGTTTCTCCCTGAGCTCCTTGAATTAATAGATTACAGTGTCAGTGAGATCTTATGCAAGGTTTATTATGCTACTGGAGAAGCAAAATCTAATTTTGGTAAAAATTCCAACCTCAGATCCATATATACATCTGCCTGGCAGTCTGGAAAAGACAAGAACACTGAAAATGACACCCCCTGCATACAAAAATTTACATTAAAGATGCTAAACAGAGTATCGAAATCTCAAATGGACATCACTCTTCCTCCATCAAACTTGCTATTTTCCACTCCTATGTCCAATTTTCTTTTTTTCCCTCCATTTTCCCTTCTCCATTCCATTTTCCCTTCTCCAGCTTTTATCCCCTTCTGACCCAGCTTTTGTCACTCCAGGCTTCCAAAGCCACCACCTACTGCTTTTTCTCTAACTGAAAGATGTTTTAGGAGTTTGATTTTTCTGTTGCCTCAGTTATCAGCAGAGGAGGATCAGACTTCTGTCCTCCTTCCACCTGCACTCCTGTCCAGCTCCACAGTGGTAACAGAGCATTGTCTTGTCTGCAGTGGGAGCTACAAGAGAACTAAGGGCAGTCACTCCCTGCCGGCAATAGAATGCCTCAAAGCTTGTGGCTTCTAGGCAAAGAACATAGAATTTTTAAGCTTAGACACGTTTGAGTAGATTCCACGCGAGTCAAAAGACTTTTATTCACAGAAACCACTTCACTGTCAAGTTTGAAATTCTCACGTCAAATTCACAGATGCTGAAATTGTGCTGCGTAGAACAATAGGAAATAATCTAGTAAGAATACATTATATTCTGCATGTAAAATGTGAAATAATAAAGACAGTTTCAGGTTTTTTTTCCTTACTATTCCAAAATAAAATATTTGCAACCTGGCCTTACAAATATGGACCATGTAGGGTTACATTTTTATAAAATAATTAAAATTTAGGGCAGGTGCATGACATGGAAGCCATCAACACTAATGTTTAGCATTTGGCAAAGTTGCAAGAGACAAAAGCCTCAGAGTGCTTTAACAAGAAATTAATGTTAATGGAGAATCACAGAGTCCACCTTTCCAGTAACACAGAGGCGGCTTTTATTCCTTGTAATCATTCTTACTTTACTTTAAAGGTTTAGGAAATAATTATGCATGAATTTCTGTCATCTTGGCTGCTGCTTATCAGTAAGTGTCAAAAGATCACACAGAGTTTAAATTTGTAACTATGATTTCCCCTGTCATAGTGAGAAGCTACTAGCCATATAAGGGCCCTTATTCTCATGAGCAGTATATAAAAAAAAATCCTTAAATTGCTTAAAATAGTTAATGAATAGTTTGCCATGAAATTATTATTTTGCAATTATATTAAATCATATTTTTGTGAAGATAGTACTTGAAGAATAAGATGGAAGCAGTGTACTAATTGGACACAATAAAAATGCAGCCCACCCACAAAGTATCATCTCTACTCGATTTTAAACTGATTCCCATATGATGTGAGAAATAACATTTTAAAACTGCTAATTTTTAAGTAACACATAGGGTATATAAGACAATTAATTATGTCACAAATTATTTGCAACCATCATACAAGAAACCTCAAGATATGTTTTAAGAAAAGAGAGAGATAATTTCAAGCAAGCAATCCCTTCCTCTTACTCTACTCCCAGCATATCCTTGTGGAGAAAGGTGAAGAGATGATGAAGGAACAGCAACAAAACAGAGTTTTAAAACAGAGAGTTTGGAAGTATAAAGGAACACAGTAAGAAACAGAAGAGAGAAAACTCAAAAAAATATTTATTAGGAGATAAATAAATGAATTACTTTGAAGATGAGAACTAATGTTACAAAACCGATAGGCTAGAGAACGTGAAATGGCAAAGGGATGGAAAGGGAGGATGAAAGAAAATTCTCATAAGCAGTATGTACTCTGAAGGACTGTTGAGTGATAAGGAGACACAGAGGACTAAAACAGATATTAAAAGGGAAATACATAATTCCCCTCACACTGTCTGTTAATACTAAATGAAAATAGTATTTCAAAAAACAGGTTGGCAATTACTTTGAAAATGTACACGTACTATATCCTCGGAATAGTTTTCTGTGTGCCTATAAATTTACTAGATTAATACCTGTATTGCAAGTACATGGTTTTAAGTTCTTTCTATAGATAATTAAGATAGTAACCATCACTGCACATATCTGAAATCTCAAACTACACTTTGTCTTAGCATTGTCATTAAGTGAACTTAAAATAGCCAGTAAGAGCCGAGAGCATTTCACAGAAATGACTTGAGCATACTCTATTTTATACTATGCATAATACTAGTGGACTGAATTCTGAGGAGTTGGAGGATTATCTCTATGAAGGCTAAATAGATTGGAACTTTCTTTCATCATCTGTCATAGGAGAAATACCTAGAATAAATTCAGGAGCAGGAAAAAGAAAGGTTCTAAACATCAAAATGGGTCATTAACATATTCAGAGTCTCCTTTTTGTGACAAATCTTTCAAACTGAAAATGGTACATGGCATGTCACTGTACTCTTTGCAAAAGAATTGATACAAAACAAAGACCTGTTGTGAGACACTGCCCAGAAAATCAAATCAAACCAGATTTGGTGGGACCTACCAAACTTACAGCATAATAACAACTGCTTTAAGTAAAGTAGTATGATGATACACCGAAGAGTGTAATTTAAATTTCCACATTCAAGGGGAAGCATACTTGTTTCTGGTTGAAAAACACCTTATTGTTTAAACAATTTTAAAAGGACAATTAAAATCTTGAGCACTCTTTTGTCCCCATCGGTTAATTTCACAAAGGAGAATTAAATAAATAGATTACAATACATTGACTTGCATGGATTAACACTACTGCAAAAAAAAGTTATTTTGAATTATAATGGTTCAGAAAGCAATTATCATTTTTTCCTATGATTGCAGATCTTTAGGTAATTGATTTTGTCTGTTAATATATATCCATTAATCTTCTCTTCCATAAGGTCTAGCATACCTACACTATTTTTGGTTACTCTCAGGGCCTGAAGTTTACTTCAGGCTGCTGCTGAGGCCAGTCTTGCCTCCCAGGAGTTCAGCAGCCTATGTTCAAGGACAGCTCTCTGATGTGGCACTAATACAAATTCGCAGTACTCTGAAGGAAGAGCTATTCAAGAAAGAACCTTGAAAGAGTCTTTCAGGGAGAGACCTGGCCCTGCTTCATTCAGGAGCTTCTTCAGGCAGTCCCATTGATCCTTGCTTCTGCACCTTGCCTTTGTCTGCCCACATACCTTTCTGATCCAGAGCTGGCACTACAGCCATGATGAGAGATTGCTGGCCTGTGTCTGGTCCTCATCACCATCACTGGACCCACAATGAAGAAAAAAACAAAAACCCATCAGACACAATGCATGAACTTCATACAGGTCAAATAAACAGTTATTGCACATTTCTGAGTGTTATCTCTAGCGCCATACCTGTAAACCTGAGCTGTAACCTGCTCTGGATTGCTTTTCCTCTGATGCCCTGCTCCTTGCACTATCTTTGCCTGCCCATTTCTTTTAAACAGAAGCTGCTACAAGAAATTGCCAATGGCCAATTCTCCCTTGCTTCCTTCCTGACAAATAGACAGTGACACTCTTCCATTACAGCACCTCAGAACATCATCTGGATATCCTTCTAGGCCACTGGAAGGTTTATACCCTGGCAAGGAGAGACTGAGACACACCTGAGAAACTGTAAGACTGAGCAAGAGAGAGGCAGAAAGTCTGTGCAGCAATCTCAGCAACAAATCAAAAACCAAATTCATCCACAAATGGCTACAAAAAAGAAAATGTTCTATGCAGTTGAGATATTTACCACAGCTAGAAGTAATATATTACAAAAAGCTTAAAGGACACACCTTACCATTCCTGTTTGTTCTGACACTAGAGTCATAGGAACACCACAAAACATATTAGTCTTGCATTATGCATGGGACCTCACACACAAAATAGACCTGAGATTTCATGGTGGTATTAAAACTGTTTTTTTGTAATTTCCTGCAGTAAAAACATTGCCCTTTATTACTTTTCCTTCTGTATCAGTGATGGATTATCAGTGATATGAAAGTCAGTGTTTGTTCAGGCATCTGAAGCTTTGCAATGCTGAAGCAGTAGCACGTTAGAACACAACATGAAAAGTGGTGACAATATTCTGGTGAACATACAAGCTCCACTCTTCAATTTCTAACATGGATTTGAAATTAATTTTTTAGAGTGCCACAGATTTAGGAGTTATGCACAAGATTAAATACTATAACAAAGGATAAACTAAGAATAGTAACGCTATAAGATAAAATCTCAAGGGTGAGAACTCATTAAATCCAAATTTATGGAGACAAATTCATGTTTTTAATTGATATCTGCTCCACAATATCAAACACTTTCCAAATGTTCCCAGTCCAGTTGTTTACAACCTGTTGTACAAACAGTAACCTCAGTAGGCTGAGGAAGAAATAAAAAGCTACAACTAAAATTTAAAGAACCTAATTAAATACCTATTTAACCACGAATATGCTTGCTTAGCCTAAGATGGACATTATCTACCTATTTATTTAAAACCTGAATTTATGAACTGAAAATACTGAGTGGGAATAAAAGGTCCATCTTTGATGGAATTAGACTAAATTATTGTCTCCTTCAAGTAGAGTATACAAGAGACACAGTTTTGTACTGTTTTTTTTAAAAAGTGTCCTGTTGAGTTTCAAATAAGCAGAAAAAGAGAAGGCAGGCAGAGCTCTATTTCCTTTAGGATCACTCCATTTCTTTTGCCTTGCTATGAAAGTCAAACAGAGCTTCCCAGCTGTGTGACCATCCTGATGCATTGCATCTGCTAGGAAACAGCTGAGTTGCTGGTTCTGCTCGCCCTGCAACAGGGAGCGTATCCACCAGCTGGGGCTCCCAGGGCTCCAGCCTCCAGACTCACAGCAGTGCTAGGTTGCACCAACGACCCCTCCAAGCCAGGTCAGTATTTTCAGCAGTGCCTGTAAGTTTCCATGACAGAAGTGGAAAGAACAGGGTTGTATATCTGACACTGCATTTTAATTGCCTTCCAGGCTCCAGCCAGTACAAGGATTTCCTGAGCCAGACGTATCTTTTAAAGTATGTAACTACCATTGGTGTTTATCTCCTCCAAAAATGCGTCCTGTCTTCCCTTGAGCCCTTGTGAGCTTTTAGCACCTTCAACAAACACAGGATTAGTGAACACAAGTACCTCTGCAAGCCCCCAGGTGAGGAAGCTAATACATGCTTCCCAGATCTATACCCCTTCCCCAAGGAAAAGGTTTTCAAGGCAAGAAAACTAAAAACTGCACATGATTAAATAAAAAACTTGATGTTCGGGAAAGACTGCAAGAAGTTTATTTTGAATTCTAAGCGTTAATTTGAAGGAGTTTAGAGACAGGCCTTAAATATTTTATTCTCCAAATGTTGTACCCACAAGGCCTGATACTTTTTTACTACTGTTTGTATTGCTTAACAACTCAACTTCTTAATCATGGAAAACTGTAAACTATCTCTTTTCACAGTAATTCTCACTCAGGATTTTTGGTACTTTAATATTTTTCTGCCCTTTTTTCACAATATTTAGAATTATATATCTAATTCTAATTGGATTCCTTTTTCTCCCCCCTCCTTAATGTATAAAAATATGCTGTAAATTATGTGACTTTTATCTATTTTCTAAAACATATTTTTACTGCCATCGTCTGTACTATGGAAATCTTTGGTTTTTTTTTTATTCAAGAAAAGGTCTTTTCCACTCCCAAGAATCAAGCCTTATCTGGTGATTCACTGCTGATTTGACCATTTTATCCTTATCCAGAACATGTGTATCATCTCTTTATGGACCTATTTGCCATGCAAAGCAATACATTCTCTCATTTTCCCTGCCTTGCAGATGTTTCTGGAACAAATTATATCCACTAATATTCTAATCATGTGAATTATCCCACTGAGTGTCTCATATGCCAATTGAGACACTGTTGTGATCATTAATTAAGATTTCAGCTCTTCCTGTTTATTTCTCTTCTCAAATTAGTGCAGAAACAATTAAAATATTTGGTGGATTGACATTCTATTATTCTGCTTGTCCTTCTTATGACCTTCTTAAAATCACCCCTAAACTCAAAAATTGTTAGGTCATCTTACTACTCATTATTGTATACACATATCTATGAATATTTGGAATCTCTTTTGATCCTAGTTTAAACATTATGTCATTAGTGAGTGACCAAGACTGTGTCTCAAAATGTTCATGACAGCAGAACTGTATTTTATGGGTCAACGTTAATAAAGAAATTACAACAGGTCATGGAATTATTCCACTGCTCAAAATAATTATAATATCAAGTTACTTTCCAGTTTCCTCTTCTCTCCTATCCATGCACATGCGAATACAAATACAGTACAAAACTGTATCAACTACTGATTTGGTAAGGTTTCCTGTATAAACATCACTGAATTCTCAGGAATTATGAATTAAGACTTGAGAAATTCCTTTATGTACTAACAACCCCATGAGCAGATTTCTCTCACTGAACACATCTGCTTGGACTAAATTCACCTTCACTATGTCACGGTGCATGTTATTAGTTCTCACATATGCACCTGACAATTTTTTTAAGTGGCAGGTTGTTATTATAGAAGCTAGGAAATTTTAAACGTGTTCCTCTATGAGAAAGCTGAAAAAACCAACAGTAAGAGCAGCCTGAAAAGGCCTGGAGGTAAGAATAATTAAAACCACGGGAGCTGTCCCAGCTCAGCTCTGCGTGCAGGGCTATGGGGCCAGGCCTTGCATTGCGTGATAGTGCTGACATAGTTTCTGCCCCAACACCGGGCAGATTTCATCTTGGTTACAAAGCCAAAGATTAAAACCTAAGGCTCTGGCTAGAGCTTAAATTTCTACAGAAATACACCCAGAGAACCCGAGAAATGTGCAGAGGACTCTTGGAGGTGACCAATAGCAATCAGTGCTGTGGAAAGAATTAATGTGCATCATGGGTTGCTATTGGGTTACTACACTGTTTTGTAAGCACTGACACAACAATGCTAACAGTAGGCTGCAATTTAAGCTATATTTTCAGCAAAAAATAATTATTTCTTTGTATAAAGCTCTCTCCTGTATTTCTCCATGCATGGCTTCAGACATCACACATTAGGTGGCAGTTAGCTATTTCATTCAAGTGGTTCCAAAGCAAAAGGCTTTCTATTATTGTCTTCACCTAACCTCAAGTACATCAATTACTCATTCCCAATCTTTAGCAGTACTTCTGCAATTCTAAGGATTTTTAACCAGCATAATGAAGAGCAAGTATTTGAGAATTTTTCCTAACAAGCACCATCTTCTCAGTTATCTCCAACGTGAACTGGGTTGACTCAAGTTTAACTAACTGTTCATATATTTTGCCCTTTCTCTCATGTTTGTGTTACATTGTTCATGTCACATACTTCTGAAATTCATGACAAGCTATTGAAGTTCTCAGGTTTATCAATAAATATGAATAGAATCAAAACACTCTGCTCTTCAGCAAATGCCAGGGCCACCTGACAGTTCCAGTGTCTTCAGTGCTCTCTCTCTGCATTCAATGTGAAGTACCTATAAGAGTGTATTTACACAATGTTTGCTCTTGATGTTGTAACTGCTTACTACAGCATGTAGCACAACAAAATTAAAAGCAAGAAGAAAGTATTCTAAAATACTTTCTAAAGCAAGAAGTACTCCAAATGGCTTTCATCTCCTATCTTACAGCAAGTTATGCAGTGAAAGAGTATGTTATGTTTAGCACCAGTAATTAGAGTTGCAAGAATTACACTAAAATTACTTAGTTTTCCATTATCAGAGTTTTAAAAAATGGAGTATTGACTTAAGAAGAGAAAATGTTATCTGACATATTAATCAGCACAGAAAACACATCAATATTGGCACTTTCGTAATTTCACTAGAGCTTATGTATTGAAGATGGTTGGGTAGGGGTTGGAAGCTATTCTGTGTAGAATGCTCTGGGACAAAATATGTTGCTTAAATATATACAGTGTTTATTATTATATATTTATTATAATTTTATTATTAAAGAAATATTAAACATATGCAAATAATTTCTAATAAAATAAAAACACAATAGCATATAAATAACTATACATGATTAATAAGAATTTATACTTGCTATAATTTATTATTAAATGCTAGCTCCTAAAGCGAGAGAAGCAATTTTCAGATTTACTCTTTTTTCTTTTTTTTTTTTTAAACGGACACCACATTTTTCTGCTTTTTTTAATCACACTCTTTGAATAGATGGCAATTTGAAGTATGGCATCATGGCTGAGCAGTTCCAGTCTATATTAGTACTTGTTAAAAGGAAAGCCAAAACCCCACAATTTCTGGTATTTTAAAAAGAATTGGAGGGCAATTTTAAAAATGTATTAAAGTATTTACATACTCTTTAAAGAATTAAAGCTTTATGCAGCTCAGTTTCTGGTTGTTAGTGACCAGACACAACAGCACCTGTTTTATTGTAACTCAAATGAATCAAATTCATTTTTTTTGTCTGTTCATTGCACTTATCTGTCCTGGGCATCTCATTGGAATCCATCCAGAGACTAGCTCTGCAAGGTGTTGAGCTCCTTGCAAAAAATGCTGAGTGTCCTGAGATCTTGTTAGTGAAACTGAGAGTCCTCAATGACCTGAAGAACTAGGCCAAAATTCAAACTTTGTTTCATTATCAACATCACAGCTTCTCAGCCAGTTTACACAGCCTCTAATAGCTACTGCACTAGTCAAGTCTGGTTTTCCCAGAGCAGTTTTGAGAATTGAAGCTGGAACACAGAAATCAACATTACTTCAGAGGGAGGGAACAACCTGCTGTGAAGACGTAAAGATGCCCTTTTACCCTCCAGTAATAAACACACATACATTTCTTACTGAATTTGTGACTGGTATCATCAGTCCAGAGACTTTTTCTGTGTTAATCCACGTGGAAGATGCCTGGAAGGTCACACAAAAAACCATTTCCTTCTGTGGGAAGCTGCCATCACTCTCAATGTTCTCAGCACTGCCAAGTGTTTGATCTATAAACCTATATTTATGCCGACAGTTCACACTCACACTGAAAATCTGCAAATCATTTTGCCCAGCAGTCTTCAGTACATTAATTTGCAACACAGTTGGCAGAGCATATAGTAAACATAGTGGTCATCCAGTTTCCTTCAAAGTTTTCTTCACTGACAGTGAGCATACTGTTTGCTTTAGCTCTGAAGCCTCATACAGACGTGTGTTTTATAAGGTGATAACATTCTACTTTGTTCTCAGAAATAAAAATATGATAATAAAAAAAGCATTCACAATTGCTTTCTGTCACAATCTGCAGAATTTTCAGCCAAAACCAGAAGATTTTTTCTCCCTTAGTATTAGCCAGTCTCTCATTTCTAAACCAAACTTATTTTTTGATCATAACACTAACAACTCTGAAAGTTATGGCTAAAAGATATTCTAAACAAGACCCAAGTGGATACCACATCTTTCAAGAGTCCTTTAAAATTGGTAAAAACTGTTTAAAGGCAATGTTTTGAGGAGTATTTTTCAAGGAATACTTTCACAAGGGTATGCTACTACAAAACTTAGCATAAGACAAGGAATGGGTAAATATTTATTGCATCCTCTGTGGATTCTCTACCTTTCTCTGCTTCCATCTTCTTCTGAATATGTGGTGATCCTAGCAAGCTCTTAAACAAATGTTTGATCTTCTGATAGTTTTAATTAAGAGGGTAACAAACTTAAAGTTTTCATAGAAAGTCCTTGAAATAGTCAGCCCAAAACTAGTGAACAAGCCTGAAAGAACTCCAGGAAATATAGGGCATTTGGGCAGCAGACTAAGAAGATGAGGAATGTGGAAAAATGTTCTCAGCTCTGAAACAAAACCTCCCAAGCAGAGTTGAAAATGAAGAAATAAATTGAGAAGACAGATGCCAGGTCCAGGTTACTGAGGACAGCAAGTGGAGTGAAAAAAAAATTGGAAAGCACTGGAAGACCACTGGGTTTAGAGTCAAGGAACTGAAAAGTGGGAGCTATTACTTCTGGCATTTGTTGGGAGTGCTATAGCAAGTCAGCTTCCACAGGCAAAAAATGAGAGAAAGATGGATCTCTGTATGGGCAGAAGGCAAAGGTTGCCGCCTTAGGAAGACCTATCACTTGTGTGTTGCCATTTTGCCAGTTCTTATACAGGACTTAAACTGGAACCAGTATCAAACATAGTAAATCATAATTACAGACAGGGGAAACCACATCAAACCATATGCAGGTTTATTCCTGGGAACAGCAAGACCTTCTATTGCCCTTCATTCTTCTGAATAATAAACCAAATTTACTCATTTGTATGGAGGTGTTTGCCACAACCCTGTATTTTTAGTCCTCAGTACGGAATAGCATAGTAAGTTCAGAGAAATGAGACAGGAAAGGAATAACATTTAAATAATTTGGAAAATACTGCAGTCAATAAATTATACTTTTGTTCTTCCCTAGTGAATTTCTCCCACCTTGACATGCTTGACAACTATGCATTAGTTTAAAATTCCAATTTGTAAAACTGGCAGGTTGAAAAAAATTCTAAAAAGTGCTTGTTTACTGGGGCAGAAATCTTGAACTGAATGTGCCAGATTCTCAGCAGAAGTGGTTTTTGGATGAAGGCTGATCTCTGACCTTGTCATGTAATCTCTGCTGAAATCAGTGAAATGTGCATTTACTAAGAAGCAAAGAAATCAGTTCAAACATAACATTCTTATCAGATATTGGAATTAAAATAGCTCCATCAAATCAAATATCCACTCTATTTTTATCTGTCTTAGGTTGTCCTTGACACTTCTGAAGCTCAATCCAGCTGAGATCACTGGATCTAAAAATTCTTGTTTTTCTTCAAAAGCTCTGTGTCCCCTTACAGATCCTCTCTGAGTCATATGAGGTAGGGAAGTACGTTCTTGCCACCACTAAAGCAGTAGAAAATACAATAGAAGGAGGATGAACACAGACTATGTCTAATTTAGTGAGTAGCATGGCGCAATTGCAGTGAAATTTGTAAGAGTGGATCATTCGTTGCAGAAGACCAGCAGTCCATGTTTTTATATATATATATATATATATACACACATATTTGAAAGGATCCTAGCTGACTAACTGCAGCTTGATCCTGTGAGCCAATGCCCATTAGGGGTTAGATGTCATTAGCTGTGCTCTAGCAGGACAGCACCTCTTACCAATTCCGGGCCATCAGGAAAGAATTGAGTTAGAGCATCCTGAAAACACTTGGTGGTGAACTGAAGTACAGTTGTAAAAAGACTCCTTATCTAATATTGAACACTAAATTGGACACAGTTATAGATACCCCTAGATATTGTTGCTTAAGATCCCCTGACAAACCATAAGCTGCTCATGAATATCACAATAGTAGCACATGATGGCAGAAAGATACTAGGGCAGCTAGACAACAAAAGACCCACCCCAAAACAGCAGGATAATCCACTGATAGGACAGTCTTATGCCTGTAAAAAAATCCCTATGAGATCACGCCGTTCGTGACTGCACAGAGAATTTTCTGGAATATAAATCTAAAACCTCCAGAAGCTAAAACCATTCAAAACAACTATATTACACAGCCATACTTATAGGAGACTTTATTCTTCAGAGTTGTGGAGCTACAGTTAGTATTTCCTTCCTTTTCTGCATGAGAGGAAGTGGCAAAAATAGAGTGCAATTTGTTCTTTGAATGTGTTTATTATCTTATGTATTGTAAGGGCACGTAGCAAATGGAAGACATATTCAGAGTGGAGTTCAAGATGCAGTTTTTTGCTCATTCTGTTTCAGAAGGCCTTTACCTTTTATCATTACAGAGCTTTTAACGTATTGCAACAATGATTTGGGAGTGGTTTTTCTTTTCTCCTGTTTTTATTTCGCTTTTTTCTGTGTGCGCAGAATTTGAGGCTTCACCTATCAGTTCATTTAGGAAAAGGTTGTTTGACCTTCCTCTATGTTAAATACATATATAAAAAATCTTATGAGATTTATGACAATTAAAAAAGTCAGTTATTACTGAAATCACAGAAACCTTGACTGGAAATACTATTAACGAAAATTGAGCTATAAAAGTTATGCTAATCCCTTCTGGTAAATTCAAACCATATTATAAACTGGTTTAATTTGAAGCATCTGACTTCTCACAGAGATGAAAACAAGATCCTTTGAAAAATGAATAATTAAAAAAAAAATCAATATTTATTTTCACATGAGAAGATACCTTGGGAAAAGCCAAAATACTTATGGAAAATTTATTAGCAGTAGCATTTCTACTCCCACCCTAAAATGCACTTCACTTAAGCTGTTCTGAGAGGCTGATTCCACCCTGGCTTATTCATAGCAAGAATGGAAAATAAGCTTGGGGTAAAACATCAGGAGCAGGAGGGGAGAAAGAAAAAAGATTATAAGTGTTTTGCACATCAAACAGCAACTGAATAAAATCATCAGAAAAAACTAAAACAACCCCCAACAACCTGGAAGCTTGATAATAATGACTAACAAAACTAATAAAACTTTTGTTAAAAAGGTAGATGGCCTTTACGTGTTACTGATTTTAACCTCTTCGCTAACAGTAAGAAGCATAAAAAAATGTTACTTTCATGCTGATGAGATTTCTATAAGGTTTCTGCAACATCAGTGGGCAAAATTTGCTTCCATGTAAGCCAACCTATGAAAAAACAGGCTTGAATGACATCATCAGGAGACAGTATGGTAATAAGGAAGAAATATGGACATTAGAAGATGGCAGGGAATGAGTCTAGAGAAAAAAAGTACATCAGGCCAGGGACCTGAGATCTACATTATAAGTATTTCAGCATGTTTTATTTCAACATAGCTCTAGCCTGATTTCAACAGATTATATAACCATTAACTTTAGATCATCTCATGCATGCTGCTACAGCATTTTTTAAATCTTTTACTGTCATGTAAACAAAAACCCACCTTCTGTAGTGTAGGATCACCATTCAATACCAGGCTGGAAAATCAGGATGATCAGAATGTTAGCTTTAAAAGCTCATTTCTGATCTCTGGTAAAATATTAATAAAGACAAACCCATAAACTGGACAAAGCGGTTTATGTTGTTTGATACATATGCCACAGACAGGACAAGTTATAGAAATACCACTTGGTCTCCTCAAGGTATCATACTTCAGGTCAAATGAATCTGCAGTTTCACATGTGCTTACTGAAGATGAATAGTGTCTGCACTGGATATCAGGAGACAGCTTGCCAACTGTGCAATGGTTACCTCTCACAGTGTCCTGGGTTCCCAGGTCACTTCTGAAGTTAAAGCAGAAAAAAAAGGTGGGGCAATAGGAAACTCCAGTTTCAAACATGCCATGTAGCAGGTAAAGTTGGGACTTGAATCAGACACTTTCATATTTCTGACAGAGATGCAATGTTTGGCATAGAACAGTTGCCTCAAATCTCAGATTTAAATCTAATGGAAACACTGAAGGACTGCATTTATTTCCCCTGATGAAATGACTATGAGTCTGAATCTTATGATAACCACAACATTATTATATTCCAGAACAAATACAACCCAGAATGTTTCTATTTTACATGAGAAGGTGAAAGACACCAGAGAGGCAGAGATATGCTTTTTTAACAATATGAAATAATCTTTCAGCGCCCTCTCTTAAGAGGCTTCTGATAAAATGCTGCAGATTAAGTCTAGATATAGACAAGGATCTGGGTTTCTGAATCTAGTCTAAGTTTTACTCATTCAGTGGATCTCACTATAAAAAAACAAATTTACCTAAAACTATACTAATTAAAAGCATTCACTATCACAAGCTATTTACAAGATTTGCTGTATTTTTTGTGCTTTAGAGATATACCCTCCACATTAATAAAATGAACTTGAAAAAGAAACAGAAAGGAAAAATATCTGAAAGAACCAAATATTTTACCATTTTTTGAGTGATATTTCATTTTTTCTGACTGAGCAAACCATGTAACAGAAAAAAATGCATTAAAAGCAATTTTTTTCATTATTTGTGTCCGTAAGCATGTTACTAGACTCTATGTTCCTTCACAAGAAGTCCATTCCCTTCCTCCTCATCCTTACCCATCAATTAATTCAGTGCTGAAGAAGCTATAAAAGTTGGGGTACTCTTCAGATAAAAAGGGAAATGTCCATTGAGCAAAGGCAATTCAGACAGACTACATTGCAATGTCCACTGGACAAGATTAGCAGCTGGCACAGCTCTGAACAGCCCTGAAGCTGCTGTGATTCATATTTTAGGCAGGAAAGATTCCTTCCAGGCACAACATCTGTTTGATATTAAAGCTGTACAGAGACACTTCCTTTGGGCTGAATTGAGTTCTTTCAGATTTTAAAGTTCATAGTTGTTCATCGCAAAACTGTTGAACAATTAAAGATATCCTTCTTTGATAGAAATCAGCATGGCCTACCAGAAATTCCACCTATTTTCTCCTAGTTGAAACCTACTATTCCAACATCTTTCACTAAACCTACATCCCAGCATGGAGAGAGGACCACTAATGCCACAGTTTTGTGGCAAGAGGAGGGGCTGATCTTTGGCTTTTTGATGGAGGAGTTCACTCGCAGGCAGTGAACATCAAGAGGAAGCACATACCTGTGCTATATGGGGCTGGTGAGCTGCTCCTTAGGGAAGGAAGTCAAGCAACTATATCTTGGACAAGGGATGCTTGCCTAGGAAGAAGCAATTTGCTTCTGCTGCTTGGGGGCAGGGAGTGTTTACAGCCATTAGAAGCAAATTTTCTCCAGGAAAGAACAACTGCAAGTTGATGAGGACTAGGAAAGGACTGAAGCCAGTGTCTTCAGCACTAAGAGCTTCCTTAACATAAGACTGAAAATAGCAAAGAATTCTAATAAAATGCTCAGTACCCTCTAGATCACGCATAGAATACTGCACACAGTTTCGGGATCCACAGTACCAGAAAAGCATGGCTCAATAGGCATAGATTGAAACAAGGAAGGTATAAACTAGTTTTCACCTTGAGAACAGCCAAGCAGCCCAACAGGTTGATCACAGAAGTTGTGCAGTCTCCGTCCTTGAAGGTTTCTATGGGACATTTTAAAAACCAGAAGGTTCAAGACGGACAGTACTTGAAGCTCAAATTTAAAGATCAAACAATACAGTTCTATAATATAGTAAGTGACATTAAGGAAAAAAATCTCTTGGGTTAGTGCAAGCAGACTGAACTACTCGGCAATGTGTAGATCTTTATTTCTTTTTCAATTGTTTCTTTTTTATTTTACACAAAAACCCAATTAAAGATTATATACAACTGTCTTTGGAATAAACAGTTCAACAGCATCTGAGCAGAAGCAGCAATCATGACAGGATGATTCAATTTCTAATTCCCCAAATTGTTTTTCTATGCAATGAAACTGGTAAAAATGTGCAAATCTGGAATCATGCCTTGCTGGCATTGCGATGCTGACACAAATCATCTAGGTATTAAGGCTATCAATATGCTTCAGAAGCAAGCTTTATACTATCTTTGGAGGGTCTGCACTACTGTTACCGAGGATCTTTGGCAGATTCAGCCTAACACTTTCTAAGTCCTTTCTCTTGACTGTTTTACAGAGGGGAAACAGCAATTACTGATTTGCCTACTACTAAATTCAGATAAACTTTCCACACACAAAAATTCAGAACAAGAAAAATGAGTGGGAAATACATGTAGAACACTGATTCTTCCACGGATTTCCAAAGCAAAACTCGGACGGAAATTTTTGTAAAAAGAGTTGATTCCACAATAAAGGCTGTCAAAATTTCTCAAATTTATTGCTAGAAAAACACAATAAGTTTCACTTGCAGTCAAATTTCCTATTAACCACTTGCATAAGTACTAATAAAATTCATGGTGATATAAGGAGGTCAGAATACAGAAATCTACAATAGTATAGGATTCATTGGAATTATGGGTAAAGCAAATTAAACCAAGAAAATATAGATATTGATAAAGCTATGAAAGACTCCTGAACAAAATTTTTATACAAGAGTAGAAATTAGGACAGCAGTCTTTATATGCTGGAAATGAAGAGAAAACTGGGTTCAATTTAACGGGTATGGAAACTAAGACTGACTCTTCAATCAGAAGTACTGTGTCATCTAACAAGTCTGCACCACACAACACTGATGACACTGCATTAAAACATTGTTTTCTGTTTCAGTTCCTTCTTACCAAAAAAGAAATGGGAGCATGCAGAAAACAACTGTTACAAGAGGACAAGAAGGTATTTTTTTTTTTGTGAAGCAAAAAATATTACTCTATGAAACACAGAAGCAAACTTATCTCCACTGTATACTTGGAGAGAAGATTCCACCTGGAATGAAATAATATCTCAAAAGCTTTCAACTAGGAAGACTTGTTAGACTGAAAAACTATCCTGCAGTCCTTGAAGTACTTGGGATAGATAAAAAGGAGACACAAAAATAAAGTATACACTGGAGATAAGCTCTTTGATGATAAAAAGAGAGACTAGGAAAAAAATTTTGCACCTGTGAGTGAAAACCCAGCTGTTTTGCCTGGCTTGCTTGCTAAAGTATTTATTTATATAGTACTTGATTTTATATAGTACTTGATATAGTACAGATTTTAGGTCCCCATATCCAAAATCTAAGTGAAGTGGTTAGCAGTGGGAAGTGGCTATCAGCTTTGGCATTTAAGCAGCCTGAACAGGAATTCAAATTAAATTCAA
The DNA here is from genome assembly GCA_013398055.1 of Ifrita kowaldi. NCBI lineage: Eukaryota > Metazoa > Chordata > Aves > Passeriformes > Cinclosomatidae > Ifrita > Ifrita kowaldi. The sequence continues at coordinate 98,812 of VZRS01011730.1, read as the reverse complement.
TAGCACAGAAAAATAAGTGCAAAAGGATCACCTTTGTGTCAATTTGTCTGGCAGCTCATTCATTAATAGGTCATACTTTATGTGGCACACCCAGTTCCTGCAAAGAGAAAAGCTTCTAATTATATGATATTACAAATGGTGGAAGATCTTTCTAAAGCTGGTAAGACACTCAGTTTTGCAGTGCTTGTGGTGCTCCACTCTCCTTGCTGAGAAGTGAAAAGACTTCCAAGCAAACACCATGTAACGTGCATAACCGCAATTGTCATTTTCTGTGATAACACATTTAGCTTGTCTTACCTGACAGTTACATCTCATTATTATTTGAGAAAAATGCTGATTTTTGCAAAAAAAACCTGGCAAGATTCCACAGGATGTCATTTAGTCATCGAACATCATTCCATAGCATGTCATGTCTCAGCATGTGGGGATTATTTTTCAAGACGTTTTCATTTTGCACTCATACAAAATGAAGATTTTTTTCCCCTCCTTATGCATAGGGATTGTTTTTGATTAGAACAGTGATTTTTTATTTTTTTTTTTTTTAATTTGGACAGGAAAGGTACATGCTGACAATAATAATTTGATTTTATTTTTCCTTGGCAGATGCTATTCTGAGATGCCTAAAAAGTTGCCCTGTCTGAAAACATAATCACTGAAAGATGCTTATTCTTCATAATTTGGAAAGCTTACTAAAGTGTCCTATAAATCATTTATTTTAAGAGTTCAAACTTCATTTGTTGTAATACGTCACTTTGCATCTGTGTTTTATTACTTCCTCTATGGTATACAGCATAAGCTTGCTATTTGAAAGATTTTATGACTCTGCATTACTGTAGGAATGATTTAAAAAGAATTTATAAAAATACAGTGTTCAGACGATGTCCTCAGATATCTGTTGTATACTGATAGAAAAATCAGATTTTTTAATAAATTATCACAAATTTTACTTTAATAAAATTCAATATTAGCTTTATTACACAGGAATTTCAGAGTCAAACACCAAACACAAGGAGACAGTAGAATCCAGGGTGCCCTCTTCATGCACACAATTTGTAGTTGAAACTTTACTGATGTTATCTGTTATAATCTTCTCCACAGGATCCTGAAGGGTAAATGAACTACTGTTCATTAGATCCTGAGATCACATCCCAACTCCTTTACCTGGCTTTGCCACTCCTATGGAATTCTCATCACATACAGAAGTACCCACAGATCTTATGACATTTCCCCACCTTCTTCCCTTCCCTGCTGCCTCTGTTGAATACCATTAATTCAATCCCTCACTTGCTGCAGTATCTGTTATGTAGCACAGCTGCCCATGGGAGCTGTAGTATAAAAAGTCTGGAAAACCTGCTACTGGGAGACTCGTACCAGTTCCTCCTGTTCCCAGTCTTCACTTTAAACAAGCAATTCGTTTACACACTTATGAAGAGCAAAATCCCATCAGTTAATTAACACAGTAAAACCAATGACTGTTTCCATTCCTTAGACTGTGTTTAAGCATCAAACCAGCTACATTATTTATCTTAATTTTGTTCTGTGCCTTTTTGGTCATGCTGGACACGGTAAAAAGAAGAAGGCTTCTCAGGTGGCTAAAGAACCATTGTCCACCTTCAGCTGCTATATAAAAATCAGTGAAGTACTTTAGGATTAGTGGCCATCTTTCAGCAGTATTCAAGAGCAAGCAAATCTCTTTTTAATGTTACTGACACAAAATGCACATACATTTGCTCTTCACTCACTGTCCCTGGAGATTACTGTCAATTTCTTCTCTCTAGAAAAGTTTTCTTCTACTTTCCTGCACTTTGGAAAGCACATGCAGTGATAAGAGGTGCATGGAAAATCCATGCATTTCTGATCTTCACTTCCCTGGTGGGAAGCCTCTAGAGTGATGATGCATTCTGTTACTAACATTAAATTAACTCCTCCCATTTTTATTATCTGCAAAAATACAGTGGGCTGAGCACCAGACCCAATGATTAAAGTGGCAGATTTTAAAAAAGTCTACCCCTTAATTCTCATAAATTCTGGTGCCCTTGGTATAACATAAAAAACTTAGAAAACTTAATTCCATTGAAATGCATTCTGAGTAGATTTCAGACAATTCTCTAATGTACTGATTTAAGCATAAATAACATCTAATTTAAGCACCATTAAAAACTAGGCATATGTACACACAAGAAAAATCTTGGGATTTTGTATGGGGGAAAAAAGCCTATATCAAGAAAAATATTCACTCTGACTGTTCCAGCTGAACACTTAGTATTCAGCATGCTATAGTCAAATATTCCTATGTGAATAATGCGTGAGCCCAGTTTTGACTACAGCAAAAAGACTGTGAACAGTGACAGCGACTCTATTCCCTAACATAGCCTTCTTTTAGCCAGCCCTCTGGTCCTGAGTTGGTTTAATTTTGGCTATTTTTGACACAGCTAGTTTCCCAGCCATCTTAATGCAGATGACAATTTTGCTCTTCATTTGTTTTGAGCGACATTTTATTTTTCACCTACTGCAGCTAAAGAATGCTAGCACAGTGAATTCAGCCTTACACCTGCCATGACACTAAAATGTCTCACCAAATTACTTCATACATCTACATGCAGGTTGTTGTGGTTTAACTCCAGCTGGCAACTAAGCACCACATAACTGTTTGCTCACTCTTCCCTGGTGGGAAAGGGGAGAGAATTGGAAGAGTAAAACTTGTGGGTTGAATTCACCCCTTCCCATGGGCAGGGAGGTGTTCAGCCATCCCTGGGAAAGCAGGGTCCCATTATTAACAGCTGCTTAGGAAGAAAAACACCATCACTCCAAACATCCTTTCTTCCTACTTCTTCCCCCGAGTTTATCTGCTAGGCATAATCCCATACGGTCTGGAATATCCCTTTGGTCAGTTGTTTCCAGCTGTCCCGTCTGTGTCCCCTCCCAACTCCAGTACCAGAAAAACCAGTGAAAGAGAGACCCGGGCACAAACAGGTAGGAAGGATAGTACAGCAATCTTTACAGCTGTGTTAATCACAAATCCTCATCTTGACAACAGGATGTCCACAATGCCAATAAAGAATGAGGTTAAAAAAGCCAGATTGAGATCCAACACAAGCAAACATTTCCCACAAAAACATGCTCGAAGGTGGTGTAAAGAAAAATGTTCTCCAAGGGTTAGCAATAGAACTGCTCAGAACTAAGAATTTTACCCTGTATTTTTAAAGTATCAGCAGCTCCCTTTGTTTATTGCATGTTAGTGCCTCTTTTGGAGTGGAACTTTAAACCTTTATTTAGTCTATGCTAAACACTAAGTAAATGCATATCACACCACTGTTGGCTGCTCAGCTGCCCAATACATCCAGGTAGTTGTGAGCAAGAGAACTCTTCTTTCTTTTCCATTTAAAGAGACAGGAGCCACCACTTCTTTTAATGCAGTCCCAATCACAAACCAACCATATCTTTGTCTTTTTGACATCAGGCGTAGTACATACCTACCAAAGCTACCCATTGAAGCCACTTGGAGGTGGAAATGAGTGAAAAAAACCTGTTGCTTTATACACAGATGAGAGTTTCTATAAGTTATGTCAATCATGGAATTAATCCTGCTCCTTACAGCTGCAGTAGCACCATAAAGAACTTAAAGCAGAAGATGGTCCAGTCTAGTACCACCTGTAATTATGACTGCTAAGTATAAAAGAGAAAGGACTACAAAGCTCAGGTGTATTTAAATTTAGTGATGGTACTTCAACTGATGGGACCTTTTAAAGTATATTTATTTTTCTGCACTAACAGTTGAAAAAGAAAACAAAATAATACTAATAAATGGTAAACAATAATACTAATAAAGCTAGATAAATACTTTATGCACATTTTCCAGGACAATATCTACTTCTCTGTTTTGTTTCCTTAAATGCAGAGGGAATAGAGCAGGATTGTCTTCAAACATTTTGTTCTAGAAAAGGGCCAACCACAGTACATAGAATAGTATTTAAATAGTAAAATTGAAAAAATTTCTTTCCTCTCACAATAGCAGAGAAGACTATATATACTCTCTGTTATTTACACAAGTATAGTTTCTGTTGGAGTCTACAAAGGCAATTTATCAGAATAAAGTAATCCTTCAGGTAGAAAACAATCAATAGATACTTTTTAGATTTCTACACAGACTAGTATAGGGGTTTGTTATTGTGGGGTTTGTGAGGTTTTTTTAATCAATAAAGTTCAGCAGCAGATTAGAACTTTTGTGAGAGTTTTTCTGCATCATGGGACAGTGCTCATTTAATACAGTCCACAAGTAATATTTTGCTTGTTTCATTTGGAAAAACCTTTGTGAAAAAAATTAAAAACTAAAATAGTTCTCAGAAGAGTTCTCTGAAAAGTCAGGTGTCTTGGGGTGACTCCAAATTTCCTCCAAATTTGGCCAAACCAGCACATCAGGTCAATCAGAATTTCCATTTTCTGAACAAGAAACTTCTGAACATTAATACAAATAAGAACAACCAGCACATAAATTTGCCCAACATCAGGCTAATTTCTATTTCTTTTTCATGCCTACAACAGATGAAAAGGATGCAGTTGAGAGAGCAGAAATTCCCCTTGGGCCAGGTGGAATCCTTATGTATTATATACTAGAATTCTCATTTGAAATAACCTGTAAATTATTTCTAAGAAAAGAGAATGTAATAAAAATGTAATGAAAAATGCAAAAAGCAAAAGAGAAAGGAGGGACTCTCTCTTCTAGCAGCTAAGGCATTCATGTCTCTTTCTCTTCCAAACAATCACTGGCTTTCTTATTTTCCAGGCAAATAGCCCACACAATAATTTGTTCCATGAAAATGTCATCCGCTACCTTCCCCTGAAACAAAATCGCCAGTGCTGTGTTTCCTGAGAAGCAAGACCTTGCCTGTGTCGAAGAGGTGTAATAATCTGGCCTGAAAAAATTGGAGAGGAGTGTCATGTAGTCATTGAATTCTGTTAGGGCTTAAGCAATGCTGGAACCACTCTCTGTACAGCCAAAGACAAATATTTAAACTAATCAAGAAAGCATCAAAATATTTTAAAACAGCCCTGAGCCACAGTATCAATGAATTTAATATTTTTTAATAACAATTTTGGACTTGAAAGCCTAAACCCAACTTTAAAGCATCTAAATCCTTTACTAGCTTTAACTTGCAGTTTCACCCCTTACCAATGAAATTTAGACTAAGTCAGTCAAACTCTGAAGACCTGAATAAACACCTTTAAGAATAAGGAACTATGCAACTGTTTAATGAGCAATAAAAATGCAGTAAATCAGAAGTATTATGTTCCTTTTCGAATATTAAATATATTGATATCCTCTTCACCATTTGACTGACTTTACTGGCCTGGCTGGGTCTGGCCATATTTAAGTGTAATGCTTTCGTTCATTCATCCTTTCATCAACACGCGTTTGATTTATAAGCAATCAAAACCAGAAAAAATAGCGCATGCAACACATGTTGTTTCTATTAACTTCTTTGCAGTGCTGCAAACTAATGTGTTTGACATAATTGTTTCGCATACCAGTTTCAGATCATGCAGCATTTAGACCACATCTTCCCTTTGTAAATTAGGAAGTATTTACTTGCACTGTAAATACATGTGCATACACATTCCAAACCAGCATGGCCAGGCCCTTAACACAATGCATTGAGCTAGAAATATACCAGAAATATCCCAAAAAGGAAATTCCACTGTTTGGCAGTGATACCTGTCTAAGTTAATGTGTGTCATCATTAAGTGTCTGCAGAATTAGTAAGGACAATGATGTGTATCCTCTGTCATTATTCCTTCCCAATTTACAGAGTAGTTTTGACAGAATTTACAAGAAAGATCAAATTATGTCCTCAGAGTCCAGGGAGTGTTCATTATCTCTGTTCATATACAGTGGAGAAGATTTTGCATTCACCATTTTTTTCCTTGATGACAGTATAAGTACCAAGAACAACGGAAAAGATATGAGCAACCTTACTAAAGCAAAGATCCAGGATCTGTCTCAAATTCACAGGCTGAATAATTTTAATTTTGATTCTTATAATATTTCATTTCATTTTTTTGCTCCTGATGAGTTTAGCAGGAGATTAAATAAAGTCAGCTCAACAAATTGAGACTAAAGTCTGGTTCCTTTATAATCTAAAGTGTTACTGGGACAAGTTAACATTCCATCTCAGAAATAGTATTCGCATGTCTGATGTTCATCTGCTGAGGCTCTCATTTGCATCTTCATAGCCCAGTTTCAAAATGCCACACCAAAAATACTTACTCTTAATTTCTTCATTTTGTAGACTAGTGCGGCTGAAGAAGAAGAAAAACTGAATTTAAACTAAGTGAAAATTGAAGTTACTTCAGTTAACTAAACAGAATAAATGTCTTGAAAAGAAAGGCTACAGATCAAACTCTGTATCTGAGATTTACCAGAAGAGAAAACAGTCCTTGGAATGAGATTATATTGATAACTAACAAGGATGAGATCCTGAAAAAACCCCTTGTAACACCACGGAAGATCTATTTCTTAAAATATGGAGTCACACTTTTTCTACCTTCTAAGGACCATCTAATGATCCTTGGCAAAGAAGTTCTCTGCTATTAATAAATTTCTTTCAGAGTAAGATATTCTGAAATTTTGGCTGTGCTTTTTGTAGTGAAATATTAACTCTTAGTTAATTTCCTAGGAACGCACAAACCATGCCCAAAGAATAAAATGTAGAACTATTGTGAGAAAGAAAATGTCCTCCTGATCAGGTCTAGTCTAGGCTCCTAAAGAAACTGATGAAAACTCTATATTTTTTGCTGTTTAAAACCAGCCTAATAAAGTAAAAGTTAGTGTTCTCTAGGAAGCAAACTCATAGCTGCATATGTGACCCAGCGCAACTTTCTCATCAATAAAAAAGTGATTTGTTTGTACTTGCAATTACTTCCTGTGTTAACAAATGCTAGACATCCTTGCATAGCCCAACTGACAGATAAAAACATTAAAAAAACCAATTAAACAAGACACTGTCATCAATCATTATGCAGAGTAATTGAGAGCAATTTACTGATCTTTCATAAAGAGAATAGAAAAAAAATCAGTGAAAATGAAGGCAGACAACAAAGCTAGTAAACACTGTGAAAGGACTGAATAAAGAAGGAAGTTCATTAAAATAAGGCATTACAAAAAAACTGAGACCTGAGCTTGACAGGGACACAACTTCATTTTAGTATTATCTTCAAGAGACTCTCTGAGGAAAAAAACCCCCAACTTTCCAAAGTATCTAAGCTTTCCAATCCATGCACTGTTTTGACTTCTAGTCCTTTGCTCTTTTTAATGGGGCTATTCTTCCTTTTTGAGATCTGTTCTTACATATTTCACTTCAGGTTTGTTCAGTTATAATCTCTGGATTGACTAAGACTACAATAGAGATCACAGAACAATTTCAAGCAACCATAATCAAAGGGCTACAGATTAGGAAGAAAATGTGAAGGTATTTTCAGCTGCTCCCTCTCCACCCCTACCATTCACAAGCTGCCTCGTATGGGGCGTAGGTTCAACAAAAGTTCTTATTCAGTAATTTTACCATATGTTCTTCAGCAGCGGCTGTACAAAGTTGTGTTGTCATAAATGAACATAAGAGACACCAAGTGAATCACCACTTTACTGCTAATGTAGAAGATAGGAATTTGTTCAATGCTTTGGCAATTGCAGGAAAGAGCATTTGAGCCCAAGTTGTGGAAACAGATTTACTCACATATTGTTCTGACTTCTGAGTATGAATCTTTTAGCTACCCTTAATAGAGACTCTTCAGGCTTTTCTCATGGTACTAACAAGTGAGATTTCTTTTGCTACTTTTTTTACAATTCAGTCAAAACTCCCCACCTGCTTTCTTTTCTCTTTCATATCTTCAGATATTCTGCATGGTTGTGTAGTAGCTGTCAGACTTCAGGAGTTAGGATGAAAGATACCAAAAAACTAGGACATCATGCTTCGCAGCACGTAGAGCACTGAATCCTGCAGGATGCCATATGCTTCAGGATCCCATCAGCTCCCAAAAGGTAGCACTTTACAAGTTCGGGCCTGAAAAGATTTTACTTCTTACTCATACAAGAAGTGAAAGATCAAGTTTACAGAAGATAAATGCTATATATAGTACCATTTTATGAAATTCTATTTTTTAAAAAGTACAGTTCTTGACTGAGATTTATATAAAATGTCGACACGTTTCATTTATACAGATTTTATGAAATATGTGTTTATTTAAGTGGATGAATCTTTTGGTTACTTTCATATGCTGTCTTAGGTGACGTAAATTGTATTAGTCTCATTGACAGTTCTTTCATGTCTCTCTCTAGAGACTACAGAATTCCCTGTGATGGAAGAATAGCTTTGGCTTAGAAAGTTTTTTCATATTTACATTAAGGAAAACAATTTGCAATTGTGGTGTCATCTTAATTGAGATTATGTTTTCATTTGGTTTTATTTCACTTCAGCAGCTATTCAGTACTAAAAATCTTTATGAATAAATATTTTAAACACATACACTGTCTTCTTGAAACTTGTACTGTCACTAAAGATGAATGTCAGCAATGTTTCCATTGTGAGTAACAGATGTAGTGTATTTCCATGCTTGCTTTTTCTTCAGACAAAAAAATACAATGAATTTATTTTATTAAGCATCACCTGCAGCATAGTCAAATATTTATGTACAATGTTTTGCTTACCTGACTTTTACACAAGGATATTGTATGACTGATGTAATGTTTTAAATAACCTTTGGTTTTTCAATTCCATAAAAACTCATTCTATCTATACATATATAAATTACACAAATTTATGATGAATCCATGAGACAACAAGCTTTTCAGGTCACTCCACTCATAATTAGAACTAATTAAAATGTGCCAAAGAAGGGATAGAAATTTATCACTGCTCATTAAACCTGTAAAGTCTGTGTTAATTAGATGTCAGACTCAGTAATTCACATAAATGTTTGCTGCCAGTCTAAATTTAGTGAAAAAAATAAACACATTTATAGCCACTGCAACAAAAAGGAGATAGGTACTGTTGAATTGAAAGGGTTAAAAGCTTTCTATACTACAAATCCCATTCTCATATGCTTTTTTATCTTGAAAACAATATGCGTGAAATCTTCTGCTAATTTTCCCCCAAACTTAAATATTTCTTTGATAAAAGCAAATTATTATGTCACACCATAATTTTTTTAACTTCCTATTTTCAAATATTGCTTACATGAATTTTCATACATTAATATGCAAGAATTAATTGAGAATCGATATTTGCTAGCAGTTATCACATTATTGCATCGTCTATGTTCTTACTCAAGAACATTATATTTATACTGTTTTATCACCTACAACAACCAGGAAGGGATTCCACTGCGTTCCCCAAAATTTATAACCAAAGCCTTCAATGGTTCAACTGATCCTTTTCACAAGACATCTCAGAGGTCAAACAATTTTAATATGAGACACTGAATGTATTGATTAATTTGAAAGAAAATCATTGATTCAAGTCAGAATGTAATAGCATAGATTGTGCTATTACAGATTAGCTGCCTGTATAACTTGTAATTACAACTTCACTAGACTCTCATAGGGCATTTGATCACTGAGAAGAGGAATGTATGTTGATAAAAACTGAGAATTTTCACTTGCGCATTTCTAAAGGAGGAAAAAAATATCTCATCCAGTCCTTTCTCATTTGAATAATTCAAGTGCCAAAAAGGGATGTTTAGATGAGCACAATTCCCAGGATCAAGACCTAGTTACCTTGGTTAACCTCCAGCCTTCATAAAGCAAGGGAGATACAACTAGTTTTAGTTTCAGTCAATAATTTATAGAATCATAGAATCATTTAGGTTGGGAAAGACCTCCAAGTTCACTGAGTCCAACTGTTAACCGAGAACTATGTTCACCACTAAACCGTGTCAGAAAGCACAACATTTACAAAAGTTGTAAATACCTCCAGGGATGGTAACTCAACCACTTTCCCAGGCAGACTGCTCCAGTGTTAGACAATCCTTTGGGTGAAGAAATTTTTTCCTTATATCCAATCTAAACTTACTCTGGTGCATCTTGAAGTCATTTCCTCTTGACCTATCACTTGTTACTTGGGAGAAGAGACTGACCTCCACCTTGCTACAATCTCCTTTCAGGTAGCTGTGGAGCACAATAAGGTCTCCCCTCAGCCTGCTCTAATTCATTCAATATCCTTGGTGAGAAATGTCACTGGAGGAAGTAGATGGGCAAAATGTTCCACACTGATATTCTAGTAATTAAAAGCATTGCAACTGAAGGATTTTTTTTAAGGTCTGGGTTTGGATACACGCAAAGTGTCGGAATGTGTTTCTTCTAAATTTGCAACATCTGCTGATTTGGCTTGCTGTGGCCTCAGTGCTGTAATGGGGTTTACACTGTCATTTCTCTCTCTCACTCTGCAAAAGCTCCTGGGGCAGGTGCCTATTGAGCAGGGCCAGGTGCAGTCCTATCCAGAATTTAGTAGATTCCATTTCTTGAATTTTAGATGCTCTGTTACTGCTTTAAAATAAGTTTCATTTTGGCCTTTCTTCTAGCATATGGGCCTATACAAAGACAATAGGGACTAATAACTTGGCAGTAGAAATAACATTCCCCTAAAAAAGAAAGTTTAAAATTACATTAAGTAGCTTCCTACTGTCCCACATCTCATAACTCAAATTTTCACTAGTTATGTTAGGATAGCCAAGAAAAGCAACCCCTTACTTGCTGGAAACCCAACACCTTTTCCCAAGATAAAGTGACAATGTAGCCAGCAGTTACCAGAATTAAAAAAAAAAAAAAATCCCTGTTGCCTTCTGGGAGGTTTTACAAAAAAGGACTCGAAGAATGAGACTTTGACTTTTACAATAACAAGAACTAGACTAGTTTTTGTACTTCATATAGATCTGATCTACGCTAGGTCCAAATTCCATATACTGGGAATTTACAAAGGAGATACCTCACACTATCTCATCCAGTGCAAAGGCTGTGATTCTAACAGTTCAGTATATTACTAGGGAGACATCTTAAAAGGACTACTATACTGTCCTTATTTTATTTAAACCTGTATGAAAACTTTATGTGAAATCCAAACAGACAAATAAACTCCAAAATTGTCTTCTTGCTAATCTGATAAAATAGGTGCTGAAGTCTTTTGCTTATGGATATTTTCCTTTATTTACTATCTTCAGTTCCTTCAACCCGAGACATGAAGAACTATCTAGCGGAACAGTGTCTATTCAAGACCAAAACTGTAAGTGTCACCAATTAATAGATTTAAAAACCAACATCCCTCTCTGAAAACATCTAGTAGTGATGCCTTATTTAGCCTGTTAGGAGAATCAACTAACACCAATCTGAACAGCTGTAGTAGTCCGACCACATTAAAGGTCCTGACAAAGTCTGTTTTGCTTTGTTTGGGTGAGGAGGCAGTAACCCTGCTGTTGTTATTTGTCAAGTTCATTCATTGACACTCTTTTCATATTTTCTTTTGGCTATGGGCCCAATTAATGCCCCAAAAATGTTCTTTTCCTGAAAGCAGCTGATTTAGTCACTTCCCTCCCCCCAACCTCCCCAAAAATCCCCACCCAATCAAAATACCCAAACCATTGCGGGTTACTTGGAACCATCAAACTGCCACTTTTCAACAAACCAAATCAACAAACCAAAAACCACATAAAATTGTGAAGTAATGGTGTCATCAGGTTTAAACAACACATCTGTTCCACTTCCCACCCATAAAGTATACTTTACTTATTTCTTCCCACCCTTTCCACAACTCTTCTTCTCATCTGTGCTGTGACAGCGACAGATGCTTTTTTTGAGTTGATTTTAGCTGATTGTTTGTGAGAGGCAAAGCAGCCACAGATGTCAGCTGTTGTTCTATCAGACTTCCTGAGACAATCAGATAAATTTGGAACAGACAGTGCAAGTTACTCTATGAATACGTTTAGAACAAGGCTAGAAATAGTACAAAACTATTCTTTTCTATGTGAATACATGAGGTTTTATCACAGCAGCAACACAATCACATCACTAGTCAAAAAGACAGACAGCTCTTATTTTGTCTATCATAGTCTCAGCTTTTGTAAATCAAACGACTGTTTGTACCAAAAACTGAACGTCAGTAAAATTGCTACTCTGTGAAAGAGTGAAAGGAGCCCTTGGTTTGATGATCACCACTCAGAGATCATGAGAGCTAAAAACAGTATTAGCCAGACATAACTTCCAGCACCTGACTGTGCAGAGACACTGATGAAGATACAGTGATTTCTCATGGAATTAGCTCTCAAACGTCATTTGCATTATGGAAGTGAAAAGTAAGAGTAATAATATTTATTTTCTGATGTTTTCCTCTGCATCTTAACCACAAAGAATTTGAGTCCTTGCCAATTCGTTATATAATGTAAAGGTACAGCTTTTTTTAATTAATTTTTTATAGCTAATCCTCCACCAACTGATGCTACAGCATTGCAAGTGTCATAACCACTTAAAGTATGTGGACCTCGCAAAACTGTATCACAGTAACATTAGTGGTACGCGCCGTTATGGTAAACATGAGCACTGGATAACATAATAAAAAAATGTGCTGTTAGAGGAGAATAAAACTCTAGTGTTCACTATGAATTTATCTGCAAAAGATAGCAAAAAAAAAAAAAAAGTTATATGGATTTTATTGTTACTAAATTGCTTTAAAATCTATGAAGAGTGGACAATGAAAACATACAAAGGAGATTAAAGTGCTGAAGATAGGGAATACTGAGGATTTTTTACATGACTGTGAACAAAAAAAAATCTGCAAGGAAGCCTGTTGATGACTTTTCAGACAGAAGACAGGAGGAGACATTTCTGGCAAAAGACTTAAATCATGAAAGGCAATTAATTGATCAGAATCCCAAATTTGATATCTTCCAGGGGCCATGGCTTTGTCTAGACTTCTGTATATCTGTTATCCAAATTGCAGGGTACTTGTTTTAAAATCCTCAACACTATGAATATTCAGATACTGTGTGTCACTGAAATGAGGATCTGCAAACTGGTGTACACTGGAAAAGAGGAGAAGAAGCTTATGCACAAACAGCTTGGGAATACCTAGGTGAGCAGACAGTTAAGGAATTATCACTCAGAACTCAGATCATCTTGATTGTTAAACATCACAAAACAGTAGCAGATCAAACGTGTGCCAGAGAAGATAACAAAAAAATTGGCCATTAAAAAAACTCAAACAGGGTGTCTAAAAGTGCTGGAAATTTTTCCTAAGATACTTTGCCTTAAAATTTGCAATTTTTTTTTCCAATCTCTCACTTTTCCCCTCTCCCACTAAAGCTTTCAAATACTATAACATGGTGGAATTTGAGAAAAAAAAATACAACCTGATTTTAATTTTTTTTGCCTTTTTTAGTCAAGAGTGTCAAAGTAGTCAAAACTATTTTTAAATTTCACCCTTTTATCAAAAGCGTTTTCTTTCAGGAGAATTGCCCTGATACTTCTTGCTTGCATCTCTTCATGATCTCTTTGCTTTTTAATTTTATAATTTATTACACAGACAATCAAGGAGAACAAGAATCACCTTGTTCAGCCTTCTTGTAAAAAAGCATGTCATGATTTTAATACACTTCTTGTAACAATGCAGAAACATGCTCTTTACCTTGTGAAGATTTCCTTTTTTAACTGAAGATGTTTCAGTCAATCTCTGCACATCGTGTACTCCCACTGCCAAGAATGGGAGGGAAGCACTAATGAAACATGAGTTTAAAACAATAAAATAACTAAAACCAAGTTCTGGTCCTAGAAAACAAGAAGAGAGCAGATATTGCTTCAAACCTTAAAACTTTTAACAATAATTCATTGTATTTCTTTCACTTTATTAAAACAGTCAATAAATCAGGTAGGGGTTTTTTCAGTATTATGTGTATAATCCTTTGCTCTGCTCAGTAAGAACAATAAATTTTCATTATCTCATGAGAATACTTGAGGTTTATAAAGTGATTTTTCATTATATGTTCCCAAGTTGAGTGACTTAAGCAGAAAGCCATTTTCATATGCTTCAGCTAATGCAAGATAGTAGGCTACAGTAATAAACAAACAAACAAAACCCCCACAACAGAAACCACAGGAAATCAGTGTGACTGCGTGTAAAAAATACACGTTACCTATACAGATATAGCTGTGATGCTTTGCATAACTTTCTAAGGCTAGCACATGAGAAGTTCAGGCAGTATTTCTGGACTCAGCCGGTGTCTGTACCAGGTGTCCTTTCAGCAGCGCTCAGTTCAGATGGCGATACGCAAACCTAGCCTTAGGTGTTAAGGGGTATCCTGCCTACTTTCTCACTGTCTATTCCATAAGATCGTGGGTGACCCACACATGAATCATCATGTATTCCAGCCCCATGAGGATGTTTCTGGAGCTAGGAAGACTGTCTCCCACTAAGTTTTGTCTGGACCTTATGGCCTCATGATCTGTAGAGATTAGGCAGTACTGCGAGGAGGCACGGGCTGCTTTGTACCTGCTGATTTGTTGTTCTGCATATGAAGCATACCTGAAACTACTGGGATATAGCAGATTTAATGGGTTCAAGCCTTGCATGCATAATCTAACTACATGTACAGGTAGGTCATCTGATGCTTTTTAAAGTTATCTGTCTCATTAGATAGACATGGCTTTGCTAGACATGGCCGTAATACATGGAGCTTCCAGACAAGCCACATCCTGGTTGGTACCATAAAGTTTATTAAGGCTACCAGCTATACAGAAATCCCAGATAAATGTAAATCTTTCAGGTAATTCAAGACAACTCTTCTGGGTAGAAAAAAGAGAAAGTAAGAAAAAAATTGAATTGCACAGTCCAGATACCAGAGGTAAGAGAAAGGAAGCTGGAAGTAATTTTATTTCTGTGTGGTTTTCTGAGTCCGTGATAGAACTAGAAAATGCAGCTGTTTTGAAATTTCTTCCTAAACCACATCCCTTCTAGAAACAGATTCCTTAAGATGAAGAGATTAAGCTTTACCCCATTGAAATAGTGAAACTGGTGCTCAAGGCTACAATCAAATATCAAATGCTACTCTGCACTAAAGATTAGAAAGCTGCTACAAGAAAGATGAAGGGTGTTGATATTTACTAGAGGTCAAGAAGCAAAAAGAGGTTTTCAAATACTTTTTTCAAGTACAGGATATCTTACCTAGGAGATCTGTTGGAATCTGATGCAGACCTACACCTGTCCAAAATGTTCTGCCTCTATAATATTGTATTTCTTAAGAAAATTTTATTTTAAAAAAAGCCTAGATATCATAACAAAGTTAACTGGACCACTACTTTTACCCATACATGTCTTACACTGCATAAAACTCTAGCTTTTCTATATTGAAAATATACCAAGACCTACAAAATTCTAAAGCTATGATCTTCGTCATTAACCGTAAACTAAGGCAAATAAATATTTATACAGACTAGAAAGCTATTTGGCTTTTTATGCCTTCTGAAGTAAAATCTCATTTTGCAGCTGAATCATGTATATATTTAACAAACATTTCAAATGAATAAAGTAGTCTAGAGAAATATTGCCTGTATTTCACGAGAAAAAATGATAAAATATAAATTGTTGGAATTTTTCCTTCTTCTATGTACAACTTGCACAAATGGTTTCTACTTTCAAGATAATTATGTTTTTTATTTTTCAAGTTATATGATTTCTTTCACTTATTGTTTTCTTTTGGTACCAAATCTGCTTTTAAAGAAACAATAATTGGTAGTAAATCATATATAGTTAAATGCAAATAATAAAATACCCAGTCATAGAATTTCCTAAAATGTGCATTTTCATAACATCTTAATATCTGTGCAACTTTTTGTTTAAACCATAAGTGCGTAACATGCTTTCACAACCAAGTGAAAATATTTCATTACTCTATAAAAAAATACTGTTTCTTCTCTAGGCCATTTCAAAAGCTATACTGAGAGTATTTTACAAGAGTTAGGTGTCATTGACAATTGTGCAATTGCTTCAAGATTATGGTAAAAAGATAAAATTTGAAAAATTTTATCTAGACAAGATTATATATATGACAAAATGAGAAACCAAAGCCTTGTTGTCTTTTGTCTTTTCAGGGCACATTAAGAAGACGCTGAGAGAGCTGTGCTATTTCTGAATAAAACCTGGAGCACGTTGTACAACCATAGTGTTTGTTTATCTCTAATCGCTTGTTTGTTTGACTACTCATATCAAGAAAACATCAACATTAAAATGTAGTACTTTGACTGTTGTAACGAGCCTTTAGATTTACAGAAACAGCATGTTTCATTGAATTGATTCAAATAATGTCAGCACAGTGAAAAGGGCAGTAGGATACTTAATACTAATAGAAAACATGCTTTTCTGAAGAGTTTTATGTTCCACATTTGATAGTCTGCTTTGTTTATCTAAGGAAGCATATATACACGTGTTAAGTGATGTTATAACCTAGTTTTGAACAAAGGCTTTATACTAAATCAGGCCCAAGATTAGACTGGATCTGTGTTTTGCAGACTATTTACATTTTCAACGTTTTATTAAGAAGTAGCCTTGAAGACTGTGAGATGCCAAAGAGCCTGTATACAAATTTTACTGCATGCATTAAGTAGTTTGTCTAACCATACATTTGAAATACAAGATAATTGCTCATAAGAGGAGGAATGGACCTCCTTTGTAAAGATGGCATTGTAAGTCACTAGTAGCAGAAAACGTGTTCTTTGATCTGACTGTATTCCAATATAATTTCTCATCACTCTATGGATAAGAACAAATTCATGGCATCAGCCATACACAAGTAACTCAAACACCATTCCCATAGAAATGTAAAAAATTTAGATAATAGTCATATCCACATTAATTTGTCTACTAGGGAGCTGGGCTGTATTTTCCATTACACATTTGCTGTCAAATCTTTCATGTACATATGCTTGGAAAATCTAAGGCATTGAGCAAGGGGAAAGATGGAACTCAGGTGAACAACCCACAGACAAGAAAAAGGACAGAATTTTCTCTGTGACTGTGGAAGATCAAAAAAGTCACATTTGGATAAAAATTTAACGTAGGTATAACTCTGCCATGGTAGATTAAGGTCATAAAGATCCTCTTTTTCTTTGTTTCCTTAAGTAGAATCTTGAGAATGCTTTGGTTTAAAAACCAATAATACTGTGCTATTTTAAATTACTCCCAGAAGTAACAGGCAATTCAGTTTAAAGCTGACATTAAGGAACTGGCTGTTTTCCAGTGTTTCTGATTGCACAAGATCCAAACCTACCTGTGGATGTACAGACAAAATGGTACCTTTATGGATTGCTATTCAAGCTGATGTACTCAATAGTGCAAAGAAAGATGAAATAATGTAAACCTAAATAATGTATATATTTTGAGGCTTTTCCAATGGAACAATTTATCTGGATTTCTGAATCGACAATCTTCCCAAATAAATAAAAAACCACCACCCACACTGTTCTATGAATTAAGAAAAGAATACTGTTTGCATCAGTAGCAATTAAGTCTAACTTTGATTAAATAATATTATTCCCGGAACAGATACTGCTGACTTTCATCCTTGTAGAATAGCTAGGAAGATAATACAACTTCATTAGAGAGAAAAATCTGTATCATGAAATTGCTTGCTATTGCTTTCTAACAGGTGTACACTTATCAGGACAGGTGGGCAACAACCCTGCAAAAATCTAATTTGTGCTTTCACTAAGAAAATGAAAATTTTTCATTACTTCCAACATTAATCTGAAGATAAAAGTCACACCATGGCAAACAGATGACTAAGCAGCCACCATTTATCTTAATTAAAGTTCATCTTAATCAAGGTGCTGTCTGTGAGATATAATGCTACTTAAGGGTAAGATTCTTAGCATAGCTGCATGGCACCCAGAGGGAATATCTATCAAGATAAGTGTATAACTACAGCTTAGTCTTGCTAAAAACATAAAGAAAGGAAACAAAGCAATGCAAAAATTAATGAAAGCCAGCATAGCTAGCTTCCTATCCATGCTTAAGTCCTTCAAATAGCTACTATGTCACATTGCAAAGTAATTTTTTTCCTCACTAATATACATACCATTTATTTTCAAGTGCCTTTCCCAAATAAGTAGTCCTAATTTAAATTAAATTATTGTGGAATTCTTCAGACAAAGATCAGAATTTGATCCATCCTGAAGATTTTGGTAAAACTGGAATTTTAAAGTTATTTGAAACATTTCTTCTACATTTATGTGGAAGTACATTCAAAAAGTAGGAAGAAAGGTCATACTGAAAGAGAAGACATTTCACTTTCTAAAAAGTTCTCTCATCTTCTCCACTTTGGATCTATAAATTACCCGGTTTTAACTTCAGAACTTTTGAATCCTGTACCAAGAAAAGAGTTTTTAGATGATCAGTAGAACCTTTTTCAGAAGGATGAAAACCAGCTTCATTTGTTCAAGAATTTGTTCAAGTTTTGGAACATGAGCTGCTTACTAAGGTAATAACAGGCAAGTGAAAATTATTGTTTTCTATTCTACTTTTAATTTTTTTTTCTTTTGCCTTCATTCCAGAAATCAATTTAAACTGTGGTACAGCTGTAAATTCACCCTTTTCAATGAACCACGTAGCTCAGCCCATGGAAAAGTGCCCTCAGCTGCATGAGTCTACATCATGTATCTGGTGTATGTTCTTGATAAATGCTCATTTATTTTTACAAACTGTGGAAACCATGAAGAGAAGACATCAGAGAAACACATTTTTCAGAGTGACAGCAATGGTCAGCAATTCAACAATGAAGAGCTCACCAAACAGCCTGCCTGATTCTCAAGAGTTAAAAATAAAGTAAGCGGATGAAACTAGAGCAAGTAAACACCCAAAAAGGTCAAAACTCTAAAAGAGAAAGAAAATAAGATGAACAGCTCAACACTGAGTATCTGTAACCAGTGGATGACAAAAGAAAGATGACAATCAGAAAGCACCTACACCTCCAATAGAACATTTGGGTGCTCTCAGGGTGTTTTAAACTTTTCATTAACTAAGAATTGAAGATCAATCTTAAAACTATTAGAAAAGATTGGGGAAGATTAACATGAAAGACTACAGGAGCTGATACTGGGGTTACAGTCTAGAATAAAAAAAAAAAAAGTTAAAAAAATAGGTGACAGATGACAGATTACTGGTGTGTACACAATTACCCAGGAGCAATTGCAGTTCAAACTGAAAGAGAACTTTCTACCAGAAAGGAAGCTCCGGGCCTAAGCAAAGATTATAACAAACATTACTAAAAATGCCAAAACAAAAGGAGACACAAAGCTGAAAGAATTACAAAGACAGATTAAAATCAACCTTTGCAGCCACACCTGTTGGGATAAGTGTAAGCTTATTCTAAACACTGGCCTGTGACCTCTTGTCATTACTAGAATGTAGGGCTCCCCATTTGTTCTGCAATTTTCACTGTATTACTGGCCTGGGGCTACAGTAGCAAGCAAAGAATAATCAGATAAATCAGACCTAAACTAATCTATTTTCTTTCCAAAACTGTTCCTCTTTGAACAATGCACTTGTCTGGATCTACATTTAAAATTATATTTACTCAAATTTGGCCCCTGATTTCCAGAAACCATCTAGCAGAGACATAGTACTGATAACTCCAGTAATTATGAGGATTTGCAACTCTCATTGTTATTTCCAGTTACACTTCCAGCATTGGCCCACTGCTGCAGATATGAAACCAGCTCAATATTAATTTCTGAAAGCATCATATTTCTCTACTGCTTTTTTTCCCTTTTTTTCCTTTTTCTTTCATTTAGACTTTACAGACACAGTAGAGAAACTAGTGTCTCCCATTGAACTGGCTGCTGTTTTAAGGATTTGAAAAGCAAAGAAAGAGAGAGCAGCCACTACCTGCCTAGAATGACAAGACAGAGATCAATACTCATTTTTTGGCACTAGAAAAATTAATACAGGGATTACTATTTCCTGGGCTTTCATTTCGAGAAGAAAGGAGAAAGACTCAGAGAACTGCATATATCAGGATAAAAGTCTATATTGTGCTGACCAGCGACCATTCCTATTTTCTGTGGGTCTGCATAAAGACAGGTAAATTTTGCGTACCTACAAGGATCCTCAAAACTGGCAAAAATTACATTGCCACTAATTACTGCAAAATTAGTTAAATAAAAGAGGTGAAAAGAGGTAATATTTTATTACTAACTTAGGAGGTAAACCTCAAATTCACAGAGCTATGACTTTCAACATGAAAGTCAAATCAGAAAATTAATATTATATTGGGAAAAATTCTTAGCAAACTTTCTGGATTAGCTGTGCCAAGGACAAGACTGCATAAGTACTTTTCTGCCCTTCATTATATATTAAATAAATCATCATGTTTTGGCACGTTTAGTTGATTGACTTATTAAAAGACACACCATCAGGTTTCCCTCATGAATTTCTAGAGGTTATTGTGTTCAATAAAAATATTAATTCAGAATTGAACTAAATACTGTAGTAGCACCAGTAATTTAAAATTAAGTACCTTCTTTAAACTTAAAAAAATTAATTTTAGCCAACCAAATAGTTTAATTTTATCTCATTGCACTAGAATGAGGAAATTACTGTGGATGTAACTCAATAATATTGAGGCTTTGGGAAGGTGAAAGGACCTGGATTTGTCATGGGAAAAACAGGCTTGGTGTTCATCTCTGTGACGCAAACTTAATTTTTACAGCAGGTAAGTGCTGCTACTGCTATGGAGAAGTATAAATAAAAGAGTTTACAAGCTACATGATTTGCAATTCTTCTGAGGCCACAGTAAATATTAAAATAGAGACAGATCTCAGCTTTTTTATTGTTGGAGATATTGTAGCACTGCTTAGTCTGTAATAACTTCAGCAACTTTCCCCACAGAGATCATCCTATTATTCAATCTGACTCTCACTACATCATCAATATCACTGAACTTTAATACATGGTTTGTTGCCTTGGCAGGGACTCATGAAGAATTTAAAGAGCTGGAAGCTAATAATTTTTTCCATGTTTAACACAGGTATTACTATACAGTAATAGACAATAGCAATAAAAATTGTTATATACAAAACACAGGAGTTGATCAAACATAGCTAGCAAGCCCTCACCTCCTTCAGATAAACTTTACCCTGCAGTGAAATTTGCACCCATAAAACTATTGGTTGATCCTTTATCCTTATTAGCCTAGATCAGAGGTGATAATCTGGAGTAGTGAATAGAATTTCTGTCCTGTTTCTGGGCACCGTGGTGTTCTGCTAATGTAAACCAGTTCTAAGGCAACAGCACCAAAGCTTCACGTTGCAAAGAAGAGACTAGCAGCTGGAAAAATACCACCAAATCAGTCTCATTGTCTGGGAGTAAAATAGATTTGCTGGATTAAAATCTGGTGGAAGGATCCTGGACTCAGCAATTCCTAGCAAATAGTTTTTGCAATCAATCTCTTTGGTGACTGTAGAACAAAGCTGGTCTGATTTCTATAATGAACTTCCATACAATTAGTTTTGTTAATGCACCTATGCATATGCAAATATACAAACATGCAAGCACACAAAAATCCCCAGTGCTCAGAAGCCAGAACAGAAAAAACAGTTTTTCTTAAAACTGGATTTCTTAAATTTCTTAAAATTTAATCATCAAATTATGCAACATCTACTAACTTTATTATCCCTTGTTAAAACAGAGAACAATCAGGTTTGCATGGCAGCTCTTTTTTTATTAGAACTTTTTATGCTTTCATTTCCTTCTCAAATACCTTTTAATGTGTAAAAAGTCCTTTACTCCACCTCAGCGTTTTTTCACAATTTTTCCAGCAGCAAAAGTGAGTCACACAGAGTAGTAAATTCTAACCTTGTGTCTAAGCTCAGTCTTTCATTCACCAGCCTTCAACAAATCCTTTAATCCTTGCCCCCACTTTATCTGTATCAAAAGCAGTGTTGGAGTTGCTCACAATGTTTACCACTGAAAAGCTTTAATTAGACATCCTTTCCAAGTGATGGAATAAATTTTTTATTGTACAGGAAACACACCAATCAGTGATCGAAATTTAAAATAAGTGTGCCTAGAGCCTTTGCCCAAGTTTAGTTCAAGCAGTGTACAAGTGCTGTAAGAGAAGCTCTAGCTGGGTTTCACAGGCACTTTTCTATAACAAGGTGAAACACTTGGTGATGTGCAGCTGGCTTGAAATTGTCAGTCTCAGGGACTTAAAATCATCACCCTGTTTCTACAAAATCAGAGGAGCAAACAGTGAAAAAGCAAATTCAAACTCAGATCATGCCCCTTTTTCAGCAGCTCTATTTTTGTTACAGATTAGACTGTTTGTGAACCCCAAAGAATGTCCTAAATGCCTTTAGCGCAACATTATTTAATACTTTTAAACTTTGAAGTGCAACATGTTAAGGCTGAGATTTTTTTTATTATACAACTGAATGCCAAGGATTTTTGTACAACAACATTTCAGCACCTGGAAAACATTAAGTTTTTTAATCATGAATATTGCTGAAATTTGTACACTACCTCACCGAAGTGGATCTATGCCTGCTTTCTAAACTATGTAGAAAGTATTTCAAAACCTGTTGGAGTCATGGCTGCAGTACCATGATGGCCTGAGGGTAACATGGCAATTGCAGACCTAGTCAGTTTCAGGTCATAGACCTAGACTCAAATACCAGAAACAGCATCCAGGCAGCTATAACTGAGCTCCTGCTACACTGTGCAAATTTTGGCCAAAGTTCTGGGCACTGCAGTGGTGTTAGGATATTCCACTTGCATGAGTCTCTTCCATAATTTATATTAATGCCTAAGGCACAGAATGGCAGCAATGAATCACATTAAAGAGAACAGGGACCTTACGGGGGTGAAAGCAAAGAGAATTCATCTGGAAAAAGATAGGACGTGTAACTGTGCAAAACCTGAAATCAAGTTTTAAAATTCTATACAAAAATGGTCTACCTTAAAAATACAGTGGAAAATGAGCACGAATTAATCTATTATTCTAATAGACCTTGGAAATATTTAATGGAAGTGATGGATAGGCACTATTGTGAATCATGATGCACTAAAAAAAAGCAATAAAACATTCGCAGATGATAAAAATGCAATTACAACCAACCTTTTTGAGAGATTACTCAATGTTATGAAACAGCATGATAATATTTTTAAGCTCTTTTCTTTTTAGACATTTTAAGGAATATTTAATATCTTCTTCAAAATGAATAGTGAACTACTTAATCTTAGTTATTAAAATGTATCTTAAATAAATTTCACATTGAAGGTTTCCTATTTTTATATAGAAAATGTATGTAAGTAATGACATACCCAAGAATTGAAAAAAAAAAAAAAAAGAAATAAAATGTGTTAGATCACATAAATTTGAAAAACCTGTGTTTGGAGTATGTGGTAGCAAACCTTAGATCACTGAAAATTAAAACTTAGTGGAAAATTCTATTTTGTGTTTCTGACTATTAATTTCATTGAATGCTCTGTTTCCTCCAGAAAGAACATGAGGATGGGCTTGTTTTTTCCCCTGTTACTTGGATCAGGCCTTGCCAAGAAAAACAGGTAAATTACAGAGGAAGAGCCAAGAGGAGATCCAATGCTAAAAGTCTGACTGCAAAACTTCACTAGCTCAAGAAAAGACAGTGCGGATTAGCTTTACAGCTGCTAATCTTCCATTTGAATTGTGGTAAAATTTGTTAAAAACCTGAATCACTACTTAAAATATTATCTTTTAGAAGTAGAGAGCAGGGAATCCTATCTGCTTCAAAGTAGTTTGAAAAAGTTAAAATACGAAATCTTAATTTAAAGCATGCTATCATTTAAAAAAATCAGAAAAACAAACAAGAAAGTTGGAAAATTTTGTTCTGATTACAGTTTACTAATTATCTATAAATGTTTTCTTGTATGTCTTAGATGCATAACTATGCCCTAAGAGCAGTGCCTTGTTACAACATGAATAAAGTAAGATGTCTCAGAGATTTACAACAAATGTCTTAACGAGTATATCAAAGTATATAACAGAATATCTAGTTCTTTCAAGATAAAATTGTGTCGATCAGAAAGAGACTCCATTATAATCAGAGGTATCACTAGACAACGAAATCAAAGAACCAACCTTTTTAGCTAGGCAGTAAAAAACTCCATTTGTTGCAGATATTGATCCATCCTACACCTATCAGGTCTACTCTAATGTTATTGCTTTGCCAATAGAAGACCCAGATCAGCAGAAGATGAAGCTGCTTGAAACTTTCCACTCTTGGAAGTAGAAAAAGAACAAAAGTGTCATGTTGACCTAGATCACATGTAGCAGATACAGAAAAGCGAACAAACATGGTTTAAAATAAGCCTGTTGCCAGGGGAAAAAAAGAGATCAGATCCCTAACTATTCTCCTATCACACTTATGTCCCTGCCGAGTCTATTGGAAACTGGATGAACAATTAAGCACCACTCATCATGCTCTACTTACAAATTTGAAATCTTATTGAAAGCTTACTTTGTTTCGGCTTTTTATTTTTAACAAAGTATATATTTTAAGTTAAGAGGTAGATAGCTGTTGCAAATAGATTAGTTAGGCCACCTGAAAGTTAAAGTTGATTTTATGAAGAGGGAGAAAATGTAAAGAAAGAAGAGCGGAGAGAAAAGGACCCATAACTTTAAAAAACATTAGTAACTTGAGGCCAGTGAAAAGACCCACTTCAGGGATATTGACTTTACTGAGTGTACTGTGCTGGCAACATAAAAATGACAACTGTGTATTTACCAATTTATTTCCTACTGAAAACAAGCACCATCCTTAGCTTTTAAACTCGATCTACCTTAGAGTGTTCATAGAAATATTTCTGTCTATTCATCCATCTCCTACCTCCCATCCCATAATTTCTGATATTTGGTTCATTTCAATTTCAAAAGGAGGCAGCAGGAGGACACAGGTTATTGCAGCATATTTCATAATGGAGTAGAGTTAAACTTAGGTTTGTTTTTTCCCAGAAAGCGTGTGATTCAGGTTCAATATTTTTATATTCCCTTGACCTTTCAGTTAGCCAGTCATAAAACACACTGCTAATTACACTACCTGTATTTTGGAGCTAGCCACGGCATTCACTGCCACTTAGCATGGCAGGACTCAAGGAACAAGAGAAATACATGAGGGTACGATACCTGCATTTAAAGCTGAAAGGATCAGGAAAGGGAATGTTATGGGCGGAGGAGAGGTTTGTGAGAGGCAGTTGTTTGATACAGTAGACATAAATATACACAAAGTATTAAAAACATGGTTTAAACAGCACACTGCACAGGCTGATGGCACAAATACAGTATCTATGCCAGCTTCCCTTTGAAATTTGCCCAGTTCACTTTAATACAGAAGAATTTATATCTTTAGCAGAAAATAGGAGAAATATTAGTTTCCTCTAAAATCTACCATAAATTTAGCTGATTCTGAAAAAGCATAAACTACAAAATGGTTATTGTCCACCTCTGATTTTCTTCAGGGCTGACATTCTTTACCCCTACCCAGTCATACAGGATTAGAAGTAAGCTTTTCTTAACGCTTGTCAAGAGGCAGTTTGCCATGAATCTCCCATCTTCTCTCTAACCCTAGAGTGGCACATCTGCCATTTTATGACGTTTCCTCCCATCTGTGCCCCAATGGTTGTAATCCAGAACAAAATGCAGTCACTAAAACTTGCCCTGAAACGTGGATGTTTAATAGAGCTGACTACCACCAGACAAGTATGAGAGAAAGAAATGCATTTCCTGCTAAAAACAAACGACTCTTAAGGTCTCCAGCAATAACCGTAACTTACATAATATTATATAAATAAAATTCCCTGCAACATATTCTTTGAAAACAAGAAACTTTGCGTACATTGCTTTCCCTTCTTTTCCCCTGTACCCATGCCACAGCTTGCAAAGCTACTACTCCACTAAATAAATTTAATGTGCTCAGGAGCATCCTCAGGCACTGCCGCTATCTTGGCACTAAACTGCTTTCTCTGTAAACTCTCTTATGTTTTAAGGGGAGGTGACTATTTCCAAACTGCTTTTTGGAAGCAGGCACTGTGAATGCACACCCTCATAGGGCACCTGAGAACCATCTGCAAGCCTGTGGGTCAAAACTGAGGCAACACTGTTCCAACAATTTATCAACATGACAGTCAAGTTCCAGTGCCTGGAAGACTTCAACGTTTAATTTCCTCTTGTTTATGTAGCCTAAATATTAAACAGCCTGGCTCAGATCCACATTCTTTTACAAAGACAAGTTTTATTCCTAAGCTGTTATGTTT
Source organism: Ifrita kowaldi (assembly GCA_013398055.1). Lineage (NCBI taxonomy): Eukaryota > Metazoa > Chordata > Aves > Passeriformes > Cinclosomatidae > Ifrita > Ifrita kowaldi. Next base: position 72,497 of record VZRS01011730.1, on the reverse strand, counting down.
AACAGTTAAACAAATGCCTTGAGAAATACATTAAATAAATAAACTTGATGACAGCAGAAATGTCACAAATCCATTTTAAGCAAAAATCAATATACAAAGGAGAAATCTTTCATGTTGGCCTTTCATTTTCTTGTATTGCCTTAGACTTATGCTGTATAATTTCATGAGAATGAATTTCTTTCACTGGGGCTCTCCACTGTAGGCTTTGCCCTACTGATGGCCTACTGATAAATAGCCACTCCTGAACACACTGTTTTACTGAAGTTACTGAGTAATTTCAAGACTAAATACAATACTGCCAAGTGCTAATGTAATTTTTATAATTCAGCAGAGAAAGTTTAGGAAATGAATAGTATAATTATTAAATCTAACTTTCCTTCAGTCGGTTGGTGTACTAGCTTTAGAAAGTTGGAGCAACAAAGAGGTAGCAAGAGTTGAAAGTTATGCAGGACTTCAACCAGATGTTTGGATAATTGGAAAACATTTTTCCCATTCAATAGAAAAAAAAAGAAGACTGATAGCATGTGTGTTTTCTCCACTATGATTAGGAAAATGAAACTAACTAAAAATACTAATGATCCACTATTCCATATAAAAATAGTGCTTTGAGGGTTTCAGAAAGATGAACTTTCAAATTATTTTAAGATACAATGAACACAAAATAATTTTATTCTGAAAAAATAAAGAGGCTCACTTTCCAAAGGGGAAAATAGTCAAGATCTAGAGTAAAAAATTAATTTCAGTAATTTATATTTTTCAATAGAACCCCTTGATTTATCATAACCTTTCAGAGCCTAAGTTATGAATATTGTTAATATATAAGATGTCATATATCAGTAAAGTAACAATATAAATTTGGAAAAAATATTTTATCTTTTTATATAATCTAATAAATAGTGCAAAAAAATTGAAATAGATGATTGCAGCCATGACCATAAAATTGCAGAATAAGCAAGGAAAGTACACAGCGCCTACAAATATTCAACTTATACCTCTCATAAATACTAACACTCTAGTAAGAAAGCCATATCATACACGAAATATTACTCAAATTTTCTAAATAATGATATAGGAACTTATTCTAATTAGAAACAGTATATTCCACCAGGACAATTCTAACAATAGTTAGTCTCATCACACCCCCCAAATGTGCAAACTTTTATATCTTTATTGCTACTGGTATTGGCTAACCTCCATACAAATTCACTATATAAACACTTTTTTTTTTTTTCCCTAGGAAATTGATATTCACCTCATTAAGTGCAAAATCTATTCATTCTCACTCAAGGTGTGGAACAACTCTTAACTGAAATCAATTAAATTCAATCAGTGTGCAAAGCGGGATGATATGTTTTCTCATGATTTTGACAAAGTCTGCATCAATCTTTTTGACTTAAACCAATCTTATCACTGATTTAAGATATGATTTGCTGGGGTGCCTGCAACTTCTTGTATTTCTTAAACTTTAGAAATAATACTATAGATTTTCCTTTCATTATGTGCAGTGCAAGGCATAAATCAGATCAGAGGTTTGCTTGGTTTGTACCAACTCTACTTACACGTTTAACTTGATATTTGTGAATTCATTTTCCTAAAACACAGGTCTCAACTATACAACATTCTACTTTTTTAGAACAAGCCACATAATGCCATAAAGTTCTCCGATATAAATCATATTAACCACCAGGCTGCACATAAGGAATACGTTCGAGATCTGAGCATGTCTACTTTCTTTGGTGAGGAAAAATATACCACATAAGGGGCAGAGATGAAACAATTTGCATTACCAGAAAACCCCCACCTTGAATTGCAAAATTAAAGTTAAGTTTAAAAAAACTGCAGATGCTCCTCTACTATCATGTCTGCAAATGCAATGTCTTCAGTGACAAAGTCATGATCACAACTTAACATATAAATTCCTTCTTGGAGACCTTTGTTTACACTGCTTTTAGTGTCTACTTTGTGCTATCTAATAAATGGGAAAAATAAACAAGAAAATCAAACCTGAAGGCAAGAATAGAAGTATAAAAGACTATAATATAGTTGATATAGTACAATATAATTTACGTATATATAAAAGAAAGAGAAACAAATTTTAAAATGGATTTGAATCTGCTAAAACATCACTTTCACATAACTATGAAGAAGACATTACAGAACAAGACTTCTGGCCTTAGAAAGAAACACCAAAAAAATAAACCAATAAACCCAACATGATTGGAGTCATTAAATTTTGAGCTTTTAAAGCATTAAAATATTTTACATATAGGCACTTTCCATAGTCCAAGCCAAAAACCCTAAATTGCAAGACTGTTTTGAAAAACAGAACTGTGACAAAAAATATGCAGCCTATATAAAAAACTTCAGATTTGTGCTTACCATACTCTATTTTCTTTCTATTGATGCAACCAGACTCCAAAATGCATTTCAGAAATTTTCCTGCAGAAAACCATTGAACTTCTATGCCCACAGTAAATTTCCACAATACCAAAATCTATATTTTATGGTTAAGCATTTAATCAAATGTGTTTGAGATAGTTTCTAGCAATTTTCAAAAACAATGCCATTATATGAGCATTTTATATACAACACCCGTATTTCATGAGATTTGGAGACGTATCTGCTTTCCTTACTGACAATAAACTAACTATAACTAGAGCTGGCAATGCAGGGACTCTGTTCTACCTGTCATCTCACAAATAGAATCCTCAGCCAAGTTCTGACTGTAGAATTTGTTGTCACTAGCAATGTTGATAGATGCAACTGTGAGGCAGCATCAGCCTCAGATCCTTGCTGAATTTGATAAGTGAGAAAACAACCTGCAGATCTGAAATCTAAGAAAAAAAAATTTAATGAAATTATTCAGTTTTCCTCACATACTGCTGAAATAGAATCTCTTCACAGAAAGAACTCATAAATGTTACTGCAAGTCAGCACAGAATTGAAGGCAATTCCAAACCTGACATACACAAAGAATTAACTTTGAACTTCTATTTACTAAATTAGACATTCTGGGGTGATTTTTGCTACAAAATTTTACATCAGTTTTACATATTTTTACATACTAACAAAGAAGAACAAGGTGTATAGAAGTGTAAATTAATGCAAATCCTTCAGAAATTCTTATTATTTCAGTGATCTTTCTTGCTATGAAGCCCCTTGACACCAGCTCCAATTTCCTTCTCACATCAAGAAGTATAAATACAGGAACCCTGAGTATACTGTATCTATCAAGCACAATCTGACATGCTGCCACTGATTTTGAAAATATCATATCAAAGCACCTTCTCTACTCTAACATGAGAGTTGCAGAAGCCACAGGCCTGCAGCAAGAGCTATGCCATTAAACCAGGTGAAAGATAGAAAGGCAGTCCATATTGAGAGTTTTTTATCTGTGGATGTCTTAAACACCTTAACAGGAGTTTGAGGCCAATAATTATTGTTACATCAACTGAAGCCACGAACATACACCTGGTCTTGAAACAGCACGGGCAAGAGAATCTCAAATTACTCTTACACAAGTGTTTATATTTGCAGTCTCACCCAAAGGATATTACTGAAGCTAGAGGACTAGAGCGGCTCAAAAACAACCGGACAGGCAGATGAAGCACAAGCTCTTAAAAAGGAAGAAACTACCTTTGGTTCAATAATAGTTGAGCTACAAATCACTGGATCTTGGGAGAGTGATTTAGGGCAGTATCATTATATGCTTGTTTTGATCCTGCACATTCCCTAGGTATCTGCTATTAGCGAAAGGATACAGGCTAGAGAATGATTTTCCTGAATTGAAACTGTTGATCTTACGTTCTTATTTTCTGAGGTTTGCTTCCTGAAAGCTCAGCCATAAGCCAAGTCCTTAGAGACTACGTATGATACCCTTTGAATAGAAACTGTTCCCGAAAGTGTAGTTTGGAAGCAGAAAATCCACATAACTATCCTTGCTTTCAGAATTTAAAGCATTCACAGCACATATTCACAGTTCAAATCTTCTTTTGATTCCATAAGTATTAATAGCATGCTTTAGAGAGTGTTTTATGATAAGATTGGAAATGCCATTTAATGCCCAGGCCATAGGCATGACAATGTTAGAAGATAGGAAAATTACTCGATGTAAGAGTTGCTTTTTGGTGTTGCTTTAGCTTTTCCATAGAGAACTTAAGATTGGTTATAAGCATAGGAAAAAAAAAGGACTCCTTATTCTGTTTTACATAAATGATTTAGAGAGGAGTAACTTAAGCATTCAAATGGCTGTACCTTAAGGTAGCAAAGCTGCATATCTGACATACTCTAGCTGGATGCTTAAAAATACAGAGAATGAGATCATCAACTCTTAGGAGCAGCTAAAAGAATATACAGAAAGAATCACTGAGGTTCCTTAAGACATGGCTGAAAACCATGGCCAATAGTGTGTTCCGTGTACTGGAATCAGGGATATATGGGGTAGGGAGAGAAAAGATCAAACACCAACCCAAATACACAGACTACAAATTTGACAGCACAAACATATAATACAATGTTATAGTGAATGTTCTACAGTCAATGCAGTAAAGCTCTTGGAGATTATGGGATGTTGGTTCTGTGGTAAAGGAGACCAGGAAAATGGTTGGGCTTGATGATCTTAAGGTCATCTTCAACCTAAATTATTCTATGTTTCTATGAAAAAATATTAAACAACAAATAGAAAAAAAGAAAACTCTTTCTACATATGCAGAGGTCATCGATGATATTTGACAGAACCAAGACTTCTTATCCAGAATGTCAAGGAAAAGAAACAAAAAGCCCAAACACTTTCACTTCCTGTTTTAATACTGAAGTTGTGTTCCACAGCTTTCTGTTGTGTCCTTTCAGTTCATATTTCTTGAGGAGAGAAATCTTTTTTCCATCTTTTCTCCCCATGAGAAGCTGCTTAAGCGCATTTCACTGAAATTGACAAAAATCCTGTAGGGAAGAAAATGACATTTTCTGACAGCTCCCGAACACTGCAAAAGGTAAATATCATTAGTGAGACTGTGGAAGGAAACTCTGCAGACAGTGAGAGGTACCTTTCATGAAAAGGAGGTACCTTTCATAAAAATAAAACTGAATGCCATGTTTATCAATAAAATTATATCTCCTAAAGGAGACAAGAAATTTACTGAGTTCCTGAAAGTTTTCAAGAGGTGTTTACTAAAAATTTCAGGAGGTATTTACTAAAGCATTAAAAAAACCCCCCACAGTTCCAGTTGGTCCTCAGACATGCTGACACATATAATCTCACAGTGTTCCCTGCACTAAAGCCTCCATCACAGACTTTTGATTGTTTCAACTGACATTTTGCATACACTTTCTACTAAAGTGTTTCTTTTTAAAAAAGAGGAAAGGCAAACATCGATGTGATGGGAAATGTCAGAGCTATATAAAAACTGACTGGGTATGGTTGCTTTTGGCCTGTAGTGGGGGCACCATGCAGGACTGTGGCATGTAAATCTGCTTGTGGAGTAACAGTCAGCTGCTACACTACACTTTCTAGACAAACATAAATGTAATTGAGTATGGATGATCAAAAGGAAGCACGAATTAGAGCCTAAGCATTTACTCATAAAACATGCTATAGCACCGTACTACAGAAACAGTATACATTAGAACTAGTGTCAGAAAAGCAACAGGAATGTGTTTAAACAGAACACAGCAGGAGTGAAACAGACCCAGGCAGCAGTGTGCTGTATTCTGCTCTCAGCTAAACAGAGTTAAACACAGAATAATGCTTCTGTTGTCCAATTTTCTCCTAGATTCCTGCAAAACTGTCATGTCAGTCACCCTGCATGGAACATACACAGTTGATTCTTGTATCACACTCTTTATAGCCCAACCTGTATGGAGCCTTTTTCTCCTTCATAGCTCCACTTACTTGCCATGGTTTAACCCCAGACAGTAGTTAAGTACCCTGCAGCCTTTCTCTAACTCCCCCATCTCAGTGGGATGGGGAGGAGAATCAGAAAACAAAGCCTCATGGGTGGAGACATGAACAATTTCATATAACTTCGAAAAAGTAATAATACTAATGAAAAAATGAACACAAGAAGAACAAGTAATGCACAATAAAATTGCAATAAAAATTATAATTCATGAAAAATTTTAATGGAAACAAAAAGAAGAAAATCTTGAGATTTCATATAGCGTATTCTCTTTAATTTACTTGCTTTTTAGACTCAATTTCCATGAGGCTAACATAAAGGTATATTCTCTGTTTTGGATGCCATGCTTTCATATTATTTTTCCCTGTCCTTGATCCTGTACCTCATTTTTCCTTAATACATTTTTTTTGTAAGTACAAGGAGACAGAGAACTCAGACAATTCCCTAACCCCTCTCTCTTATGCTCTAAGAGTTACTAGGAAATTGTTCCATGTGTGGCATAGCTCTGGTTCATCTTTACATGTTGGGGAGGCGGCATTAGGTACTGATCTATACAGTTCGATCTGTAAAACACAAGAGCATTCAACACTAACATAAAAGAGAAGGTACGCTGCTTATTTCTTTCAATAAATTTAGCATAAAGCCATAATGATAATGTTCCTAGGACACCAGATGGAATGGAAATGAGGGAGAAGGGCATTTACACTGAATAAAATTATCCAAACGAAGCTCATGTGGCCCTAGCCCATTACTGTTCCCCATCCCATTGTTACTCCTCCTGCAAAAAATGGTATAGACTGTTCATTATCTTTAAATTATCAGGTTCTGAGCACATCAGCTTATTTCTTGCCCACAATGACACATAATATATGGAATTACTAGTGTTACAAATTCAGATAGCAATTTTCCTTGGATGTGTTTCATCTGAGAGCCAACTGTGGCCAGTGTGAATGGAAGCGTTCAGTGAAATGCTACTGCTGAAGGCACTTAGTAACTTCCTCCTTTTATCTATATTTTAGTTTGATACAGAAAGCAAAAACAAAGGGATTATATATTTAAAGAAATAAAGACAACCTTCAGATATACTGAGTCAGAAGGTCTCTAACAAAACCTAGTGGAATTCATTTGTGCTTTCAATTTCACCAGAGTGCAATGTAAACAACCATAGGAACCACACAGCCAACTTTCAAATTAAATCCTACAATGAATAATTTATATTTTTAAACAAGGATTAAAAGTTCCATTCAGTTGCAGAATATCAGGGGTGGCTTTAATAATTTACATGCTTTCCAAAGGTGAATAAAGTGCCCTCCCAAATAAAAATCAAAACAATATAAACATTTTCTTTGTTAAAACCACACTGTGATTGACAAAAGAAAGGGCCACTGTCATAAAATTGAATGCGTATTGTGTGGGAGATAGGCAGGGGAACTCAATAATCTTCAAAGTAGAAGTCTCTGTATGCAATTTCTACACATACCAAGAAGAATATGGAAAAATAAAACACATTATCAACAGGCAAAATCTGCATATAATTTTTGACCTTTACTGAGAATCTCAGAGTTCTACTGTATAATTTTTTTATGTGTGCAAGAGACCACATTGCTCCCTTACAGCAACTGAATAAGAACTCCAGGTCAAACGTTCTCAGTATTAGCAGGGTTGTCTCTGACCTTGCAGAAAGGTGTCAAATAGAAAAGATATACAGTCTGCAAAGCACTATCACCTGGCTACAAGGAACACACTCTGACTTAAGGGGACCGATTTAAACTAGAGCTGCCTCACTGGAGTTTCTGCAGGTAAACTGGCTGCCTTTGCTGTAATTCACAGCCTGTGTTCTTTGCAGTCCTAATAAATATTCTCCATCTATCTTTATCCCAAACAACTGTACCCTGCGAAAAAGGGCAAAGAATATTGTACCTGATGAAATAGAGTCCACTGCTCTGGAGAACTCAGTGCAATCACAGCGTGAGTGATCTATATCTTTAATGCTCAGGCAGCATTAAGGTAAAATTTAATGCAAGACAAATGTCCTGTGCTGCAGAAATAGTTCCTAAATTAAATACACATTCTACTTTGATTTTCATTTCCCTATGAAGAAATAGTAAAGAAGATGGCTGCTTTCTCCAGATGTAGAATAACAGAATCATTAGACTATTTGCAAGGAAATATTCTGGACCAGACAATTGTTTGTAATTTTGATTTAACACTTTAAGAACAGTCAACATTCTTAATCTCTGCTCACTGCAATACTGATACTAGTTAGAGCTCAGATATATCATCTGAAGCAATATATGAAAGAAACAGTTTCATTTCAACCAAATGACATAGTTTATCATAGACCCATTGTAACAGAAAAAATAATTGCAGGAAAAAAATTAAATCATTTCAAAAACAGGTGACAGTAAAGATCAAAGTGAGTCAAGGCCAAACCCAGTCAAAAGAAAAAATTTTTAGGCTAAACAATAGTCATCTCCAGCTTGAATTTAAACAGACAAGATGAATGAAGTAGAATTTTACAAATGCCGAAATGAAAGGTGGAAAACAAGTTACTCGGGACAGCACCAGTAAATGAACACAAATACGCTGAGTCTGAGCCTGGTTCGTTATAAACAACTCCCTGAGCTAAAAGACCCAGTTATGAAGCAGGAATACTCAGCAAGAAATCTCAGTTATAAAGACAATGACTTTTAGAGGAGTAACAGGCAAAAAGCTGTGTGTTGCATTTTCGGTACTGAGGGAAATGGTCTTTAAATTTTGAATGCAACACTGAAGTGAAAAGTAATTTTTTGATGGTTCAGCTCATAGTGTGATGGAACACCAAGTCCGGTAGAAAAGATACCTGTATGGCTTTTAGAGATCATGCTTGATCTTTCTAGATCTTAGTAGAGCTACTGCTAATTAACTTGGAGCACATTGTTCTCTTAGGTTGGGCTGGAAAGAGACAGGAAGATTTTGAAACATATTTTATTGCCTGTAGAGAGATATACATTAATTCCACCAAAGAATTAAGGCCACGATTGTTTTACTGTCTTGCAGTTTTCTTTGTTTTCCAAACAAGACTTCAGGAGAGTTATTTGCTAAATTAGCTTCCAAATTACTGAACTAAGCCATTCTGAAATGCTGTAGGCACCTGCAATTTTGCTTAGGCATCTAAATAATCTTAGGACTCAGTACTGCAGTGTACTGAAGCACTTTGTTCCCGCTCATCTTTATCAAGGTCTATAAAACCTTACAATAAACAGAAATAACACTTAATTCTCATAATCCTAGAAACAGCTTTTCCTCAGCTCTAAAATGATGAATCAACATTATGAGCACTGAAAAAGAAGTTCAAGTGTGATGATCAGGACAACAAAAATCCTGCAGAGTGTATACACATTGAGTGACACAGGCAAAAAAGGAAACTCCTAACATCTCCATATCACAGTGTTTAATAATGTTTGATAGGTGGAGGGGTTTTACAACTTTCCTTGCCTTGACTTCACTTTATCCACTCTTAGTGATGTGTCCCTTAAAACTTCCTCCTGAAGAGCAATTATTTTTAGACAGAAAGGTGTCAGCACTAATGCCTAGAAATGAAATTATAGCAGGATCAAAAATTTCAGTTACAGACAGAAAAAAATCCTACACAGAACTATTAGACATTTCATTCTGTACAAGTGTGTGCAACTTGCAGTCTTCCCCAAAGAAGAATATGTTCTTATTTACTCTCATTTTTCACAAGGAGGTCTTTTCTTTATTCAATATCTTATGGATTAGACTACACTGCTCTGCCCATTAAATTAGGATCCTATCCTGTGAACTACCAGATAGTTGCTTTTTTTGTGCTACCATTTTCCCTCTCATTTCAAGCCCATGGTATATTTATTACTGCAAGTTTTTGTGAAGACACCTTAAATAACATTTCACCACTTTTACTCACACCAACACATTTAATGGGTTTAATTAATTACACAACAAGTTGTAACATGTCACGATCAGCTGCAATTTCTAAGATGCAATGCAGGGCATCCTCTACTATTCCTGATATCTTGAAGACATTTCACAGCTGTTGTGAATTATTGGAATGCTATTCAAGTCAGTAAAACTACAATAATTTACATCTACTGATATATTAGATATTAATTTTGGGGTGGGGGGAACCAAAAAAACCTTTTTTTAAAAAAATTTCAATTTGGATAGCAGATCCCACTGTATCTTAAACACACCAAGAAATCCTAGCATTCCGCAGTCTCACTATGATATGCTTCTGCCTCACCAGAATTCTTGAAACATAGGAATATTCTGTGAGAACAGTGATATTACAGTTGTTTTCAATTGGATGGTGTGAATAGTTTTCGTGGTGCTGGCACCTAACCAGCAGCAAATCACAACAGATGGGAAGGATCAAGCAGTTTTCAGAAGTAATATATTCACTGGTAAAAATGATAGATGAAGGTGGTCAGAGTGAGGGGAGACAAATTGCCTAAATGTGCTTTCAGAGTCCTCTGCTATGTGGTCAGGACACAGAACCACTACCAAGTCTTTCAAATACAGTAATTTCATTGTAGAAAAATCTGACTGCTGTCTTGAAAATGGCAAAATAGGAGGCAGATAAAGCTCAAATGCTTCCACCCAGTCTAAAATTTTGTTGAAAAACCTAATTAAGCCTGTCCTGCTGGACTGCAATTATTTTGAGTAGTCAATCTCCTGTCTGGGTCATTTCCAGCTCAATATATATAACATTCGCTTAAGTAAAAAGCTCTCATTTCTCTAGGGAAAGTATTCCTGTTTCAAGTTATAAGACTTTTTATTATTATTTTTAATAGAATAGCATAGTCAGCTTTTTTTTTTTAACTGTATTAATATACACAGACTGTTGAATGAAAATGGAAGGGAAAACCTATCCTGCAAAGATCATTCATCCCAGTAAATGCTACAGAAAACTGCTGAAGATAAAATATCCTTCCAAGAATATTCTCACCAGGGGATTGTCTAACTTCTCCTTCAGCTCTGAGCTGTGGACAAGCACAGGCAAAGCTGCTGTGGGACAAGACATACATTCTTTCACATTAGAAGACAGGCTGACCTCTAGCACTAACTCTGCAAATTCACCATATTTATCAAATGGTAATAGTAAAAAGAGAATTTCAAATTTATGTTTGTAAATGTAATGCCATTTCTATTTCTAATATATTATTCTGATCCAATAGGGGAAAAAAAAGATACACAACAGGATCCATTTATCAGATTTTATCTAAAGGATGCACATGAAGAACTGCTTACAGACAAATTACAACCAATAAATTTTAAAAAAAGCCCTGTAAATTAATCTTCGTGAGTTACAAGCAAATGCTACATTGCTCAAGATGATGGTTATCACATACAAATCCTTAGGCCCACAAGGACAGAAAAGGCATTCATTCGGGAACTGGGCAAGTTCCAAGCATGCACATTGGAGAATTTGGTACAGAGAGAAAATAGCAGCACTGAACACTTCTCCATTTGTGAAGAACTGTCAACAGTGCAGGAAACCACCGGTGATCAAGGGCCTGTTACTCTAAAGTTTACCAAGGAAGCAGATAGTAGTGACTTGCCATTGCTGAAACCATCCTCTTCCTTTCTTGCTACATTTCTCTTGCTTAACTTATTTTCAGGAGATTAATGAACATTAAGGGGAATGTAGCCATAAGATTAACGAATGAGCAAGGAGAAAATAGAGTACATGAATTTACAGAAGAGGATACAAAGGAAGGTACTTAGTGTAAATACTGCCATTTCCCCCATCCCTTAAGCCACTGTGTTCAGCAAGGTGAAGAGAGGATAGGCAAGCCTCTGTCATGCACCTCATGTGCCTGTGGGGCCTGTCCCAGGGCATGATTCCAGTAGTCTGTGTCTCTTTCCTTGATACTCCTTAGCCTACTCACCTCCTCCTGGAGCTCTGCCCCTAAGTGGAGGAGCTCCTCTACCTGAGTGCAACTCTCAGAGCTCTAATTACTGCTGCCATCCCTATGGGCACGGGAGCAAGGGCCACCGTACAGCCTGGCATCCATGTGTCAGCTTGTTCCCACCGAAGCTTTCTCCTGGCAGCTGTATCAGCTATGGTGGGTGCAGAGCTTAGAGAGGCATCGACTTTCTGCTGGATCGACACCACTGTTCCCTGGTCAAGCCGGCAGAATTGCAGGTCCTTCCTGCACACCCTGCCATGCCAACTGCTGCACAAACTGCCTTACCATCTCCTCTTTGTCTGCCCTGTTTGTGGTGCTCCTGGTGGCTAGTGCTCCATAAGGCTTCTGTCAGCTGTGGAGTGGGGGCTTGGTCACCATTACTCCCTGTGTCCTCAGCACTGGTGAGGCTGCATCTCAAATAGCCTGGTTTTGGGCACCACACTACAGGTCAGACATTGAAGTGCTGGAGTGTGTCCAGAAAAGAGCCTCCAAAACACATTCCAAGAACAGTGGAGCGGGTGAATGGTCTAGAGAAGAAGAAACTCAAGCACCTGAAACACTGCAAGAGGACTGGTGTGACTCAAGCCTACCTTGCTTGTAACTAACAGTAAGATCAACTCGAGTCAGACCAATCAATACACCTTCTTATGCCAGAATTTGTTTCACTTTCATTTACCACTGGTTTTCAAATGCATATGGTAAATCACTGAACACTGGAAGGCAAAATCTGGGAATATAAAGCAACTTTGTGCATTTTACTGGAGCTGAGAACTTATAAATTTGTATTCTGCTTTACAATTTCTTGGGGAAAAGATAGACCACAACTTGAAAAGCAGAAAATCCATAAGGGAGGTTATCTGAATCAGAGATTTTTTCTTTATCCCATAGGTGCTATTTTGAGGACCATGATGGCATTCAGATTTTTCCATAACATATTTATCAAATGTTTTGGTTTTTTTGACTTTGTTAAAGACCAAATTCCCCAAAGCCTGTACTGCTACAGATGCAATTACTCATCATTATAATAATTACACAGGACAATTTAGTAAAAATTCTAGAATCTGGCCCTTGTTTTTTAGTGATAAGTGCAATTTTATCTCATGCTAACTTGCATGAAAACAATTTGCAAAAAAAGGTATGTATCATCAAGTATTCAACAGATTTGCATGTAAATGATCCCTCTTAAGGGCTACCGGCATTATGACTTGAGACTGCTCCACTGCAAAAATACTTTGCCTGTGTCCAAAGACATGACAAACACCTGGTTGCTTATCTTCCTTATCACAATGAGAATAACTAATAACTAATCAAAA
>VZRS01011730.1:47569-59311 GCA_013398055.1 Ifrita kowaldi | reverse complement strand
AAAAAAAAAAAAGTGAAACAGAACCAGAACACATTTGAAGACAGTAACAGGAAAAGAGACTGCTGAAGAACTACTATTTGCTTCACATTAACAAATGACCAAGACAAAAACAGTTGCTTTTAATTACACCAACAGGAACCACCAGATTCTGGTGTTTCACAGCTAATTCCCAAATACTGGAGATATGTGTGACCATCATTTTAGCTCTTTATACACCATATAAATGAAATTCAAAAATGTAAATGAAGAAGGACTTTCAGAGTGGTTGCCAAGCACTACATTTTAAATGGTATAACGTATAAGCATGGGCTGCTCATGCTGAAGTTCACTAAGAAAAATTCCTTTGGAGCATTGCTTTATTCTTACTGCTTCACTGAGGTGAAATGAAAGAGAAATTTTCTCTGTAAATTTTAATTTGTCACAAGATGTCTGGAATCTTTAATCTCATGTTAACCTAGATCTCTCCTAGGCCCTCATCTTACATTAACCTCATCAGCCTTTATCAGAATTTCAAATAACTTTCAGAAATGCTGAGACAAGATTTTGGATAAGAATCTTCCAATAAAGTGTTTCAAGTCTCATGTGTTATCAGATGTTCCTGCTGAGGAAAAATATTAAGACTACTGTACCTTCTTACAGCATTTCCCCAAGACCCCAGAATTTTGAACACCACTTGAAGTAAAATGCACTCTGTGTTTCCCACTCTCTAAATCCTATGATCCCTTTTGATATCCTAGGGAGGACAAGCCACCAATTTCAGGTCATTTATCTGAGTATGTGGCTGAGTTGCTTATTATCTGTACATTTTCTCCCCCAAGTCAATCACTCCAAAAGTATTTATTTCTCTTGACAGTTACTTTTGGAAAGGCATTTGAGATCAACATGCACCTGAAATCCTCTAGGGAAGGGATAACATAATAAATAAGATACATGGATCAAGGAAGGAAACATATGCACCAGCTACATTGTACACTGGTTGCTCTAGAGATCAAATCTTCGATGTTAAACTGGCATAATGGAAACGTAACTCAATGACGATACACATGATTTAACTTAGAGCATAAGAGTCCCAAAGGGTAGGAAAACTAAAGACATAGTTCCAGTTAGTTAAAAATGCATTCTCTCCATGGAAAACTGCGTATTTATTTATTTCTCATAAGGAACATCCAGCCCAGAAGCCCTCTTTCTTTTCTTACTATTAATATTAGCTTTTGGGCAGAACTTGTGTTTCCGGTTGTGGACTGATTCTTTGTTACTCTGCAAAATTCTGAGATGCAAAGCCTGTATCATTTAGGCAATACAAGTCTGCTTTTCAATCTGACATTTTGAAACTCCCTTGAGTTTACCTGAATAAAACTTAAGAATAGACTTTAGGATTGTACTTACTGAACGTGCTCTACATTCTTTTAAAAAAGAAAAGCATAAAAAAGTTCAAGTCAAATACAGCTGTGAAAAATATTCTTGAGAAACATCTTCTCAAAAAAATTTTACATATTTTAAAAGCAAATGTAAGTTAAGGAGGCAGTCAAAATGACAGACTCCAAGACAAATCCTACACTTAGTATACTTGTGCAAATGCCTATGACTTCTACAACAATATTGCAGTGCCCTGATAATCTTTGTTATATCCCATAAATGCCAAAATCTACCTGTTCACTAGAGGTAAAGTGTCACTGTACCACTGATATTTATTCCCTGGTATAACAATTGTAATGAGAACAAACAAATAAGAGCACAAAACCTGCCTGGCCAGAAAGTGCCTGGGCAGAATTTTAAACCCTGTTATGCTTAACACTGATGAACAAACCACATACTGCACTGCTTAAAACTGGTGGCAAAAGTTCTGTTAGGTTCCTGTCAGCAAGTTCCCAGCAACATCCTGATTTGTTCCAAGCTGTTCCAGCTAACTGTTTTACAAATCAAACCAGATTTTTGACACTGACTGCATGATATCAATGAACTTAAACTGTAGAAATGAGAATAAATATGTGAACTCCACAGGTCACCTGTCAAGGTGGACCTCATGCATAAACTATTCCTTTAGTCCTGCCATAAGAAACACATTTGGGGCATAGGAACAGGGTTTAGTGGTGAACATGGTAGTGCTGGGTTAATGCTTGCACTCAGACTTGGAGGTCTTTTCCAACACAAATGATTCTAAGATTCTACAATTCTATCTGGCTTTCAGCAATGCAATCTTCAGCATCCTAGCCCTAACTTAACTTGCAAAAGGGTAGCCATGGATCTGATAATGCAACAATACTGCTAGCTGGGAATAGTTTCAGCTTTATTCTATAGGAGAAAGACATGGAACATTTGAAATATATTGTTTTCCTGTAAATTACCTCAAAAATATTCAAAGGTATTGCTCTAAGCAATAGAAAATGCCAAAAACCCAGTCTTAGCAGTACTTGCCTGCAGTCAGTTGCAGTAGGCAAAACTACTCTGTACCATTGAATACTTTTCTCTCAAATGTCCAAATTTTATTGCAAGGGTGTGAGGCAGGTATTATCCACAGTTCTGTTGTGAGTAACTGATTATGTTTTTATCAATGCTCTTTTAAGAAAATATAACTGTTTTCTGAAAACATAGTCAAATTTAGCTGAGCTCTCCCCTCGAGTTATGAAAAATAAATGCTCCTCAAACGCATTTCTTTTCTGCAAAAGACAGTGTAGCACTATATAGTTGATTCTTTCTTTAATGAGCAAACTACTGCCACGTTATGCTTATTTTTTTAAATTTTTAATCTCAAGATTTTTATACATTTGCTTAGCTGTTACACAGATTACTATATTGTGAAATATGCTTATGTACTATAAGTCTAGGAAGAGGCAGGCTTCTTATCATAGATGGGTTGCGCAGATGGATTTCAACAGAAGTGGAGACTGTAAATATTTTACTAGTTTTGGTTTAGTGTTGTCTCTCTTTCAGTTCCTAAGTGTGCTCTGGAAAAAGGAGGCTACGGCAGCTCAGGACTGGTACAGTCTCCAGACTGCTCGCTACCTTAAAGAACATCCAAATGGAAGGGCAGAATGCACTGTGTGGATAACTTCCATCCAGCCTCCAGCACACTGTCAGAAGGACGTTGTCTGCTGCATATCTAAGTCCCTAAGAATAAAATCAAAGATGCACAAAACCCGTAACTTACATAGGGATGAAAATGTTAAACGTGGAGATCACAAAGGAATTGCAATTTTCTTCTGAATTCTCCCTAGAGAGAGAAAAATCTGAAACGTTTTTTTCAGAATGGAGCATTAGCAGAGCCATACTAGGGAAAAATTCAACCTGCATGACTAATACAGCAACCTAGTAAAGTGGCTAACTAGTGAGCTGGAATATGGATATGATATCATAGGTGTGGTGGTGGGATAATACTGAAAGACAATACAAAACTGAAGTCAGCGCTTGTTTAAAAGGAGATAAGAAAACTTATCATGCAGAAGATATTTAAATTACTACACAAACAGGGGTTTTTTTAGCTAAGTGTGCCTACATCTCAGGAAGACTGATTGGGAGATTAGTATAGTTATCAAATTTATGGAGCTTCCCAGAAAAAAAAAAAACCCAACAGCAGAAAAGGAACACAAGTTCTTTGAAAGTAATTATAGGAAACAGGAACCAATAGCTGAAAGTTAAAATAGGAAAAAATTAAATGGAAATGGTATGAAGCTGTGTCAGGCAAAGTTCAGACCGGATGTTGGGAAAAGGTTCTTCCCTGAGAGGATGACTGGTCACTGGAATGGGCTCCCCAGGGAACTAGTCATGACACCAAACCTGTCAGAGTCCAAGGAGTGTCTGGATGATGCTTTCAGTCATACAGTTTTTTAGATAGTCCTCTGAGGAGCAGGGATGATAATCCTTATCAGCCCCTTCTATCTTAAGATATTAGTGATTCGATGAAATTGAACACGTACTTTTTATTAGGATTATTAGATTCTGGAATAAGATGCTGTTGGCAGTGGTATAATCAGTCTTCTCTATGTCTTCTCATTTAGATGAGATACATACATAGAGATGTTCTGAACCTCACAGAATTAGTCAACAGAAATTGTCAGCACGAAGACAGCATTATACGGTGATTCTGCCAGCTTTAAAGGTCTGTATTTTTAAAAGATGTTTGACTCACAGTAATGTAATTTTTATATACTCATGGCTCAGACACTGAACAATTCTTAAAATTTCCCTTCTCAGGTTTACAGATGAAATCACTCTTCTCTGGGTTTATTACTTTCTCTATCTCAGCACAATCAGCAGAAAATTCATCACTTGTGTTCTGGTCAGTCTTGGTTTTGAAATAGTTCAAAATACCAAGAAAGATAGATAGTATTTCATGATACTGTTTTAAAGGAAATGAATTCTTTCAACCTGCCTCCTCAGCTACTAAGACAGTGCGCATCAATTTTATATGATTGCTATCAGTTAGTTACACAAAAGAAGAACAGAAAAATGAAATCAGGTAACTTCACAGAAATGTATATAAATATCAACAGAAATAAGTTCAACAGCATGTTCAATTTTCGAGCAACTCTGACCGCATGGAAGAGCAGTAACCTTTAACTTATCAAGGGAACAGTTTATTTTATAAATCACTGAAACCAGAGATCAACCAGTGTGGTTTAAGTTAATCCATTCCCCAAAACTGTTAATTTCTTTCTAAACATGGGGGAGGAGGTTCTAATCCTCATTCTTTGTAGCTCAGGGGTTCAAACTCAGAGTGGTTTATTTCCCTTTTCCTCCTTAGTGACTGCCACACCCCCCCGCTACTGGAAGCTTCCTTCACTACAATAGCCACTAATATGCAGTACCACATTCAGTCCTTCCTACTGAAGTTATTCACGTCCCTGTAGAAAACCTGAGGATTATCTGAATCTAAGTACAGAAGACTAAAAAATCTAACGTCCTCCTCTGCTGATTCATCAGACATACATGGGTGGATGGGAAGCTTGAGGTAGCTGTATCAGAATTTATTACTTCTTAATTTATTATTTAATACTTGTTAAGACGTGTTCAGAAAGACCTTTCTCCAAGAGATTGGGTTGACACAAAGTTTAACATTATTTTTTGAGACAGAGAACTGGTCTCAAACTTCTCTCAGCAGATCTTGACACATTTCACCTAAAGTGGAGTTCTGTACATAAGGCTGTAGCCTACCTCAGTGACTAAGCAGATATCCAACAGGTAATCTTTACCCTAATCTCCTCTATTTTAAATATGAAACATACTATTTTACAGTATATATGCATGTTTGCAGAAAAATGATGTGAAAAGTTAGTTTCTAAAAGAATCAGGGATTAGGCTGTTAATGGAACAAAAACCCCTAAATTAAAAAATTACCTCCCAGGTCTATAAAAATCAGAATTTAAATATCTTCCTCGAGTAGCCAGAGTTGACCCCAATCAGCTCTATGCTTTCAATTATCTTCATTCAAAGACCTTATAGAATTTTTTTCAAAAAGAGCACTATTTCGTATTCTCAAACAGGAACTGCTTTCTATTTGAATGACATCTCCAGTGAATTTCATACCAGACATCTGCCTGCACACAATAGCGAAATAGCATCCATCATATTCAGCATTTCTACTTAGTTCACTCAGTCTTTTCTGCGAGAGTCCAATCTCAACACATTTGCACAGAATTGCTTCTACACATCACATCATTTTCATTGCAAACTCTGAAGAGGATCAGTATCTAATATTTAATTATCAACATACTCTTCGGTGATCAGTGCTGCTTATTACAACTAGGTCAGAGCTGATTATCTCACTAGAAAAAGAAATACCATTCCATGTAAACTATACAGCCTTCATGTTCTATAACATTTCTCAGCTTCTTTTCTAAGTTTCAAAATTTCTCATGACTTTTAAAACTCTTTTACCAATTTTTCATAAAGCTTGTACCATTTTTACCATTATGTAATAAATAGCATATCTGTCCACCCAGTGCAACAATCACACTGTTCTTCACTGAGCATATGAATTTTTTGAATGAAAGTATATCATGGCACAATTGAAAAACAGGCAAGTATTTATTAAATAAAAAGTAATAGCAAAGAGGCAGTCAGCAAGAGAAAAAACTGACTATGGTCAAGCAAAAGAATAAAAATGATAGAAGGGATGAAATAATGCACAAAACCTAGAGCACACTGATGTAAAATTGCCATGTTCTGCAAGTATTGTCTGTGTATGCTGAAGGGGAAGGGGAAAAGCAGCAGACCAATAGAGGGCGTATTAGCTCCTTAAGTTATTTACTCATTTTATATATTTTTCAGTTGCATTATTTTAAAAGTTTGCAGCGGTTTTTCTACCTTTTATTCTATTAATAAAAAAGTATTATTCATACACAATAGAAGAAATGTATCAGGAACAGGACACTCAGCTGTAAAGCAATGTATTAATGGTCTGTTGGCCAGATTACCTTCTGCCTGCCACACCTCTTTCTTTTTTTCCACTTCTAAACAGTCAGCATACTAATAAATACACTCACGACTAATAAATACAATTACAAGTAATAAATACAATGAGGCTGAAGTTCCATTTCCTGTATATTTAATGCCCCTTTATACATACTTGTCATTTAAGCATTTTTTTTACATAGTGTATTTAGAGTAGCCTGGGAAAAGGAAGACCAAATGAGAACATAAAACCTACAGCACAACTGCTGAAGCCACTCTCACCTAGGAAATATTTTAAGATGCAGCTGGTTTATACACATTTACAACTTTCAACATGAGCTGAAAAAACTTAGATGCCTCTGCAACTCTGAAAACCTTGTGAAAACTTCAGCGCAAAACAGTCAGAAAGCGAAGAAAGTATTAGGTCGGATAAGAGATGAAAATAACACTAAACACATTAAAATGCCATTATATAAATTAATGAAACTGAAAATCCCTGAAAATTTTGTTCAGCTTGATTACCTGGTCTCTAAAGGGTAAGAGCAGAAATGGAGTAGTTCCAAAGAACATCCACGAGTGTGGTTAGAGCACGGACAAGGTGCAAGCAGTGCTGCCAGTACATAATACAGCCCAACTGTGCTCTGCTGCCCATCCCGGCGTAGCACGGGAGCTGTTGGTGCAGGGCAGGCTGGAAGCACCCGGCTTCCTGCTCCACCTGCAGAGCTGCAGATCCAGGTGCATTGAGTGCTCTGGTCATTGGTGAGAACAAGTCTCGTTAGGATACCTCAGAACCAACTTAGCCTAAACCAATTATCCACACAACAGTGAAAAGGTGAGTGAACCAGGTGATTGATGAACAGATTAGAAGAGATATTCAATTGTATCTATTGCTCACAAACAAGAAGTGCTGGATGACGTAAAGGTCAAGGGCAGACTTGGCATCAGTGATCAAAATACTGCGAAGTCTAAGATCTGAAGAATGGTGAGTGAGATTAACGACAAATTTGGACTTCAAAAGAGCAGACTTAGATTGGCAGAAAGATAAGCAAGCATTGAAGAAGACTAGCACTGATGAATGTGGACGTCCTGACTCGACCTTAAACACAAAAAGGAAATACAGAGGAGGTGAAGGCAGGAATAGGCTATCTGGGAGGAATAAGAAGACTGATCACATCAAGAAAAAAGCCAAAGCACATATCAATCTGAAACTACCAAAAGAGATAAAGGGTGATAAGGGAGATTTTTCTAAGTTTCTCAATGGCAAAAGGAAAGTTAAGACAAATGTGAACCCATTGCTCATTGGGGCAGGAAGTCTAATGTCAAGAGATAAGGCTGCAGTATTCACTTCCTTCTTTGACTTAGTTTTCAGTGGTAAATCTTGTTCTCAGGCATCCTCCAAGCAGAATGTGCAGGAGTGAAGTTGTACCCACAGTAGAGGAAGAAAGAATTATGGATTGCCTAATCCTCCTGTACATATACAAGTTTTTGTAACTGAGGTTTATGGAGCTGGTTGTGTCACTGTGAGACTATTCTCTATCATCATGGCAATCATCAGAGGTTCCTGATGGCTGCAAAACAAGACAAATGTCATCCTTCTTCAAAAAGGGCAAGGAGGAGTCAACGTGACAAATACACATTGGTCAGCCTTGCTTTATGCCCAAGAAAGGTTATGGAGCAATTTCCACCTGAAGCTAATTCTTAAAACAAGAGACAAGAAGGTGACTAGGAGCAATGAGATCTATTTACTAAGGGCAAATCATGTCTGCCTAACTCCATTGCAATCTAAGATAAGATGGACAGCAGTGTGTCTAGGAAAAGGGCAGTGAATGCCATGGACCTCGATTTTATCAAGTCCTTTGATACAGCCTCCTATAGTCCATTTATCACTAATTCAGTGAGATATGAGCTGGATAAATAAATAAGGTAAACCTGGACTGCCAGAATCTAAAGTTATTATCAGTGTTTCAAAGCTCAGGTTGTACCTAGTATCTAGTTGGGTTTCTCAGGGCTCAGTATGGAGACCGGCGCTGTTTACTGTCATCAACAAGGACGGTTGGATGTCAGGTTTACAGAAAGCACCAAATCAGGAGAGCAGACAGTATGCTGAAGGGTGGTGGGCTCGCAGTTCAGAAGAACTCAGGAAAGTCAGAGTCCCAGGGAAGTAATCCTTCCCCTCCATTTCTCACTTATAAGACAGCATCCGGAGTGGTGTGTCCAGTTTGGTGCTTCCCAGCACAAAAGTGGTATTGACATATTGGAGTGAGTCTAGCTGAGGGCCTCAGTCAGGGGAATATGGAAGAGACTGAGAAAACTGGGTCTGTTCATCTTGGAAAAGAAAAGGCTCAGTGGGAACCTCATGGCTGTCTACACCTACCAGGGAGGAAAATAAAACGAAGATGGAGTTAGGTTTTTCTCAGAGGTTCGTGGGGTTAAGTGGAGAGACAACAGATGCAAGTTGAAATATTTTACCTAGAGAGGTGGTTAACTACTGGAACAGGTATCCTCTCCTTAGAGGTGTTCCAGACTTGACTCAACATGCCCTTGAGCAAATTCATCTAATTAAACTTGTTTAGAGCAGGTGGTTGGACTAGATGATCCCTAGAGATTACTCCTGGCCTAAATTATGATTCTGATTCTGTGCTTTCCAGAAAGGGTTGCAGTCAGTGACTCAATGCTAATGAGACCAAATCCCAGCACATAATGAGCTTTACCTTCCCTTTCTCAATCTTTAAATATAATAGGCGGTAGATATGAAAAAGAAATTTGGCAACCAGTGGGTACAGATACAGTACTTTCCAGTTTGCACAGCTCCTAGGGCGTGATAAAAGAGAGCAGTCAGAAGTAAATTATGGTCTAGAGACTGAAACATAATTTGTTTCAGTTTGGCTTCCATCTTTGGTTCTTTGATTGCATCTTATTAGCTGACTAAAGATTACTTTGAACTTAATACCTTTAAATACTCCTAGATAAGTTTTGTACCCTATGTATTTCCTATACTTTGAATGGTACTTTTTTTTTATTTCCTGCCTTTGCCTGACAATGAAGTTAATACATTTTGATACACCTATGTATCAAAAAAAGAGCTTAAACTTTTTTCCTTTGTTGTTTTAACCCTATCAACTCTCTTTATACACATGACTCACCTACATATCGTAAGTGTTCTACAGTGAACAGCAAGCTGACAGCTGCCAGAACTACTTAAGTAGAGCTTTCATTTTCGTTCCTGGTAAGTGAACTATTCCGTGGGTCTGTTATTAAGGCCAGTCTGATCCAATAAGCTACAGTTTCCTTAGAGAGATTAACTCCTCTATTGTTTTTTATCTTTTAACTGCACACATACCAAAAGAAAAAATCAAGGTGACTGTACATGGTTACAGATTAGGAACAAAAATTCCCAATAGCAGATATTATGTATGTCTTTCTTAAACTGATATTAAGATAATTTCTGTTGCCCTTTTGTCTCCTCACAAGCATTATGTAGCTTGGTGCAATCCACCTAGAAGATCAGAAACTGACTGTCTTGCAACCTTTCAAAAGTTTTGTAAAACTGCGTAAGAGTCAAAAGTTCTCCCTTCCTTTCCTAGTCCTTCATGTGTATGTAAGCACTCAGATACCACTGGAAAAAATTCCTTCATTAAGAAAAATTCAGTCACTAAAGGGTTTTTTCCTCTAGTTTGCCAGAACTGAAACTGAAAAGTGAAAAATACTTTGAACAGAAAAAATTCAGGGAGTGATGTTTGTAACTTTTCAATTTCAAAATAGTTTTCCTTCAATGTTTCCAATTGGGAATGCTATACTATCTACAACATTCATAATCTAAACTAATTTTAAATATGTTCCTTTGCAACAGTTAATGAAAACTACTTGACAGCATTGCTGGATAAAGTCCTTTGCATTGACTGTAACTTTCTGTAGAGCTGGGACCATTCTAACCAACATACATGCAACTCCAAGTTTGGCAGAAATCTCACTGAAATTATGAATTCATTTGACCCTTGTTTTCAAAATCCATCCAATTAGAGCTAAATTAGGTAGCTCTATCTATAATGACTGATTTTTTTTTCAGAAATCAATGCATTAATTGAATACAGTGCCATGAATATAGTTTAGACCACCACCACATGTAGTTAGATTTTAACACATCTGTCTAGATAAAACACAGTTCTTATCCCATTACAGTTCACCAGAACCAGATAAGAGCTGAAGGAGCTGTTACATGCTTAAGCAATTTTGTGCGGTCATCCTGGTCTTTCCTTTTCACAGGCTAACATGGCAACTACTTACTGTATCCCCTTTCCTAAAGAAGCAATCCCATTCTCAATCCTACTCCTTCCAATACATTTTCAACCAGACCCACCTCAATTCGTGATACTGATACAGCCAATGCAGCTTGAGCTTTATAAGAAATTATTATCTTCAGACAATTTTTTTTGATATGCAGTTCCAGGAACATCACATACTGGAAAGCACAATTTTGCTAGAAATTCTTCAGTAAAATGACTTTAAAAAGTAGCTCCAGTAATCTCCAGTGGTGTCAGTCTAGAGATCTACTTTTCCTCTTCCCAGCATCTGCCGAGGCCCCGAGAAGGCAGAACCCCAGGTTCTTGTATGGGAGGGAAAAGCTTTTGGTTCCTATAATCCTGGTCTACACCTTCAAATCTAGACCACATCTGATTGCAGGCCTATCTGCTGTGGAGGGATATGTTTCACAGGGAAGTTGAGCTTTAAAAAACAGGGCACTGAGCTTCCTAGAGACTCCCAAATTCTCTTTCATCCCTGCAGAAGCAATCTTCAGGGCATATATGTGCATTGCCCACACTCCAAGTCAGCACAGTTTCCTATCAGGGGATGTCTCTCAGCATTGTTGGCCATCTTCAAAAACAGAACCTTTGGATTAGCAATGGCTCACACCTGATTGCTTTGAAAAAAGCAATTTTTTTTGAGAAAAGAATGGGGTTGAGAAAGAACATTCTTACACACAGTACAAATCACACCAGCGGGCCACATCTTTCAATCAGAGGGAGTTCTGAAGTTATGAGGTAAACTAAATTCAGACTGGCTTTTCTACTGTAAACCGGTCCAATTTGCATTAAAAAAGGGTCACAGGCCTTTCATATGTTATTAGCTCTACTGCTCTACATGTTAATCTGAGCTTTTCAGCTGTCATATCTTCACACACCTCTTATTAGGTCAACTTGTAAAGCAAAGTGTAAATACCCCTTTCTATAGATAGGTTGGTAATCCAAAAAATTCCATGCAATGTCAGAGGAAAAAAAAAAAAGAATGGTAAAGATTATGAGAGGGAGAAGGCAGTAAGAGTATAAGCACCAAAAAAAAAAAAAAAAAAAAAAA
>VZRS01011730.1:0-47552 GCA_013398055.1 Ifrita kowaldi | reverse complement strand
AAAAAAAAAAAAAAATCCAGTAATTATGTGTAGCAAATGTGGCAATAAGCTAGTACAAAAATCAAGGAAATACTGCATTAGTTTCTGCTTTATTGCTGATGACCACGAATATTTTCCCTACTAAGAAAGTCCCTTAGTCCCTTTTTAAATTAAGATAGTACATGCATGAAAATATAATCCAACTTTTTAAACTAAGTATTTAGTATTATTATTATTATTATTCTAAAAAGATGTTTCACATATCTTTGCTTTCTTTATTGACTAGTAGGTTTGTAGGAATTTTCTAAGTGATGTAATAAAAATAAAAAAGGCCCATTTCAGACTTCTTCTCCTCTTGGTAATTTCACATTACAAAGAGCTTGACAGGAGGAATGACCCATGAATAATTATTAAATTCTTTTAGAATATCAACACTTCTATTATGTTATGCATTTAAGAACATTTAGATTCTTGAAAAGAGGAAATAGAAAAATAAGAACAAGTCAATATTATGGTTTAGTTTGATATATGAGCATATTACTCTGGTTTAATCCTTCATTTTAACAGCATACCAATTCCATTTCTATGGTTCTGTTTCTTTACTTTCTTGATATTAATTTCATGCCTATTTTCCTAAATGTCCTTAAATTCATCAGTCTTTTAAAATCAGTAGCTGGAACAAAACATTCAGGAGTAGGAGAAAAAAAAATATACAGAACCAAATACATTTTGGAAATCAGATATTCCTACAGATGGTGGTATCTGAAAGAGTAGGTTTAAACATTGTTCTGTGTTAGGCCTGTTTTTAGAGAGGCTGCAATTTCAAAGCCCACTGCATCTGAACAAGACCCATTTTCATTAAGGACATCACACTTGATCTGGTACTCTTAAATTCATTACAGTTTATCACCAACATTTCCCTCCACCTTAAACAGACTTTCTCAGCAGGACATCCTATCCAAAACAAACACTGCTAGAGTACCCTGTCTGAGCAATCTCTGAGTGTCTTAAATCTTTAAATACAATTAAATCGAGAATGATCTGGCCTGTTGCATACATTGTATGCATGTTATATATATGGAAGAGCGCCACACATTTTGTGACACTTTCTTCTCTGTTTTCAATATTTTCTTTCCTTTCACAAAAGGAAATTCTTCATTTTGTGAAAGGAAATTAAATCTTGTGATTTCAATGAGGATCAATTCAGCAAGGTTTGGTCCATTTCCCTGCATGGAATCCCATGGCAATCCTGTGCCATTTTATTGTTTTCCCTTCACTACAGAATTTTTTTCTTCTTTAAGCATTTCATTTCATCAGCTACTTCTCCTGTCTTTCCATTTGACTTTGTTCCCTGATTTTGCGATTTCAGTGAAGTTAATTTTGGTAAGTTTCAGTCCTTTACAATGTACCTCATTTCATTACAATCCATTTGGTTGTAGTCACTCCATTTCCAAATGTTCTTCTTTTTTTAATTGCATTTTATTTGATCATATCTCCCTTCCAGAGTGTTTGTGACACTTTCTTCTGTTTTCAAGATTTGATTTCCTTTCATGAAAGAAAATTCTTCTTGGCACTGCCCCAGCATCGCTCCCTCCACACTTTTCTCCTTGGCACCAGCCTCACACAAATGCAGCTTTTACTGCTCTGCCAAGGGTTAGGGTTACACTTAGGGTTAGGCCTGAGAAAACCACAAAGCCCAGAGCTCCAGGGGCACTGCAACTACAGTGTTAAGTGTCTCCAAAGTAACCAAAACCACACTCTATTATTTTCTAAGGTAGTGAGTGCTTAAAATATTTTCTTTTCTTTGGGGTTTAAGTCTTTCCTACTCCTCTTAGTCATTTTCCTTCAAGATCCACTCCTCTCTGAAGATATTCTATATCACACCAAATGCAGACCAAATACAGTAAAACACAACTCCCTCTTCTGAGGATCTTCTAGTTTTGAAGCCACTTAGGCAAAAGTTTTTTCTGAAAATGAGCAATTTCAAAAAGGATTTAGAATAAGATTTCTGATTCTTGCCATAATACCATTATATAATTAGTTTCCCTGCAAGTGGCGGTTATTAAGAAATTAAAAAACAAACCCTGTTTCTAAAACCTGACTTCCACCCAAGTCCAGCTGGAGATGTGAGGATTGCAAGGTACTCTAGCTACATGCTTATCTCATTCAAGACCTCTCAAATTTCTCTAAGCATAAATAGGAATACTGTACAATAGTTAAGATTTCTATGAAATTTTTCAGTTATATGAAACACAAGACTTTTTACACAGAATAGTGTTAAATCTATCGCATAGCTTCAGATATTGACAGACCACCAAAAAATGATACTGCTTGCTTTGGGAAGATACCGCTTGCTTTGCTTGAAGCCAAGACTGAGCTTCAAGTCTAATTGTTCAAGGAAATTTTTTCTATATAAATCAAAATGCATCTGCATGTTATAGTAAAATTTGGTCACATGATAAATAAGAACGGGAGGCTTACCTTTTTAATATATACAAAAAGCGGGTCCATACAGTTTTCCATTTTCAAACCTTGATATAGCCATCAAATTTCTATAAACTTACTTAATATTACCTCCCAGACATAAACAGTTTGGATTTTAGCCACAAAGGGAGTAGGAGAAGCCAAGACTTCAAATAAGGTATTGGTACATTCCTAACAGAAAAAACAATAAAAAATACCAGAGCAAGCATCCCATAATTTCTCAGACAATTACAAGAGAATTAGGAACTTGATCATGGCTGTGACAATAGTTCTGAAAAAAGATGAGGGAGACAGTCATCCATTGAAAAAGCAGGTCACCATATTTCTTAATTTATATGAAGAGATAACAGTATATTAGAGAAATCTTATATAACATCTAATATGAGTTTTCTTAGAAGGAATGTTTGAATGAAAGAAAAAAAACATGACTCAAAATGGCAAAGATAAGATACACAGAAATATATAGATGGCAAACTATTTGAATTTAAAGTGATATTCTAAACAGAATAAAAAATCAAAATATTTCAGCAAAGCCTTTTATGTTATTATTTATTTCTTCTAATAATGTAATGAAACACAACGATACAATACTCAAGACAGTTAAAGTAAATTGTGATTGTTCATCATTTTTGTGATGTTTGAAGAAAATAACAGTGATTTCTTCCTCTGGAAGTTCTAATGATCCCAATACCACATTTCTGTTGAATTTTTGTGATGGTCAAACTCTACACTAGTAAAATTTACTGTGTTCTAGCCAAAGAATTGCTTTTTTTTGTAAGAAAACAAGAAAAGCACATGCAAGGAGACATCACAAGTAGTTGAAATGTAATTATTAATAATGTTACTGAGTGTGAAAGGAAATGTACATATTAGATAAGCTCCATCGTAAAATGCAGATTATACAAAAAGCAATGGTGCATAAGGGTACATCACATCTGACTAATGTCTTCTCTATGTGACACATGATAAAACAATCTTCTCCACTTCTAACTAATGCACAGAAGAAAAAGTTAATTTCAATTTCAAATACCTGGAACTCCTCTCCAGATTTTTTAATTCCAGTTTGGCCATCTCTCAGTCAGATAATTATATAAAACTTGACAATTCGCGTGATGAGGGAGAAGAAAGCAGCTATTCATGGTGACGGTGAGCAAGGACAAGTGGCATTTTTCTTTTCTCATTGTAATCATTCAGTGCTAGCTGGCTTATTGCTCTGTTCTTGTTAACTCGATTAATATTATTTACCTTCTTTAAGTTTGGTATCTTTTGTGTTCTTTTCACATCAACACACTCATCTTGGGTTTTATGTTCCAGTTTCTTGAACATACTTTCGTGCGGTTCCAAGGAGTTTTTTATTTACTCTCCCTCACTTCTAGATCTTTTTGAACAGTTAATGCATTTGTCATGTATTATTTTTTGTGGTTTTGTTTTCTATGTTTTTCTAACTGTGCTGAATGTTTTAGTTATGGACAGTATTTGAGACAAAGTTTATAGAACAAGTAAAGTGCTTTGCACTGTAATTTTAATCTAGTTAAGTGTAAAATTACATCCAGAGTAACGCCAAAGGGGGAAAATGAAGATACTGGATTTCAGAATAACAGAGTTTAGGGGAAAAAATTCAGCAGGTTGAGTGAAATCGAGTGTAATAAAATAGCAGAGAGGAAACAGCAGAGAGAAACTGAAACGTGTATAATGAGATTAAAGTGTGCCCAAAGGATGCGGAATGCATAACATACAGCAATAAAATGAGGAGTTTAAAAAGCCATTATGGCCAAAGGAAGGAAAATAGAAGAAAAAACCAGCAACCCACACAGTAAGGAAAAGCAATACAGATGGAACCTCACTGAAATTAGGTATGAAAGATTTGTGTGGTCATCTTGACCCACAGGTTTTGATAATTCTGAAAATGTCAAGTACAGAGAAAGATTTGAAGGAATATAAGGCAGAGCTGTGAATACTAAAACTAATTAAAAAACAATCCTGCAGTGTAAGACAGCTGTACAGAAAATAGATTAAGCAAAACTATTTCAAGGGACTGATGTAAGAAATTGGGAGGACCTTTTTTTTTCCTGCCTACACATGTTTCTATTGCCCATTAAACAACAGGAGCTGAAAAATTACAGACATTCAGGGTAACAGCAGTCAATGCAGGAGGCCTTAGTCTTGAATTGGAAGCAAAAAACCAAATAACTGAATCTGTGAACAACAGTAATTTCTGACATTTAAAAAACTACATTTTTTCCAAAATTCTTATTTGAAGTGAGATAGGTTAGCACAAATTTTGAGTGTATTTGTGTAAGGGAGATAATCCCAGTTAGGATATTTATTTTTAACTTGCAGATTTAAAGAAGTGGCTATGTTCAAATATATCATTCATTCTTTGAACGGTTAGGATTGTTTTGATTTTAAGTTTTTCGACATCAAACATTACTTTCTCCATATTAACCCACTGTATCATGAAGACAGTTTTGCTTGTTATCTGCACCACCAAATGGGCTGCTCCTCTTATAGGTGTCAGGCAGAAAATTGCCAAGGAAGTAATTTTCTCCTCTTAAGTGAGCTACAATACTCAGGAAGACCAGCAAATATCATGGCAAATCTTGATCTACAAACTCTTACAGAGACTGACTGTTCAATAAGTTTTGAAACTACATTTTGCTAGACCTTAAAAATTTGTGTTTCTAATGAATCATTTTTATTTTGGAAAAAAATAGCAGAAATAGGCACAATTTATTTATTTTACTTATAGGAAGTAAAAGATTCTTCTGGGGAAAAAAGTAAGATTTTCAATTTTATTGAAGAGTATTGTCTGTTATAAACCAGTTCTGAAATACTAACTTCACAAATGCTATCACAATTAAAAAGCACTCAACAAAAAACCACCTACCCCACAGAAAAAGGGATTTCCATCTGAAAAATACAAAGAACAATCTGTCCATTATATTATATATCATTACCTTCCTCTTCATTTCTTTCTCTTTGCCTCTCTGGCTTTCTCAGTCTGAATTTAAGTTCAAGTTTTTACACTACATGAGTGACTCACACAGATATTCTCACAAATTAAAGGCTGACACTTGATCCTGTAGCCTTTTATAAGTAAGGTTGATGGGGTTCTGCAAAGGTAGTTCAGAAAATCTAAGTTGTGATCCTTCAGTGAATCATCTTTTGAGAACCTTACTGTTTATGAGTCTAGAGGGAGCCTAAGGAAACTGAATAAGTCAGATTCATGAAGTTGAACAGGTTAACAGTGGGTTTTTTTCCCTTGTGCAGCCACCCCTCAGACAAGCAGCTTATCAGTAAACTTCAAGGAACAAATATTCTATGCTGGAAGATATTCATCAAGCCATTCATATACCTGCGAGTTATGGATAACAGGTTTGGACAAGATTTAGCAATTTGTTTCAAATAATAAAACAAGATCTTTTCAGACATAATAATAATCAAGTAGTGAAGCAAGTGATTGGTAGTAAGAGAAGCTTGGTTTTAGTAGGATCCTGATTCATACAATTTTTCCTGATTGACCACTGAGAGAATGAGACTACTGAGCCACCTGACCCAAGAGGAAAGCTAAGAAGGAAAAAAAAAACCCACAATGAAACTAGAGCACAAGAAAAAAAGGATGAAATAGTTTGAGGGAATTGCTGTTCAAGTGCCATTTAGATGTAATATCTGTTTCTGGAGAAAATTTATCACTGTTGCTACCAGCAAGGAACTTTACAAGTAGATCTGTACCTCTCCAGTCATAAAATGATACTTTTGAGACTCTTGTACAGTAAAGCAACTCAGATAATTTGATAGTCCCTGTCACTGTTTTCTGGCACTAAAGCACCAATGTCTAGAAAGGGAACTGACCCTTAGCCATCTAGAAACATCATCCAGAATACTTCAGAGGTAATTTAACAAAATTAACCTGGAAAATTTCCCCATGGGAGGAAAGTAGGGATTTCTTGCAATTTAAAACAAATTAGAAATATGATTTTAGCAATACTGATTTGGGAAGGGGGGCAGCTGACAAACAGATAACAAGCTAAACTAAATTT
This sequence comes from Ifrita kowaldi, assembly GCA_013398055.1. Classification (NCBI taxonomy): domain Eukaryota; kingdom Metazoa; phylum Chordata; class Aves; order Passeriformes; family Cinclosomatidae; genus Ifrita; species Ifrita kowaldi. The sequence continues at coordinate 41,049 of VZRS01011730.1, read as the reverse complement.
TTAAAGCTTAGATTGAAAACAGTTGGTTTTTTTTTAAGGCCTACTAGTAATTCCCAGGTTTTTGCCTGTTACTTATCAGTATTTAAATGAGACGCTGATCGAAGACTGAATTTCAAAGTTAGATGATCATTAAATAAATTGGCTGTTACCCAAGTTCCTCTCCAACCTCCTCATTTCTCAGTGAACTCTCTCTTTAGACATTTGAACATAGATTTCTACAAAGCAGAATAACTGAAAATGAGTTTGAAGGATATGACCACATACTTTGTTTTCCTCCTTTTATGCTATCAATTAGGTCATCAGAGCAGCAAGCTGATCAGTCTTGTTTTGACCATCTGGGATTTTGTAACATAAAAGAGCACAGAGAGACAAGTCTGAGCTGAGAATTGTCCATTTTAAAAGAAGAACAAGAATCCAGGTAGCTGAGTGATAAATGCATTTTTTACCTATTGCACACTGATAGTCTTCAGAGTATTTACCACAGCAAAAGGCAGAAATAAACAAAGATTCAAAAGTTGATATCTTACATAAAATGCCCTAACCCAATTATTTAATACTAACTCTATACCAAACATGCTATGGTAGTGAACAAAATCAATTGTGGTAAATCAAATACGTGATTGGCAATGATAAAAATAAGCAGTCACTATATGCATTGCCTCTAATGGGTAAGTAACAACAACAGTTAGATTATCTTTCAGTCCTTACCCCTGTACATAGATGGAAGTACAAACACATTTTAACTCTGAGGATTCAGCTTTTCATCTGACTCAGTGGCTGCCCCTTCATTTATAGCATTGGGGTACAAGAGGAGCATTCCACTCTCTTGGAAGCGGTCATAGTCTGAGTGGTTTTGCCTTTAGAGCCCTTAGGCTACTTTCATACATCCCGAAACTTTCCCATTTAACACACATTTAACATTTCTAACAGTATTAAGTCTGTGGAGCTTCACCTTCCTACAAGTTTCTGGCTGCATTCAGAACTGAAAGAAAACTGTCACAGGGAGTGCTGACCAAAAGATTCATCAGTTCATGTCCTATGGTGACATCGGATGGCTATTTGAATATTCTGAAGTTATGCTAAGAAGAAATATTTTTTTGTGAGTATCTGGAAGACCTTTACTAACTTTTTCTTCATTGAAATCTTTAGAGACACAGTGCTTACTATGCAGAACTCTTCATGCAAGTAAGAGCACTGGCAGCAGGTTTATAAACAAAGTCAATAGTATTCTAATTTTTATTTTGACAGTCCTCAGAAAAAGTGCATGTATGAAAGGTAAGCATCTATTTAACCATAAGAACTGTAATCTAAAGTTAACTTTGGCAAATCATAAAGCACTTTTTGTCTCTACTTACTGTGGATCTGAATGTGCAGCAAGTGAGCATGCTCTAAATCATTTTAACCCTTAACATAGGGGCCTATCACTCAAGTCTTAATGACTTAGAGCTCCAGTACGGAGACTGAAATGCTCTATAGTACAGAAAGTTAAACTTGTTATGTTTCAGAAGTAAATATTCCACACACATCCTCCAACACCCACCCCCCCTTCAATCTAATGACTACCATGATTGTGTAGAAGGAGAGAAAAAGTTAAAGCAGGTATCTCTTGTCTTCTGTCAAAGGAGACTTCCGAATTAGAAGACTCCTACAGCGTTTGCATCCAGAAATGATGATGAGGTAGGCTCACTTCAGGAACATTAACTGCATCTGCTCCTGAAAGCAAGAGAAGGTAGAGGTTCCCTGTGGACCCTGTAAACACTGAGGAATAGAGTTATGTCCCTTAAAGAAGTCTGAAACTACTCCTGTTCACATTTTTTACACTCAGAAACCTTAGCAGGTAATTTAGTTGGTATTTATGGACTTCAGTGATCATAGGCATGAATATTGCTCTTGTTTAGTTGCACCACAGTCTAAATAACTCTTAGCGACTGCTGTGGACTTAAACCCTCTTCAGTGCCAAATATTTCTGTGAAGGTCAGTATTCTTAAAGGACATACAAAAATTATGGTAGGTTTTGAAGACTTTTCTGGAAGTTCTTTAGAAAGTGGAATAAAACAAATAAGAAATCCCCAGAGAGGTTTTCTGTGAATGTTTGAATTTTATTCTGTTACTAGCACAGGCTGAGATTATTCAAGGTCAAACATGTCTCAACTCCATGACTTGCTTGAGACCTGGGAGCTGTCAGAGCCGCCTGATAATTTACTCTGATGGAGATCCTAGACATACTGAAGGCAATAGGAGAAACATGTCCAAGGCACAGACTTCATTATTCTGTCATATTATTCCCTTACTACTGAGTCTTTAATAAGTTCAGTGAAACTCTGGTATAAAACTAAATATGCTCAGAATTCACTCTCGCTATTATTGTGTAAACTTAAAAGTCATGACTTTTACTGTGACCCTTTTCTACCAAAACGACAGATGGCGTTCTGCTCTTATGATCTAAAAACTTTTTGGAAACAAGAATTATATAACCAAAAAAACCTCCAAACAAAAACTCAAACCAAAAAAATCCAAATATTTCTTCTCAACAAAGAAAATGATGATGAAGAAAAAAAATCAAGTTGATACCACAGAGACTAAAAAACCTTTAGGACTTTTAATACTGTCAAATCACGTATGTTCTTTTCCATTTCACTCAGTTCTGCTTCTATCTGAGTTGACAGAGCTTCACTTCTACATCTGCCAGAGGTATTGCTATTGCAAGCTTACCTAGAACATACTATGCCATATCCTAGTTGCCTGTTTTACATTTTGAATTCATGTTGCCTTAAGCAGAACACAAACCTGATCTCAGAATGGCAAAGAATAAAAATTCCAAACCAAACCCAACCAAACAGAACTGTTTTACTTTGTTCCTCAGCTGCCAGTATTGCAACCTGAACTTTTGGTTCTGCGTTCTCCAGTTGAGAGACCAAACCACAGTGATGTCCATAAGTTCTACACAGGAATCTGGAAGCACTGAGAGATACAAAAGACTGCGAAACAGGGAATTTTGTTGCTTCCATTTAATCCACAAACAAGAGATTCATCACCCAAAATTTATGCTGATTTATGCTTGACTAAAGTCTGATCACAGGTGGGAGGAAAATGTGAAAATAGGCACCGGAATGGGAACTGATATACCTAGGACACATAGAAATATTCTGGGTCCTTGCATATAGAGACTTGATTTTATGTGTCTCACTTCCAAACACCCCATGAAAGAGTGGCCAACAGACATTTTAGATCAATCAATTAATATAAATAATTATGTTCATTAGCTGAGTATTGAATAATAACCTGTAAATTCAAGGGGAAAGTGGCAGACTTAGAGTTTAGTCTTGCAGTTCATGTTAGAACTCTTAAGATTGGTGAAGTAGTTCAACAGTAGCCAGGGCAAGACTTCTGCTCTTACTGATGGCAGGCTGAAGAGGACATGAACAGCAGGATACAAAGCCATTACAAAAGTAAGTAAGTAAAAAGGCAAGATATGTGCATGTAGCATGTGGACCTTGTCTAATATTACAATAAACAGCATAGTTATAGAAGTATTGGATGATGTGATAAGTTGAATTCCTGTTGGAGAATTGGGAAAACTTGAGAAGAAGCATTGAATGTGTTAAACTAGTACAGGTATGCTTTTTTTTCTGAGGGAAAAGATGTGCTGTTCTGTTAAGACTAGCTGTTCAGAAGTCCATAAGAGGTTAGGTTTATATATTATGCCAGCAGAATGACAGACAAAGAATTTGCTCTAACCTTGTACAAGGGAATGTACTTTGGAAAGAATAACTTAACCTACTTGCACACACAGAGGTGGATAACTAATTCAGAGCCTTTTCACAGGAGAGATTCCAATGTCCATCAGGACACTATAAAGTGGCTGTTTAGCCTGAATAGACTGAGATAGGTCTTGAGAACAACACAGAAAGTTATCAACATCTGAAATAAACATCTCAACAGAAACCAGTCTACAAACTCACTTGCTCATTACCTACATCCACCAGAGTTCACATCACAAAGAAAATAACACTACTCCCAGACTCAATGTGAAATTGCAGAGTTTTCTACTTGTACGTTGGAGAACAGTTTTTTCCATTGAAGGTATAACAAGGACCAAGTCTACCAGACTAATAATTCTAATAATTCTGGGTCATATCTCCTCACTTTCTTTGCTTTCTCCTCTTTTTTTTTTTTTTTTAATGTGTTTTTGTGAGAAGAGCACCAAAGCAGACATCACTACTGTACATTGGAGTTTGTGTTTGTGTGATTTTTCCATGGGTCAGTGTAAGTAGCCATGTCTGGAAACAAGGTTTTGAAAGAATCACTGAAAATATTTCTCTTTTTTGTTTTATGGTATATTGGGAGAGTTAAATTTTCTTGTTAGTAGGAACTAAAAAGCTGTGAATTTACTAGGCACACAGCAATTTAGTTTACATAATTCTGTTTAGTTTAAAAAGGCTATTTTGTGCTAAACCAGGGTTGGGTTTACCATTCTATCAGACTTACTACAGAATACGAAGATGACTTCCTGACTAGAAGACAAAGGGGCAGGAGAGGTGTGATATTTTCATTTGTCTGGAGCCATGCAATCATGTCCAGTTATAAATCTGTTGTCAGTTCCACTGATCAATAATTGTTAGCAATAAGCACCACTAGTCTCCAGCTTGACACTGATGAATGGTATAACTAAGAATGGGATAAATCTCCTGATAACAGCATCTAGACTCAAAGAAGTAATCCATCTTCTTCTTTCTTTCTCCTGTCCTTCATCCCAAGAACTTATTGCTCCAAATGAGTACTACTTCCTTTTTTCCGTCTCAAGGTATGCTTAGCCCTAATTTTGCCTCAGTGTTGTCTTGCCAGAAAATTAAATAATGCAGAATTTTCATGGGATTTGCAGAATTTGATTATGATATCCAGTCTTATTTCAATGCAGGTATATTTTTTTGTTCAAATGTAATTTCGTGCAAAGAAGTGCCTTCTGCAGGTTAAAGATTGAAGTCAGGTGCCTAGAAAACTGAAGACCCCATTCCCATCTGAGAAAAAGATATTAATTTAGAACATATTATTCTGCTCTCACTATAATTTGGGTTTAGTTTTCCTATTTGATCTCAATAGAATTCTTTTTAAAAAGCACAGAATAATTTTTAGATTTTTTTTAATGGTTGTTCAAAACAGAAAGCAGCAAAACACATTGATTGGAAAACTGTATTCTCCAGATCACCTGGAGAGGTGCCATCTGACAAGGAAGGCAAAACACAAACTCATTGGATTACTATGGGTCAAAGTATAACCACAAGTGTTTTAAGAGAAGGGTAGCTGTATCCTTTCATTGTCCACTTCTTGAGAAGTGAGTCATGTAAGGACAGATCCATTTCATGCCATCTCATCGACATTGCCATGTTACTTTTCAATGTATCTTCCCTTTGTTGAACACATAGGAAACCTTCTCAGTGACACCCTCTGAAACTTCCTTTGCTTATTGCTGTGTTCAAAAGTTCTTCTAAAATAAAATTATTGTAGTCCCAAATGGGCCTTGTAGAAAAGGGAAAAATGTATTTAGAGGACAAGTCACATCACAATAGCCTGTGATTATGGATAACACCTGCTGAAAGAAAGGGCACTATTGACTAAAGCATTCTGTCAGCTTTAAAATGCACAATCATGCCCTAGATAAGCTTACCTAATTTTAACACAGCAATACATATCTCAGTGTTCTTAATATACCAAGCAACTCTTAAATTCTGCAGCTATGTACGACTCATACATAGATCATTTTGTGGCCAATGTGCATTTTATATTATACACCATGGCTTTGCATTCCAGTCTTTTTTACACCTTTAGTCTGTGTTGCTTCTTCACCTCACACTGGGTGTACACATACTCTCAGCACTGACCATTTGAAGTCAAAGTGCAATTAGGATCTACACTATGTTTGACGAAAAATAAAAGTTCTAAATTTCTACTGTACATCTGCAGAGGTACTTATTCCTTTCTTTTTTGGCTGCCTTGGGGACAACAGTAACTTCATTGGCAGCTTGTAACATTGTCAAGAGGAAAAAAACCATCCCAGGAGTAAAGATCTTCCATTAAAATACAGAAAAAATACCCTTACATATAGCAGAATGGTGTATTTTCTCGGCTTTTACCCTACTTACAAATAAAGCCACAACCCCTGTAGTAACCAGTAACAATATAATCTAGTCACCTTCATTTTGCTTTCTCTCAAATGATAAAAATCTCTGCCAGTCAAATGACAAGCACAAATTTAGAAATTGCTATTTTGTCAAAAGTATGAGATATGACCTTGCAGCAAAAACCAAACTGAATTGCACAATTATTGTTTACTTCTCCTTCTGGAAAAAAAAAAAAGCAATTAAATAATCAATAGGCCTGACTATTTTTTTACTACGTAGACAGAAATATGGCAGAACTTAATATGCATAACGTCTTGTATTGTTTTCATTAGAATAAAGAAATATTTTGTTTTCATAACACCCCACCCAAAATACCATTTTCAGTCACTTCTCAATTTTTTTTTTTTTTTTTTACATAGGTTAAACCAAAATTGTTTGGGAATATTGTCTACTTCCTAGGAACTTGGGGTACTTTTGTTAGTTGGTTTCTATTCGTTTTTTTCTGAGTCACAGCAGAAAGCAACAAAACCTCACAATCAGACTTTTGTTTTTGTGAACATTGATTAGCAGTTTTTCCCCCTCCCCATTTCAAGTGTGTCTTATCTCTGCTTGCATTACTTCTTTCTCTTTCAACTCATTTACTCAGTCTAAGAATAGTTTACGGCAAGCATGCAAATGATTAACTAATGGAACACTTGTCAGTGGCCTCTGTCATGCATGTTCAATTTAATAACCTTTTATGCATCATCTGCAGAACATGTACAAACAGCAGATCTGATGCAGCTGAGACAACAAACTAGATGAACTGATGAGTAAATCCTTGGAAGAAAAAACAAGTTTAGTATTTCTACAGTGTGACAGAGGAGTGTTCACAATGAGAAGCATTTTAAAGTGGTTACCATCTGATAGTCCATGGGAAAGAAAAAAACCCTCTGCCAGATTATCTAAGAGCTACTGTTCCCATTTCTTCCACCACACAGAACAGCTTCACATTATCTAATATAAAGCAAGATACTTAATGGTCTTCTTAATCAGAGACCCAAATGGACAAACTAGGGGTTTGTTTTGACTGTCTTGAAACAATTCGTTCCTGGGAGTGATCAGCCAAGTGTTTGCACTTCACGTCGCATTAAACCATATCTCAACAACAAATCCATCTAATTCACTGAGTTCCAGCAGTTACCTCTTCATGACTCTCATCCTTCTGTCTTGCTCAAATTTACTGCAAGGAAATTTTAATTCAGGTCAATAGCAAAGAATTGCTATGCATTGTTACTAATAGGCAAGCTGTATGACTGACTTTTATTTCCAAGGATTTAGTTTTCACTTTTGCTGAGAATATCAAAGGACCTCAAGCCCTACCATTCACTTGCTTTTATTTCTCTGTTTTGCTCTTCTAACTACACTTTGGTTAATCCTGTTGTTTATAGTTCAGACCCTACCTCATTTCCCCTTTTTCTAACTTTAGAGATAAAGTGGGCAGAAAAAATCAAATGCTGTCTATCAGGATTTATATTTCACACTAAAGAATTATTTCCTTTTAGCTGTGGGGTCACAGCTTCCTGTCTCTCTTTTCCACTAAACTAGTTAACCATAAAGATTAGACCCCTCAGGGCAACACCTGCACATTCACTTCAAGGAAAACAAATGGAAATTGTCTTGTCCTTTCTGAGCAGAGTACATTTATCCACCAGATATTTAGGAAAAAAAAAATCTAGATTAATGAGAACAGAAGTATAAGGTGCTTTTTTCGGTAAAAAAAGTATGTATTTTACAATAAAATACTAGCAGCATTTTAAATGAGCACAGGGAAAGCCCTCAGATATTCCATTGCCAGGGCTGGTTCTAAAACTTGAAAAGAGACTAAAAGAATATAGAATGAATAAGAGCAGCACAGTTTCTTTCTTCATCTTCTCTCTTTCAGGCAGAATAGAAATCATAACTTCCAGAGCACTATGAGACAGACTATGGTGCTCAGAAAGGGAATGTCTGCTCCTGTATTTAATCCCCATGGATCCCATCGAGTTTGGCTTAGCAGTTCTACTGCCATGGGTAGATTCAGGAATATTCCCTTTTTCATTTGAGTGATTTGGTGTCATTTAAGCTCTCCTTCAACCTCCCCTCAAAGTCTGAGATGGTATTTTAGTGAACATTCATTTCTTCCCGTTTCAAGAGCAACTGTAAAAGGAATCATAATCATACTAACACACATAAATGTGTGATATCTTACTACAGCATGGCTAACTATATTTGTATTTTGTAAATGTTATTGTAAAAAAATGGTTTAGGTACACACACACACCTTATCTGAAGAGAAAGAAAACTAAAGACTTACTATTTATAAAGAAAAAAATTCTTTTCAGAAGGTGTTTTCCTTCCCCATGAGTTCCTTTTGAGTTTTCGAATGGACTATTCCATTAGGAAAGAAAAAGGTAAGAATTAAAAAACCCTACGTTGCATATATTTCCTGAACGGGTAAAATACTAGTAACAATAGAACTATAACATTTTGACAGAGCTAAGTTTTTCCACTGATCTTCCAGCCACCATTAAAAGGCTAGTTCTCAGGAGAAAAAAAGTGATGAGTCAAATAGAAAGACTTTTAATTTTACTTTTCCTTTTGAGGAGAAATAAAAAAACATCAACCAGAACCTGTATCATTAGACTAGTGATTTAAAAGAAATAAAGTAACAGAGGGATTTAGAGAGTAACATGCGAATTGAGTTTAGATGATTTTTTCAAAATTGATTGATGCCATGATGATTTTTTGCTTTTTCTTTTTGTATACCTTTTATGTATTCTCAGTATTCTTAGCATACATACTTGTAATTCTTTCACCTGATATCTTAGCTTAAGTCCTGGTATTCCGCTAGGCAAGAAGACCAAACATCCTAAAGGCCTCACAGTTGAGGGCTGGAAAGACTTGTACGATCCTGAGAAACCAAGGCTCTCCCTAGAACATATTTTGTAAACTAGGGTCAAACCCCATCAAGGGGAATTGCTTTAGAATGGGGAGATGTCACACCATTCATTTAAGCTTCTCATTGGGGAAACTTTGTCAGATATGCTAATTTGCAAGGTCTATAAAATTGTATATGCAATATACCGGGATGTGCATTTCAGTGTATTCCACCTTGACAAATAGCTGCCCCTAAGGATCCTTATTAAATACCGAGATAAAAACCCCTTTACCCCTTAACCGTGTCTGGCTCATAATTCTAGGACCAGGAAAAGGCATCAGACTAGTAGAGAGAAAATCAGATGAAAGCCATTCTTAACAAAATGCCATTGTGAAAGCCATGTATTTCTACATCTGGCACAAGTGAAGGTCTGCATTATTATACTTTTCCATATCAATATCCTTAAAAGATCTCTTTTGTCTTTCTAGACACATCTAGAATTTTCTTCATATTTATATACTGGCTGCACACAAACAGGATCTTTGAGAGGTGAACACCTATTATGGAATTTACTCACAAGCAGAAAGGAATCTTAACCATGGAAACAAAACTCACGGAGTTAGTACATCATTCCTTTCAAATAGTCTAGCAATAAAGACTTCTAGCTTGATGGACAGCTTAAACCAGGCTACCTAATATGCACAATATCTCTTGGTTTCAGGATATTTTTAAATATTAGAAGCAGCTCATTTGGTTTTATTAATTATATAACATCACGTAAAATTATGGTAATGGGCTTCTTATAATATAATGAAATAGAAAAATATTCAGTTACGCATTAAAAATTAAAATTCATAAAAAGCATTAAAATACATCTTAAAGTCCTTTCTATAATATTCTTTTTTCTGGCTTAAGGATTCTGCTGAAGAGGGGAATCTCACGCTTGACAGTTTACATATATTAAAAGTGCATTCAAAATAAATCAGTCATAGAAAATCAGTTGGTTTTGAAAAACTGCAGTCTAAATCATAAGAAAAGCAGAAGAGGATGAAGGCACTGAGGTTTTCAAATGCTCAAATATGGATATGTCTCTGAAAGGTCCCCAAAGTTTAAATATCTGGAGGCTGGGAAATTATTAGGTTTTTTTCTCAATGACCAAGGCAGCATCCAGCACGAGTTCAGGCTTTTCTTGTGGCATGGTGGATCATCCTCTGACTGCTGTAGTCAAATGCATCTTTTTTTATAATGAAAATATTTGTGGGGTTTTATTTCCTAGGAGTTCTGTATTCTGAATGACAATAGCTTTAGGGAGCATTGACAGAGGCTTACAGGATATTTCCATCCTTATGTCCATATCCTTATGGTTTCCAGGAATGTGCTATACTTCTGGGAACCTTCCAGCTGAGTAGATCCAAATTGCTTAGCAGACACACCAACACACCTCCTGGACTAGATACTTAATATTCAAAATCCCCCATAAACAAATGTGTGTTTACTTAAAAAAAACCCATCACCAGAAAACCCCAACAAACTGAACCTCCTTTTATTCTCCCCACTTTGCTCACTTTTAATCTTATCTCCACTTTCTTCAATTTCTCTATTCTTCTCACACGTTATCCCCTTTTTATCTTTGCAAAACTTCCTTGGCTCTTTCTCTGTCTGCAGGGACCAGGCAAAGGTTTCCAATAAAACAGCTGGTGATAGAACAAGAACACAAGTCCTGGGCAGATTTTACTCTTCAGACAGTGTTTAACAGTTTATTACATCTGCAGAGAAGGATTTGGACAGAAAATCACAAAAGAAGGCTGAAAATCTACTGGAACACCAGTGAAATTGTAAACAGATTGCACTGAGAAACCTGCACTTACCCAGCATAAGATACTTTAAAAAATAAACCAAATATAGCCATTCTTTGCAGGAAAACTCCTGAGGCAACTAGATTAGCCTCACCACCTGTTTTTATTTAATGAATTTGATGGTACATACTGTATTTTGAGTGGAAATCCCAGTTTAGAGATTACCTAAACTTAGATGCTATTGTGCTTTACTGTATTCACTCAAGTTATGTAAGGTGAAAAGGAGGACAAAACCTCTTCTTTGGAGTACAAAATAAAGCTGCATCTTTGACAATTAAGCATCTTTGAACATGAGAAAAAACACCAAAGTTTTCAGTTTACAAGCAATAAATCTGTAAATACAATATCACAACTGAGTAATCTTTAAGTAATCTAGTTCAAGTTTCTGATCTCATCCTTTTTTTATTTATTTTTAATTGAAATTCATAGATTTTTGTAGTTAGGCCCTCTCACATTGGTCAAATAAGAGTATAAAAAACTCCGAAGTAATATCATTCCAAAGAACTTAAGAATGAACATAAAGTAGTCTATGTTAGATTTAAAGTACCTGTAGCATGGTAAACTAAGAATGTGAGGTAAGTTTTTCAAAACTGAGAATTTAAAAGTTTCAGGCCTGTTGATGTAACCTTTCTCCCAGGACTTGATTTGCAGTCAAGACTAAAACAAGTAGAAAAAGACTAAGCTCACTTTTCAAGGCAAGTAATCAACAGCTCAAGCTCTTGAGTGAAACCATATTTCTAGGCTTTCCTCTGGGATCTGGAAAACTGAAACTAAAGCCTTTAGTTCTTTTCGTGTCATAGTTCCACTGCCAAAACAGGCAAGAGAATTACCAGCTCCTCTTCTGGTACCTTCTCAGCTCCTTAAAGTCAGACTAGGACCACCACAGCCATTGGAGTCCAAGGTGTAGTGCTGGACTTCCATTCCCTAGTTCCAGGGGAAAGAGGTTCTTCAGAGGAGCTAATACCTAAGCTCCAGAAAGTGGTTATGTTGCCACTAATTCAGCATTTATTTACATACTCACAATTGCTAAACCAAATAATTCTCCCAGGATATTTTTTTAATATTAGGGGATTAAAGCGGCATTTAGTTTGTACATGCACACACAGATTTTAGTACCTTACACAGGAATTATTGTGACAAAGTAAGAAATAATATTTACTGCTAATCGAATACAACCAGGAAGCTGTTTTATGATGCCACTTGGAAACTTATCTGTTATTATGTAAAGAAGCCATGTTGTGAACTCGAAAACAACCTTTCCTCACCCATCCTTAAGTTCCTAAAAGCACAGTACCTAGGCATCCATCACCTAATTATCTATTCAAGCAATGAAACACAGCTGTCAAGCAGTTGCGGAGCACACTAGATACGTAACTGGAGAGAACCAAAGCAGAAATAAGATTATCAGGACAGAGGTTGTACCTCTAATGTCTGGTCTTGTATAAAATACAATGACAGTAAAAATTCTGTATTTCCCAACTAGAGATATTAAGTATTCAGATGAGTCTTGCTGTCAATAGATGGCAATGAAAAGAAGTACAAAGATGACACTGATCAGTTGAAAAAAATATACGCATATTTGCCTTTTTTTTCCATTTTTTTTTTCATTTTTGGCCTTTTCCTCACCTTATCTTTTTATATGAGAAATTTGAAGTACTAAATATCAAATCTATATCTCTCCTTTATTACAGCCTGGAAAAGCGAATTAATTTGTTAGCAGTACATTTCTCAGTAATCATGGTGCTGTCATGAAATCATGCTTTCTAAATCCATTTTTAAAATGATGTTGCACTTCCCCACCTTCCTTTAGTCTTTTATGCAGCATTCTGGTGCAATAGCATTTATTTCTCTAGCTTTCTCGTCTGTATTCTCAAAATCTCAGGAGGATATTATGCCTTTTCCCTGGACAGTCAGACAGGGAATAACACTGCAAAAAAGCAACATTTCTATGTGCATTTTTCTTACTGTAACACTCAAACAATATGAGCACATTTATATACGGTCAAATTTAACTTGCTCTTTAATATGCTAGAAGTCAGATGATTAATAACATAAGAAGGCTTATTACTTATTATTATGCAAATACATACATCAGTAGTATCTTGATTACCATACAAAGTTGACGAAAAATTCTCTGGCACTCTATTTTCATTTTAAAAACATTCTTATTTTGTATTCTTTGTAATTATGTAATTAGTAGTAGTAATTAGTAGGAAAATTCAGCACTTTGGTAAAGGGATGTAAAGCCACTCTTGTGGACACTGGGACTGTCATCCACTGGGCCAGGCTGGGACTGAAGATCCTGGAAGGCTCACCAGGGTGCAGGTTTTCCCAGAGCACTTCTTGTTGTGGCTGCTGCCTATTCTGTCCTGCAATGTTGACAACACCCACCCGGCAAATCTGTCCTTCCAAGGGCACCAGAGCTGAGAACAGCCCTGAGAGAGATGTGGGGAGAAGCTCTCACCCAGAAATTGACCACAAACTCTCCAGAGCATCCGTTTTCCAGTCCATGAGATGTTTGGAGTGACAAGGGAAGAGGGCAATTGGTCCTACAGATGAGGTTCTGCACGGCTCCCCTCAGGGTTCTTTGAGCTCCTCATCATCTAGCCACCTCTCCAGGGGATCTCCTGTCGGTCCCCTGACATATTCTTTAGCCTCAGCCAAGGTCTCATGCCTCAGGATGCGCTTGCGGGGCATGTTTCCCTCCCACTGGCATGGGCTGACTTCCAATTAAATTCCTCCAGGGAATCTGGAGCTTAGCCAAACTTTTTGTTGAGATCACATTGCTTTGCAGTCCACGGGTGGCATTCACTTCCTCCATGGGAGCTAAGGACACGATATGACCTTGTTTGAAAACTGACCTCTTTCTCTCCATGCAGCTTTCTCCAGGCAAAGATCTGACCTTTGCCTTCTCCCGCCGGATATTGCCACTGTCATGTTATACCTGTCCTACAGTCTCCAGTCTCTCTCACAGATGTTGCTGCAGTGACACAGCACTAAAGAAACCACCAACGTTTGGATCCCTAGTTTCTGCACCACCACATCAAAGCGCAACTGCACAGCTGATGAGGAAGCTGAAATTAAAGTCAAGGTCTTCAGTTTCTTGAGGTAGAGTCCTTCCAAAAGTTTCCAAAAGAGGACCAGTGGAAATTCTCCTCGTGAGCAGGGACTGAGATCAGGCATACTTCACTGGGCAGAAAAGAAATCCTGGTGGAATTATCCGGGTATGGGTTTTGTCAAGATATAGATAAACAGGATCAGAAAGCACTGATCAACCCACGAAGGCAGGATTTAAATGTAAGTGTTTAGAACATCTTTTTTATGTTTGATAAAATGCACTGATTATAAACTAGTATATCCACAAGTGTTAAAACCCCACAAAGTCATGTTGAATGGTGACTGTTGACTTTTGGCAGTAAGGAGGAGTTATAATTAGGCAGTCTGGCTTTCCATTATTAGTTCAGAATTGCAATCTAGGCTTTAAATTAATCCTAGATAAATCTTGGATTTATTGCTATGGGACTTATAGGATTTGGGAATTAAAATACATTTTCAAATAGTTTCTTAGTTAAAGCACATACAAAAATAGAGAAAGTCCAGACTCTGTTCTCCACAGGTGTCAAGTTACTTCATGAAGCAAATATGAATATTAATTCCAAATCTAAGAATAGCATATTTCTAACACAAACATCCAACCTAAAATAGGCAGTCTTCATATACTAGATCCCACTATTTGATTCCTTAAACATATCACTTTTCTATTGAATAAGATTAAAAATCTAGCAAAGGTTCCGTCCTATGGTTGAAATGCAAACATACATATCCAAAACTGTAGAGTTTCTTAATATTACCATTTAAGATCCTATTAACTTTAAGGATTTCATGCCTAGGGTTAAATAATAAAAATAATAAGTAAAAACCAAAACAAACAAAACCCCGAAAACAAAAACACACACACCATACCACCACCCCCATCAAGAAAAATAAACCCCAAACCCAAAATATTTGTCTATGCAAAACTTCTTGCGACAGCATTTAAGTATGTGCCTGAAATCACTACAAGCTTAGTTCATTACCTCTCTCACTTCTACTTTGCTCCTCGTGTGCCATTGTTTCTCTAAAACTGTATAACTCTGTATACGTACCATTTTTTTCTGAACCTCTTTTTTTCTCATGTACCAAATACTATATTCACCCTATTTGTCTTTTGTCAATCCCTTGGTGCACTATGACTGTGTTCCATCTTCTCTTTTCCTCTTACTATAACCTAAAGCCTGCACTCAACAGATGTTAATGTCTTCAAATTCATACTAGTTTTTCCCTTAATCTCTCATTTCTTCTTTGATTTTTTTAATGAAATGTTACGGAAGCGTTATAATGGAGTTCAAGAGCTCAGGCTAATCAGCAGTTATGAACAATTCATAACTACTCTTCCTGAAGACAAACCATAAAAAAAGGTTTTCATCAGATTTTCAGTGTTGCGAGTGCCTGAGGATAGCAAAGGACAGTAGGGACATCTATAAAGGGAATTAAATGTATTCCCTATTATTATAATGTTTCTGCCTGCTAATTAAATTCACCCATGGGTAAAGACCTTCCAAAACCATTGCCCCTTAAACTCTTCCATACATTGTGTGAGCATGATGCACCTTAGAACCACAAATTCCTTCCAGTGTGTGTCAATACACCCTTGTACACTCATACACTTACTGTGGACTTTATTGTCTATTTGGAAAAAATCTAGTCTTAAAGAGTTGATACCAACGTTTAGAAAAAGATTAAAGCAAGAAGCCAGGATCCAGGTTTCTACACAGCCTACTTACAGCACAAAACAATGATCCTTTAAAGTTTCTTATATAAAACAGGGTTGGTTCCTACACTAAATTCACTTTTTAAATAAATCAAAACAAGATCCATTTAAAAAGACCCCGTTTTCTACTCTCTGGATTGCTTTGCTTTTTATATATTCAATACTTCTGACAACATTTAAAACCTAACAATTTTGCGTACATTAAAAACTTCATCTAGTTAGTTTTCTCAGTGTGCAATGACAGCTGAGTTACATAACAAAATGCAATGGCAGAGAGGGATTTGTAAGTAAAAAAGAGAATTTATAAAGTGTTGAAGTAAAAGCTTTCCTTTAAGTATTGTTTAGCAGTATATCTGTGTCAGATTATGGTCCCAGCAGATGCAGTTCCTACCTCCTGCTTCCTGCAAAATGAATTGTAGTGTTGGAGCTTTCCTAGATTAATACAGGAAAGAGCTCCTTTTAACTGAGCAGAATTTAGCCTTGAATAAAAGGGTCATACTGTCTTCTTAATTAGCCATTTCTTGAAAGCAATAAGTATAGATAACATTTAATCAGCCTTATGTCTCAAAAAAATTATTGAAACTGCAATTATGCTAGAGAACAAAAGCATTTTATTAAATACAAATCAGTTGAATATTATGAATAACGGGTCTTCCATCTCCATTAAACTCTTCATACTATCACAAACCCAGGTGTGAGTACTTTCCCATTCATATTCCCTTTCATTACCGATACTACATTTTTCATTATATGAAACAGCAAGGAAAAGGCTGTATGGGTGGAGGGGGAAATCAGTCACCATCTTTTCATTCAATTGAAGTGATGAGAAAAGACTATTTATCCTAATTAATGTTCATCTGAATCAAATTCCTGCCTCTTGAAAGTAATGCAAAGGTTCTCCAACCTGAAGAAAAACTTCTCTGTTTTGTTAAAGGATACAAGCAAGTGAGAAGAGACAGTTATACATTTTGTTAGCCATATGATGCTTGACATGCATTCCTTAGACTCTGCTAAGACTGAGAAGAAATTAAAAAAGACAAAGAAAATGGCATATTGATACTCTACCAGTTTTGGACCTAATCCCAAAGTGAGAGATTAAGACAGATGGATAAAGCAGAAGAATACATATGGCCATTCTGAAAGCAAGTGAAGTATCTGCACTTAGCAATAAACAGAAAGGATTTTGGTTCAGTGGAGACTTTGGAAGGTATCTAGCCCAGATCTGTCCTTACTCTGCCATCTAAGAGCTCCCACAGACATAGAGAGTTCCCATATATGGGAACTGGGGGGGAGTAAAGAGATCTGGATCACAGGCTTGATCAGTCCTGCAACCACCTCCTGGCTGACCATCAAGCTGAAGTTGAAAAACAGCTTTCACTTGGAGAGCTCTCCACAGAAAATTCTGTTTCTGGAATACTCACTTTTTTGAAACTGAAAATGTTGCAATGGTCGTGATTTCCCTACTTTCTTAAGATCCAAGTAATTTCCAGTGATGTGTTTATAATAAAAAAACCTGAGGTTTTCTTCAAGTTCTTTCCTTCTTCTGGCTCTTTCTGATAGACCATTGTGGGGAGAAAACCTCAATTTGCCTTACTGGAATCTGATGATTTTAGTGCTGTCCTGGGACACCAGTGTGCAGTCAGTGCTCTTGTTCCAAAAATGGCTGAAGCAGGGAGTCTCTGGCTTTCCCATATTTCATGCCTTTTGTATGACTTTGAAGGCAACCATTTACAAACTATTACTCTGTTTCTCTAGAAGTGCTCAAAGTATCTAAAATCCTTCCTCTACAATACTCTGTTTTTAAAAAGCAAAACATCAGGTCAAGCAGAACCTTGCATCTTGGTATCTTCAGGTATCTTTTGGGACAAGGTGGAGCCTGGCCTTTGTATTTTACCACATTATTGAGTACCATTTGTGACCTTCAGTCTAGCCACAGAGGATTAAACTTGTCAATTAGTCCGACCCCTCACGTGCCACTTTAGAACAGTAGGCTTAAGAAACTCAACAGTAAAATATATAATTAAATGAGTATCATTAATCTTTACTGTAAAAGAACAGGAAAACAAGTTCTTCAGTACTCTGTTCTTTTCTTCAGTGGGGTAGGAAACTAGTAGCAACAGGCTCGGAATATTACATACAATCTGTAGAATTTTTTTATGTTCATTTTGGCTTAAGTTTATTTCTTCTTACTGTTGCCTCAGTTGCATATCTTCATCACATGCATTCAAGCTGTTCTAGTATCAATACCTCTGTAGCCTTTTAATATCCAGCAATATTCATATTCTCTTGTAGTCTTTAAGCTCTGTTAATTGACTATTTTATTCAGGCTTATACTTTAAGTACAGTACTTTAGAGTTGAACCCCAGGGAGAGCATTCTGGAATACAATTATACTTTTTTAATTGTGAGTTTTTGCCTTCTGTTACTATAGCAGCCATGCAGACAGAACAAAATGAAGTTAGGTATTTATACCAATGTTTGAAATTATATGCAAAAGTCTTAAGTATGACCAAAATTACCATTTGATGTTTGTTGACATCTTTCTCCTTTACCACCAGTTGAAAGAACTCATCACATTGTGCATTCTCGCTTCCCATATCACAGTAGAGACTGATAGTGAAATTAATATTCTAAATGAGATATTTATTTATGGTAGTTCAGTAATCTTAAGAAATTCTGAAGCAACATGATAACTACTGTGAAGCAGCATCTGAGCTTTCTGGCAATCCCTGAATGGCAAAGTACCATACTTCATGAATCATACTGTGTATCATACTAAAGCAGATCAGTTTCTTTATTATAGTCCAAAAAACAAGCAATAAGAGGTTCAAATTCACTCTGCTGCTGGGCTTTGTTATCTCACAACAGAGACAACAAGCAACCAGGTTAAACATAGCCTTTAAGTATGATGTGTTAAAAGCAAAATATTTTCCATTAATTTGTCTGTGAGATTCCACTTTTCTCTCCAGGTTGCAAAGAAGAAGGAAAAAAAATTCTATATGAAGACTAACATGCCAAGAAAGAATGAGAAGAGATCCCAAGAAAATAGGAACCTCTTCCCTCCAATGATTTCAGAGTGAGAGGACAAGCTGGAACTGAAGTGGTAAGGAATGAGAACATATCACCAGGAAAAGGACATTTTTCATTATAAAGTTTTTGCTGTATTGCATATCACAGTGCTTAAAATTCAAAGCAGTTTGGATCGTATTCCATCCAATGGACTTGTTGGTTGTATTTCTTGGATATGTAATTTACTTGACAGGAAGAGTTGAAATGCTTTAAAATAAACCATTGTACCAAGAACAGATGCAGTGTAGTAACAGAGCTTTAAGTTTTATTGGGCTTTTAAATGCAACCATTTTGTTAGGGTGAAATCTTTAGAAATGAACCCTAAAACCTGTAAGTAGAAGAATCCATTTGCATTGCCTTTTTTCACCTCACTGAACCATTCAAACCTTTTCCATTATTCATATGCAGAGGCTCCTGTAACTTATTATTTGTATGGTAGAAGACTTGGCCTGCTACTGTGACTGCAGCACCCATGGCTAATCTAACTCTTGGGTGAGCTGTGATGAAAACCACAGTCAGCAAAAGATTCTGCTGAATACATCAAAAGAGATTAAAACATTACACTGTCTTTTTATACCTGCATATCCCATCCTCTATTTCTTCTTATATATTAAGTAATCTAAAATGTTTTGTGTTGTTTGTTTGTTGTTATTTTGATTTTTATTTCACAAGTACTTTAGATATAACTCTGTATCTTCCAAACTCTGTGATGAAGGTTGCTGCACTTAAACTAAAGTTGTATAAATACATCCTTAAAATAAAAGTTCGCACTAGTCAAACATGAGCTTGATTCTTCTAATGCAGACAAACACCCTAAAACTTTGTTCCAAAAGTACTACCAACCTACTGTTCTCACACTGAACATGGCACATCCCATTCCACATTTCAAATACTCCAACAAGATAGGTTATGTGAAACAGCTGATGATTAAAATAAACACATTACAGTATATTAATTCTGAAACTGCAAAGGACAAATAAAAAGGGAAAATACAGTCAAGGTGATGAAATATAAAATTTCCATTACTATTTTGTTATCTCACAATGGAGATACACAAGCAATAAGGTTAAACACCTCCTGGTAAAGTGGCCTAATTTTGGATACCAACTGGACAAACTGATGGCAGTATCAATTAAATCTTAGATTTCTCTAATATATAATTCATGCTCTGAGCAGTTTCCTACTCTTTCTTGACTTGCTGAGAAAGGCTTTGTAAACTTTTTCTGTTTGTATTTCAGTGGAGTTGACAATGATTGTCAAGGTTACGTATTTCTCTTCTGTTGATTAAGAGCTTCTATTGATTAAGCAACCACGCAGTTTTATTACCGGATCAAGCTGTAGGGTTTTGCATGAAGTTTTTTTAATCATAGGATTTTGATACTTATAAACAACTTTCCTTGAAAGCCTATGTAAGGTCTAAAAACCTAAACAGAAATAACATGAAACAAATCAATATTTTCAAGCACCAAGTAGTAACTCATGAAGGAAAAGTCAGCTATTAATTTGCAACACAAACGTGTGGGAGACATACAGATATGAACAAACAAAACTGATTATGTGCAAAGGTTTCTGGTCTCTTGAGGGCAAGCCTTTGGATTAAAATAAAAGACCTCAGAGGCAGACTGAGAGTGGAAAAGGTGAACGTGTTGGCCAGTTCCCAACCGTCATTCAAATGAGACTGGCAGCCTCTGCAAAAACTTCTAGTATTTTATGGAAACAGTGATGGTAGACCAACTCTAACATTTACACTTCAGTGGTCATGGTGCAAGTACACAGTTTCATGGATATATTGAGAAGAAATCATTACACAGGAAGAAAGAGATGATGTTTTAAACTAATAAAGTTTTACTGCAAAGAAATTATCTTAATACAGATGCATTTTCTTTTAATTATACTTTCTCATGTAAAAAGTTATCAGACCTATTATGAACTCTAGTTTTAAGTCAGATGAATTAAGCATTCTTTGCCAAGCAAACAGCCCTTCTACTCACAAGCTGTGGAGACCATCTAGAAACGAGTAAGAAAGGGCACTGTTTTCTGGCAGATATCTACATTTTAAGCACAGACATAATCCAAACTGTTGGTATAGTCTCATTGTCCTTGCCTCCAGAATAGGCCAAAGCAACACAAAAGTGGCAACATTCTGCAATTTGCTGCTTACGTCTAAGAATGGCAACTTGTATACAAATATATGCTAAGTAATCCAGGCAAAAAGCCCCCAAGATGGAAAGGAAAATTCTGCTAGCAAGGAAGACACGTGCACGTAACGGGGGAGTCATAATACTTAAAATGGGAAGATTTACACTGGCCATGTAAGACACAGCGTATACAGCCAAGGACAGGAGTCAGAAAGAAATGAGCATAAGGCAATCCCTTTCATGTGCACAAAGGGGTGACCAATGTTTAATGGAAAAATAAATATACTGAATTTGAAGAAAACTGTTTCCTTTGGATTCCATAAGCTTTAGATCAGGACCAGATAAAAGAAAATGAAGACCTTTTGTGAGAGGAAAAAGATACAGTTATCTTAATGGATTTATCTGTGCAACATAGGGCTGGATTAATTGCCCCCAATTATGACTTGGGTGTTTTTTCTTTTGCTAAAAAAAAAATCTTCAAAAAAACTTTTAATTATACAGAAAGTTCTAGTGTAAACATTAATCTGTAGAATTTAAAACAGGAATTGAGGTATTCTGTAAGAAAATAAAATCAAGGAAATTTCTCCATCCATTTTGTGGAATAATGCACCATTTCCAGCAACATCCAGTGAGAGCCAGTACTCCTTATCCTGGTGGAACAGCTTTCTGGCGTCCTCACTGAAGTTAGTAAACACGCAAGCATTCAGAAATGAACTCCTTATTTCCAGTTAAGCGTATAAAATCCTGTATGAAGTTTAATCCTCTCAACTTATAATCATACAGGCCATGAAGCCTAATACGTGCTCTATTAGGAGTTCATACTTCTTTTGCTGATCCAGTCTAGCAAGTCTTTTTTGTACTAAGAAGGTGCAAATGTGTTCTACATTGTACCTTGCACTTTTCCTTGCCTTGCTTCACATATCACTCTACCTGAAGAGCTCTGCAATTTCTTAGTAACCACAAGATATTGCCACCCATTCTTTTCCTTCTCTCATGTTACCTTCCATCAGTGACTTGATAAAAGACATGTTCAGACCCCAATATTTAAAACTAGTTGTGGGTACAGAAAAAATTGCTGCTTCTTAGAAAAAGAAAATGATGCTTTAGTGAAACCAATACTGATTTGCAGGAGACAAAAGAAACCTGAAAATGATCCCAACCCAGTCTCCAAACAGAAATAGATGAAGACCCATTAATTTTTTTTTTTTTTTTGTCAGTAATGGTAGTCTGCAAGAGCTAAGCTATGCATCATTCATCTAATGGAAAAGGAGTTTTTCAGATTAACATGGTACACAGCTTTTTCGAGATATCACCCTTGTATCCTATTCATTCTTCTTTAGGAGTATGTAGTACTATGCTGGTCTTTCAATAAGAAGTAATCAGAAAACTAAAAATGGATACATGAAGGAACCCCAGAAAGAGTCAATAAATATTTTATTTGAAGAAATTACATTTTTATTACCAGAGTTCAAATTTCTACAGGACTGATATATCAAAACCATTTGTAAGATGCGCTCACAAGATACACGCATGCCTTTGCAGCACTGCTCTCTGCCTTATCAGTGAATGTTACAATGAAGCAAAACGTAGGGACTCCCCAAACTAGTATCAGGCAGAGGAAGACTTGACTTTTATCCAGTAGTAGTCTGAAGTACTGGCGTGTACTTTCAAAACTATCTGTACTTTTTAACTTAATATATACATCTATATCTCTCTATATTATCTGTCTGTACAGATAACTAGCACTTCCTGTCAGAAGACTTGAAGGCAACTAATGCTGACTATCAAAGAATGTTAGGGAGAAAAACACTGGTAGATTCTGAATTTACTGCTGTGTGCATTTAGTTTGTTTTGCAATCCATGTAATTTTCTAACTTGAGAGAGCAGATCTCCTAGTCCACTCCCTCAGTGTTGCTAGTTCCAAAACCAGTATCTGTGCTGTCAAGGGAACGAGACATTTAGGATGCTGAGACCAATTTCAGATCTAACAAAGTCTAAACTCGATCCTAGCCATCTTTTGTAACATAACACAACCTAAGACAGTATCAGTTTGTATGTTCCTATGTCACAGAATAAGCTAAAGTTCGAAGGGACTCAAAAATATCGAGTCCAACTCTCTGCCCTGCCCAGTGCCATCCCCGAGAGTTACAACAGGTGCCCAAGAGTATTGTCCAAACCCTTCTGTCCTTCTCCTTCCCCCAACATGTCCCCATCCCCCACTTCAAGAGAGAAAGTCATTGCTTTATGAGAGCAAAGTGTACTACCCAACTTCAAATAAATTTAGTGATCCTGTAATGTGTTTTTCTTTCCTTCTCATCTCTTCCTCTCAAGGATCATGCACAGTCCAAAAAACCCCAACACACTTCAAAAAAGGAGTTAGAGGGTTTGCTCTTTCACAGTTCATCAAACCGATCAAGAACTGAAGATCATGTACCTGTGATTGAAAATAAGATTTTAACAAGCAAAGAAATGAATAATTTATTTTCAATGTGATCTTTGGACTGGCGTCCCCTGGTTCTTCTCAAATTCACTACTTCAGAAGAATTACTCAGAAGAGATTTCACATGACACAAAGATTCCTTTGTACTTGTCAGAGAGTCAAGGTGGCCTCCCATCAACAATATGGCTTCAGGATGGTTTTCTTTCTCCTTTTCAGAGTCCATTTCCCTCTTCTGAATACTGATTAGGACCAATATCTGCTGTGTTCCTCTGACTTTTAACAGAATCAAAAAAATTCGGCTTTGTGAAGACAGTGACTGGAAACTATTTGAGGCAGGACTACGTGAGCTCTCTGAGACTGAAGGTATTTTCTACTTCCCCACACTCATTTTCACTGCACTGTCCCTCAAAATTGGTATGAATAAGATGCATTTCCACCCTTCCCCAAAACATTTCGTATACACTGCAACAGCTGAAAAGAACAACAAGATATTGATTTTTTAAAATTTTAAATCTCTTTTCTTATCATTGTAATATAAGTGGAAAGCAAAGTCAAAATAATATATCATGGAGGGTAAATTATATATATGAAATTAAATGCTTTAAAAAAGCAAAGTTCTTGGACATCAAGACATACTGACATTTCAAAATATGCCCTGGACACGTTTCTGTGTATTTCCTGTGTGAGCATCTGTTGCTTTTTTCCAAAGCAAATATACTGTGGCAAGTATTTCTTCTGCTGATTTTTAAAAATACATATCTGATTTTCAAAACAGTAGCAAGGTCTTCCAGGAACCCAGAATTACTTGTTTTCTCCTCAAGTGTGCAATGTTTTGTGCTAATCACTATCAGAATGATAATATTTAGAAAAGGCTGTATTGCCTGTATTTTCTATTTAGGACAACAGCAAGATTTGGGGTCAGAAGACCTGGAGGAAAGGCAGGCTTTTCCTTTGTGTACAAAAGCTTTCCAAAATTCCCATCATATGGCCCAACACAAGGAGGAAAGGAAAGATTTTTTTGTTGTTGTTTTTTCCCCTGGGCACTGATTTAAGGGATTTATGTAGCATAGCAAAGGAAATCCATGACAGAGGAGATTTAACTAAGAAAGCACCCATCTCTCCAGGAATGAGTATTTACTTTTCTTTAAAACTGGAAATGCTCTTAAATTTTGGGAAAAGTGAGCTCACAGAAATCAAAAGGGAGATGACTCTATATTTAGTAGGCATTAGAATATCTGACTGGGGAAAGAATCAGGGAATCTGCCTGTAGAACAGGCATCTTCCTTCATTACTGAGATCTTGTCAGTATCAGAGAGAGCTTACCCTGAAAAGCTAGCTACTGAAAGGGAACAAAAACTATTATTAAGGCTTAACAGACCAAGCTTCACTGATACTTTTATATATTAGGCAGGATTTCAAAATAATTTTGATAATTAAGCAAGTACAATCCCACACTATGGCAAGACAGAATCCACACTGGTTAAACATTTTAAGGACAGTTTGGAGCAAATAACAGCATAAAAAATACCTGTACTCCTACACACATTTTATATAAGACTTTGAAATGAAAACAGCTAAGAGACCATAAGCAGGCATTCTTTATAATGAATATCTGTATAAATTGATAGCACAGCTTAATACAAAGCTGAATGTTACCAAAAATGAAGTGAGATCAGATTCACTCTGCAAGTATAAAATTAAGCATAAATATTTTCAGAGATTTTCAATTCTCTCAACAGAAAAGAAACTTCAATTCTGATATAGTCAAATTATTGCAAGTTATCTTACTAAAGAGAAATTCATACAGGCAATCACTTCTACCTCAAACACTAATGGTATTTAGGATTAGCAATATAATACTGAATTCAAAATATCCTTCACTCTGATAACTTCTGTCCATTTCCAGATTTATATAAAGAGGAGAAGACAACAATTAGGGAGTGTACAGAGAAAGTGGGGTATTAGTGCTAGGTCTCCAAAGGACTGTCAAGAAGCGTAATTTTGCTATTGCTTTTCTGCACAAAATAAACACTCCCCTCTATCCCCAACAGACAATTCTGCAGTATCAGCAGTGAAATGAGAAGCAGGATCTCTTGGCTCTCCTTCAGTCAGTGTTCTTGACTACATACTACATTTTCCTAAAACAAAACAAAACCAACCAAGGAAACAAAAAATCAAATCCCCCAAAACTGCCACCCCCCCCCAAAAAAAAGGCCTTCTAAGACACATATTAAAATAAAATTCCATGGTTTTCAAAATACCATATCACACAGGCATATGGGCATTTATTTCTTCCATAGCACATTTTGGGAAAATGATCAAAATCAATCAATTCAGTTTTACAATCCACAGAAACTGTCACTATGTAACAGTACAAAATGGACTGTCCAGCATCTTACACACATCTTCAACAAGCACATCTGAGTGGGAGCACATATCAGCCTCTGAAACGGAATTGGTTAGACAGTTTTTGTTCCTCTAGTCCCTAAAGGGCTACAGACCTATTTCCACATCAGTAAATTCAGTGGGAGCTTACTTGCTGACACAAAATCTCAACCTGGGACACTAGCAGGCACACTGTAGGCTACAGTGTGACTCTAGGCAGAGTTGAGATATATAGATAGTATTTTAGCTACTGCTCTTATTATTCAAGAGATATTTATACCAAGAGACACTCTAGTCCAGAAAGACATGTTGATATCAATTGCTCTTCCTGTTTTCTTTTTCTCAGGGTAAACTTTTTGTTTCAAAGAGGACTCTTGCTAATTTACCATTCACTCCATCCAACCTCAAGCCAATCTATCCAGGAAGCAAGACAAGAGGCAGAAAAATAAGTATTAGATACAGGCCCAAGTTGGAACAATTACGATGTGATGTGGTGCATTGGGACACTGGAAACATGAGGACTTGGGAGGTTGGTATGAACCTGTTGTGGAGAAAGGCTGCAGGAGCCACATTATGCTGGGTGTATGGATGTGAATGTTGGGTAAACTCAAGATTCTGGAAATTCAGTTCATGGTTTATTTTAGTTTGAGGTAGTATTACAACAAGAGCCGTCCCGCAGGTGTAAGAACACTAGAATTTATCCAGGTCCTATGAAAGCAAGGCACACTTCAGTTGGCCCAGCAGGTTCTCTCTTCTGGAAGATCTTTAATGGACAATTTCTGCTTTTTACATCTGTTCCCTGTATTTCATGTCTCCAGAGATATCTCATGCCCTGAAGAAGCGTAACAACTACTCTACTATTTTGTTTTCTTAAGTGTTTTTCTTACTTTCCTCCAGGAAAAAGATAATTACATCCAAATGTACCGTCATATAAAATAACCCAAATTAAGTAATACAACTATTGAGGAAAATGTGATCCAGCTGTAATGCAAAAGAAAGAAACTCTGCCCCTCAGCCAAACAAGAAGGCTTTGTCTCTTCTTGTGTGTTGCTATCTGAAATTACCCCAAAAGTCAGTCATTATAAAGCATACTAGTTAAGGAGTGGACCTGTGATGTGAGATGATCCTCACCTGGGCTACCAAAGCCAGAGTCATGGGCTCACAGCCTAAGAGAAAGAATGCAGGCAGTGCTGTGCTGCTCCATTACAGAGAATGGAATACTACTTTAAGTGAAAGGCAATGTTAATTTTTTTTCTGCAAGCAGAACATAAAGGCAGAATGAAACAACAGTTCATACAGCTGTGAGGAGCTAGCCTTCAGTCAGGCTCTGTCTTGTGTCAAGGTCTGTCTCTGTCATCCTCCTCAGTGCAACCTTCTCCTCTAGTTTCTGAGGCTGTAGAACAGAGGGTTCAGCATGACGATCATCGGGGTATAGATCACAATGGCCACTTTACATTCATCCACTGAGAAATGGGAGCACATATATAAAAACAGTGGTCCCGAAGAACAGGCTGATCATGGTCAGGTGTCACGCTGACTGCTGGTCGCCCGGTGGCCCTGGCAGGTGACTAGCTTAGAGGCGCTCGAGTGGCTGGAGCAAAAAGCAAAAGTCACAGGCTCCGGGGGAGCCTTGTCGCCTTAGGCTCACAATGGAGCAGGCTGCAGATCGCTGGAAAAAGTGACCGGCGGAGGTAAAGGACCGAAAAGGACTCTTTCGTGCACCAGCAGCAGGCTCATCAGCTTGGGGAATGTGCAGCAGAAACAGCCCAAAAATCTCTGACAGGGCTTTAAGTACAACTCAAAATCAGGGNGGGATCACTGTCGTGGGTGGGGAAATCCACCCACTTGATGTCACCAGGTCCCGGGGCGGGCTGAGCCACTGCTCAGTCAGGTGGGAAGAGCATGTGCTGAAAGGTTTCAGCCAGCCCTCAACAGAGTAAATGACAGCAAGGTTGATTATCAGCAGCTGATGACTCTAAGTTTAGGAGATGAAGACGGTGATGGTGCTCAGAAAGCTGAGCACACAGGATAGGGTGAAAAGCACTAGCTTGCTACTGAGAGCCTAAGCAGGAGCGAAAGATCCCTGTGGGGATACTGCAGAAGAAGTTGCATATCATGCTGGTGGCACGTCCCCCAGCACTGCTCATTCCCATGCATGCAGGGCTCCACTGGAAGCAGAGTCCTTTATCACCACTCCTAGGGCTCTCTAATCTTGCTGCTCCTCAGAATGCTCCTGACTGCATCACCAGTGCCCGCAAACAACAGAAGTGGTTGATTGTTACTCTTAGAAGTTTGAGGATTCGGCTTGAATACAGCTTTTGAAATCAAACACTGAATTCACTTTTTAGCACTTAGGTTTTGCACCTAACAAACAGTAAGTATGAAAATTGTAACTGCACTTCTCTGAACATGTGATTTTTGTTCAAAGTTCCTTAAAAATCCCACAACTGGTTTTCAGTGCTGTTAATCTGAATCACACTTTAGTGCTTCCGAGTAACTGACGTTGCTTTATGTTCTTTGCTCAATGTTCTTTCCATCATTGTGAAGAGATGGTTAGTCACTAAATAGTCAGAAGTAGCATGGGTCTTTGAGCAACCTGGTCTAGTGGAAGGTGTCCCTGCCATATCACGGGGTTGAAACTGGATGATCCTAAAGGTCCTTTTTAATCCAAGCTGTTCTGTGACTCTATGAAAGCTTTTTGAAGAGTAATATGAGTACTAAGAACATGGGTTAGGGAAGAACTTCCATCACAACTTTCTAACAGTAGTTTTGCAACAAATAAGTACTAGGATATACACTGTGTGCTGTTGTACCACGGTTAATTGAGCACCTCACTAAAAAGTACAGGGTAACTGTGAATTCATACAGCTAGCAGTAGATTTTCATCAAATAAATTTAGTTCATGTTGGTATTTTTTCAGAAGATGGCAAATAATATCTTCTATTGGCAAGCATAAGCAAAACATAATATCTATGTTCAAGAATTATTCTTAAAAATGCTTTTTAAAATTCCTGACATAGTTTTCATTACAAGTGTACATTAATAAAATGTAATTATACACCAGCAGAAGTATAGAGTTATTCTGATGGATCACAGATAAGGTTAGGAAAACCCAGTCTGATCCAGAAATCAATACTGGCAAGTAGTGCAAAGGGCAATAAGGATTCTAGAAATACATAAACAGCCAAAGGAAGGGCATGGAAATGACTGAGACAGTCAATGTCTTATAAACTTGTCTCTACTAGTAAAATCATCTTGCAGGAATCCCAGGCCCCAGAGACTAGAGCGGAAGTATGGAATATTCTGTGAATGTAATTTATGCCCAGAGAAACATATCCTAAAGCATTGTGTGAGGAAAAGTCCTTTGAAAAACTCAATACCACTTTGTTTTCACTCCAGGCATTTTGAAAGAGTGACATCTAATGCCTCTCTTTTAACTCAATTATTTAATCACTTAATTTAAAAGTTTATTTGTTGCATTAATCTTCACTAGTCAGGAAAAGAATCCTGTTTGTCAGTAGGAAAAATATCTATAAGGCTCTCTAGATGAAAATCAGAGGTTAAAAAAAATGGATGCATTTCATTATAATGCTTTGTATTTATCTTAAGTAAACTGGAAATGGAGAGAACAGAAATGTGAATGATTCTGGCATAACCATTAGAGGTAACACCCACTCAACGCCACTGAAAAGTGGATGCAGATTGCTCAAGGAACTTCTCCACAGACCTCAGTTAACCTGTAAGACACTGCGATGGGATACATATGGAGAGAAGTTCCAGAAAGCAGTAACACTCAAAAAATTTTAGAGATTTTACGTATACAAAAACATCTATAGATTTGGTTTAAGATATATATATATATATATATATATATATACACCAGTCATAAGAGAAAGCTCCTTTGAAGAGAACATAATGTCCTTGAGAAGGTAGTTGTATAATTTCCAGTATCAAATGGAGTCATTTTCTCTGAAACAGTTACTACTCCTATTCTAAGGAAAGAAGGATAGTTCTACACCCACTGTGGCTTACTCCGCTAATTGACAGGATTCATCTGGATTTACAGCTACAAGAGGGAAATAACTTGTCTAATGCAGAGAACAGAACTATAACTATGGATTTATCAATTAATGTAACTGAAAAGGATTATGAGTGTCAATATAACAAGATGGTAGCAGCAGCACCTTTTCTTCCAGTATCAGTTCTCTAAGTTATCTTACATATATATCATACATTAGTGCAAAATAAATTCTGTGAGGGCTTTGTTAGCTTTAATAGTTAAATTAAATTTGCACTTAGAGATGCCCCATCTGAAGTGTGAAAGGAAGACCTAAAGTTACACATAGCATTTCCCTCAAGAATTCCTACACCAATAATGTAGAAAATGAAGCATGGGAAAGCGCATATTAAACATTTCTTTTTAATTTCCCCTTTATTTCTTCAGATGGAATCAGACACAACTGTCAGAGCCTATTCAAGCACATTTTACCAAAGGGAATCCAGCAAGCTACATTTTCTAGCTGCAATATCAGAACATTTCGTGGAAGGTAATCAAGCAGCAAGTTATTGCAGGGCACTAGCTAGGATGGGCTGGAGTTTGTAGTCATTTCTGAAGAAGCGAGTCATGCAAAGGAAAAAAATAAATGAAATCTAAAACTCAGCTGAGAAGTGTTTGGGCAATTTTGATTCACAGAAACCTGAAAAAGCATTATTTTCACTCTGTGGCGGAATGAAATGCAATGGCAAGACTTGGCATGTTAACATGGATACATTCACTTAAGCAGGCAGACAGAAGTCAAAGCCTGGGGAAGCTTGAACTCTTGCCTCCCGCATCCTTCTCAGTCTCTGATTTTGAAAGGGGAATGGGAGGGATCCCTTACAGGAAAACACTGATTTACTAGTTCATGTTCAAAAAAGAAAAAAGACCAAAATTTTTAAGTACATAAATGAAGAACAAAGTAACTATAATAGAAAATTAAAAATAATTTACATTTAATCACAGTAAATATATTTAAGTAGCTGCTATAGGAAAATATGACCAACTTTATCTAACAGCAGAGAAGTGTTAATAAAACAGGATGGGTTTTTCTTCCCCTTGAAGAGTGCTGTAAATAAGCAGCAGCATTCCCACAGCTGAGAGAAGAATTGAGCATGAATTATTTATACTGCCTGGAATAGATTTAGATTCTTTCAGACATTCTGTGAGTTTTGCAGTCAAGATGCAATCTTTCAATAATTCAAATGTCATCAGAAAAGAATAAGTCGTGTTTGGAAACATCACGGTAAATAAGTTTGAAGTGTTGAAAATATACAATGCAAGGACAAAATAAAGTTATTGTTTAGTTGGCATTTGAATTAAATTGTTTATATTATTAGGTTGGCTACGAGCTACAAAATAAGCGATTTTAAAATGATATTGTCCTGTGGAGAAGTAGGATGAGCTAGCAACATTTATGAGTATCAGATAGAGATGTCCTGAGTGTAAATGTTAATACTGAGAGAGAGAATAAAACCAACTAACATCACTGAATTTATGCAGATCACCTTTTTGATTATAATTCTAACCAGTGTAAGAGACTTTTTTTGAAGTTAGATGTTGTTTTTCAAAGCTCAGAAAGGTTAAGTATTAAATGGCTACTGTAAAGTCTGAGTATATGAAATTATTTACTGATTTTTTCCAGTAAATAGTAATTTTTTTTTGCTAACATGGTACTTCCTGATCATACTTTCTTATTTCCAGTAATTCTCAATCTTCCCTCAACAAGTATGACTTTGAGGTAAAATTGTTCCGTATTTTCCCTAAAAGGAAATTAAACTAGCTTAGGTGTTCTTACTCTCTGAAGATGACTCATGTCTCAGGGAAAGCAAAACAAGAGCCCTCTAAACAATGAAGACGAGAACTCATTGACAAAGCAGATAAAAATGTCCTCTCAGTCCAATATTGCCTAGGACCCTTTCTTCCAGTTCTATTTTCTAGTGCCAATACTTTAAGTGGCTCACTTGCTTTAATTCTGAGTCCTCTTGAATACTTATAAAAGTTTCATTTCTTCTACCCTGTAGCAGCTTAGCTCTTGGTCTGCCCAGAACCCTGCTTCTCTGCCTGCACTGCTCCTGTGGTTGCCTGTTTGCTCTATCCCCCTCTGCATGCTCAAATCCACACTTTGGGAATTTCCCAATCTTAGTACTCACAGCCAAGAGTCTGCTCCTAAAAGACTCAGAGTCAAAGTAGGAGAAAAGCAAAAGCAGCCTCATTAATTTTAAAGGTACGGTTACTACTTTTCAAAAATAACAAAAAGTCATGCAGTAGCCCATTGAAGAAGGCAACAAGTCATTCATTTGCTACACATGCACTTTTATAATCACGTTTAATGACAATTGACCTTTGTATATATTTCCATAGCATAGATATCTATCTATCTATCTATCTATCTACGTGTAGCAATGGTAACTTTTGGAAAGAACCAAACTGCACTGCTCCACAGAAAGCAGAATAGTCCAACCAGGCATCACTCTCCATCCAGTTAGCAGGACTGGGGTCTTTGTGATGGATCCAGGATACAGATAGATCACTGCTGAAATGATGGTCAAGATCATATTTTATCCTCACAGGACAGGATAAGGAAGTTTGTATTTTATATTTGGTCCATTTATACTTAAATTATATCCTTGTTTCCTTCACTCTTGTATTTCATTTAGGTGGCTGATGCTGTAAAAACTTTTCAATCTCAGTGGTAAGGCAGTACTTCCAAGTGGCAGACACAGAGTGGGCACATTACAGTGGTTGTTTTCACCTCTGCCTCCGGCATCATTAACAGGAGTGAACATCTGCTGAGTTCCAAAAATAGTAATTTCTAAAAGCCCTGTCTCTCACAAGACAAGGATGTCTTAAGGGTTTTTAGAGAGATTCAGCTGACAGCACCAGTCACAACAGAGAGTTTTTTCTGATCAGAGACCCCTGATTTCTGTTCTGCTATACTGGTAAGAGGTAGGAGGAGAATCGGATTCAAAACTAGCCTGCCAACAGAACTGCTAGAACTGTCTCCAGGCAATGAGTTACACACACAAACATTTTCACAAATGAAGGACTGTGTAGAAAACACAGTCCATTTGTCACCTAAACTGTTGGTCATGCCCATTTTTACCTCAGCTGAGAATATGCTTTAGTAAGTCCTGAGCTAAAGGACTCTGAGTGCAACACGGAGCTGAATGTACAGGGAAGGGAACTAAATTGTGGTATTGAAAAGCAGGCATCTCCAGTGTCAGATGTGTTTGCTCTGGGTAATCTTTCTGTCCTTGCACACCAAGGTCCTTTGAGTTTCATGTGTGGGTTTTTTTCCACAATCTATTTTTTCCTCCTAAAATAAACCGGTTTCCACTGATGTAACTGCGATAAGAGCAAAATCTACAAAACATGTAGTTGGGTTTTTTTCCTTTACTGAGTAAAAGTAAATTGAAATATGTTAAAATAAATTATCACACAGTCCTCAGGTATAGGCAGTGCTAAATGGGAACATTAACTGAATACTGACAGCTTGAGAAAATACTCATTACATGGTGTCACAACAGTTTCTGTAGCACAGTAGTGGAAAGATTCATGCTAATAATATCCTAAGGTCCTTGTAACCTCCTGCTGGTATGGGGCAGACTTCATCACCAGGTGTGGAGAGCAGTTTATTAGGAGACTATGCCTTAATATTGAAATAACAGAGAAATACTTCTGCTTTTCTTCAGGAAAAAATTGCATTTAAAGTCTCAAGCAAAAGAGAAATTAAGGAAAGGATGCACACAACTGCTCCAACACAGAAGAAGAAGTGACATCTCAAGCTTTCCCAGAGACAGCAGTTTCTTTCAACACCAAATTTTCTTGAGAAAAGTAATGCAGTCTGAGCAACATGTGCAGTGTTCCTCTTCTGTCTGCTCATGTGTTGATATATGCCACTCCTCTAAAGATTTCAATGTGGTCAGGTACCTATAAAGGCATATTCCTGCATCAGAAAACCATCAGTATTTTGCTTAAAATATAAGGACCACAAGAATGCACCACACAACATTCTTTTAAGACGAATTCCAATTCCGATTTTTGCAAAGTCTAAATGTTTAAATGTCATCACCTTCTCTGGCTGACCATAATTCCAGGTTCTTTCTGCTTTTATGGATGACATGTGAGACTATATCCTAAAGGTGCTTTTCTAACCTAAGTGATTCTATGGTTTTTTGCCAAGATCTTAAATTTTACAGCTTTAAAGTCATTTTCCCTCAAGAAAACAGATTTAGAAAAAAAACTAACAAACAAACCAACCAACCCAATAAAACCCAAAAGTTATCTGAAACTGTTTTTTGAATCAAGCACGCCTCTCTAAATATAAACTTTGAAGATGAAGTATCTGATGTTTGACACCTGTGTTTCGTAAAAAACAAGTTGGCATACAATTTATTTCTATCTTCACTGACATTATTTGTGATTCCTTTCATTATTTCTGTGTGCCCAAGATATTTACAGAAAGGATAGAGCCATGATCATCCGAAAAATAATTTGGCTACTGTTAAGTGGATGTAAGGCTTCCAGAAGTATGTTTATTTTAGCATTAGAAATGCTTCTCTCTTCTGTAATAAATTAATGCTGGTTACTTCCATGTCCAGTTTCATAAAAGGACAGGCACCATTCCACCCATTTTCTTTTCCCCTAAAGGATAAGTGTAGGAAGGAAGTGGGGGAAAGACAAAAACATGTAATAGAAGGTAACAACAAAGACCGAGAATTTGGGTTTGAAGGGAACTTCAAAATATTGAAATGCGCAGTAAAAATCCTAGTGTCACAAGTGCAAACATAAGCATTTCTGCAGCACTCGCTGTAAGTACATTCCTATGTGCTGATCAAGAATATGAATCCTTTTGTCAAAAGCCTTACTGAGGCTCTCTAGGCAGTTATTTAACTTTCAACAAAATTTGCTATGACAAGCATTTCTGTATTTCTTATTTTTGTAGTTCCTATTTTTGTTCTGTTGGATATTTGCATGGAAACAAGTTCTTTTTGTTAGAAGCTTATTCTTTACCCGGAGCCATAACATTTCCACTGAAAAATGACAATGATGTCACAGAGGCAAATCAAAAGAAGTTATTCTGTTTAAAAACGGGTGATTACAGGGTTGTTCTAAAAGTGAGAAACAGGAGGTATCTCAATGATTGTTTCAGAATGGAGCTTCCCATGTCCTAATTTTCTTTAAAATAAAACACAGACTGGAATATTAGAATTCTTTCCTTTGCTCTGTATACGCACCTTACCTATAGCATTACCCACTGTATTGCCTGTGTAATTCCTACTGATTTATGAGGCAGGGAAGCCCACCAACTTCCTTTTACACACGTTACAGAAGATAACCCCTTCTGAATATGACTTCAACACCTTCCTGTAACAGGAGCACAGACTGAACAGCTATTGACCATTTCTTCAGAGTTACTCAGGAGAATCAGCAACTGAGTGGTGAGCAAAGAGCAACATAACAGCCACTGCAACATAAGTTAGACTGAGACTAAGCAGTACAGTCCTGACAAATAACAAAAGAAATCACAGAGACAAAGGAAATAATATTGCTGGACTTTTGAAATTCCATTGGTTGAAAACTGTTTTGTTTCACATGCCAATATTCATGAACTAACTATTAGAATAGGGAGGAATTATGTTCAAAGTCAGATTGTTTTATTACTTTTTTTAGCCTCTCCAAAGCAACAGAGAACAGTTGCAGTAGCCATGTTCAAGAGGGCTAGGACAAGAGCTGCTGAATAAAGGAAAGGGAAACTAGTAAAAATTCCTACATCAATAAAATTGTAATTATATATTTCTAGAACAAAGAAGACTGAAAGAACCACGCATCTGACCTCCACAAGGCAAGAGATTTCGTCTAGGTCAGAATAAGAAAGCAAACTTCAAGATTTAAGCAGACACCTTAGATTCACTGAGGTTTGAGTTATAATCTGTGCTTCATTCCAGAAAAGTAGCTTTGTAAGGCTCTAAAGAAATCCTTTCATGAACAAAACCTGGAGATCAAGCGATGTTTTTAATCTTAGTACATCACATCCGCCACAACATCAGGATAATAAAGACACCTTGAATATATAAACAAAACAATTTGGCAAGTATGGCAAAAATTCAAAACTAATCTTATTTTAGAATCTATTCACATGTTTAAACCAAAGATGTGTATTGGCATAGTAATAAACTCATATCCAGAAAATATCAAATCCAGAGGGTGCTGGAATATTCAAATTAGGTTATTCCTACAGCTATCTGGAAATATTCAGAGCAAAGAGAATCTTAGGAGGAAAATCTTATGGAAAATCGCATCCACTCCTCTGAAAGGCTTAGTCTTTTTGAAGTATTTCAAGATTATGCTCCACCCCCTCTTTTTTTCTTTTTCTTCTCCACATTCTCACAACAAGACATTTGGCAATTAAAAAAACAAACCACAAAACAGAATTAATCAATATTTGAAAGTTGTCTTGGCCAAGAGAAGGTGTGGAGCTGAGCACTGTGTGGGCTGTTGTTCTATACCATGCACCTTATCATCGGAAAGGGGTGGTTTTGGGAGGAAAAGCTGGCTGCCACTCCAGAATTGTGAGATCTTATTTGGAGTTGAACTTCTGGCTGGTGTTAAAAACCAGCACAGAAGCGAATCTCTTCTGTCCCCTGAAGCTAATATATATTTAAAATGTAACAACTTACCTTTCTAGTGAATCAGCCTTAATAAGCAAAATAACAATCAAACCAAAAATTTAAAGCATCAGGTACCTCGGAGCCCCTTCTCCAATATCACTAAGCTATATTCAGCCTTCTTACATGAATGGTAACAGTCTCTACATCATCTAGATGTGTCACCTTCATCTTCTTTCTAACAAGAATGCGGAATAAAGGACAATACCTTATCTTTATGGAGGGCTATGTCTGTATATAAGGGGAAAATATAGTAAGCAGTAACATAAAAGAATTGTGAAAACATAACCTTAGTGTTTCTTATTGTACTGCAAGTTGTGAGAGGTGGATAAACAAGAGCTAAATGGAATCCAATCCCATTTCCTACACTGCAGGAAAGTTTGCAGGCAGCATAAGATAAATTGTCCTAGTCATAGGTCATCTTTAATGTTTATAGAGCACTTTCCTTGTGAATGATCACAGAGTGAATCATGAGTGTTATAAACAAATTACATTAACATGCGCAGTGGCTTGTACTTGACAGAAATACCAATAAAAGGAATTCAGTATGCAAGTAATATATACAGTTTCTTGGCTAAATAAGAATTTTGCTTTCATAGACTAAAAAATTACTTTACAAAATCACAAATGGCCAAAATTTTATCATTCCCTACCATCGCAAATAGAAGTTAGTATCAATCCAAAAGAGTTCCTGGCTCCTGGCCAAGAGTCATTATTTCTTTCCTTCCCAGCCTTCAGCAGAAGTTTGCTGTCCAGTTTAATCACCAGATACAAACCTTGAATTACTGGTGGTTTTTAAGCATCCTGGTTATTCATATTGGAATTTTCAGCTAGTTACTACTAGGCAAGTTGTGATTTGTGTTTTCCTGTTTCATTTGTTGTTTTGTTGTTGTGTAGTGTGGTGTGTTGCGTCACGTGTGTCTGCCCTCTCGCCTCCCCCAGCTGCACAACCTTCTACCATAGAACTACCACATAGATACACCAGACAGCATTGACTTCAGGGTGTGGGGGGTGGTGGGGTGCACGATATGGTGTAAGGCACACTTTTGGGAGAAACGCATTTGCTTTCTATCCCCTCTCTTCTGAAAATAAAGTTTACAGACTTAGAATCATTCTACTGGATTCCGATCAAGAGCAGAGAAGGAACTATAGCCAAGGTTCAGTGTACTCTCATGTAAATTCCCACTGTCTTCTTTCATGCATGACGAGAAACCCAGCCATGAAAATTGAAGCCATATTCTGACTCATCCCGTTTCCTGAAGGGTAGGTGTCTCAATGCATCAGTCTGTATTTTCAAGTGCAGACCAACAAACCTGGCTAGTGATTCAAGCTAATGGGTTTTATATTTTCATGGTCCTCATACATTCAGTGCCTTTATGCCTAGCTATATCTGTTATCCTTTTCACATCCCTAGTAACACTCTGTTCCAAGAGCCTTTGCAGACCCATCGACCATATACAGATATGAGTCTGAGTTCGTTAATGAAATTCTACATTTCATAAAAGCAGCTCCATTTCATGTTGCAGCTTGGATACCACATTCTCATTGAAACAGATTTCTGTTACTAAAAGAGAGATCACTGTCACAAGAAAATTTTTTGTCAGGAGAACTACTGTTGAAGAATAAAATTTGGGCTTTAAATCATGTAATTTCCAGCACAACTCCTGAGTTTAGTGTACAACCACACAACAAAAGGGAAAACTAGAGTTTCAAATATTCTCCTATGCCATTCCTGTCAGAGGTATAAAGGACATGCTCTTGCTTAACAGGCTTTACATTATACTAAGATACTGTTAAATGCCCTTCTACAAAAAAGGCAAAAGTCAGTTTTAGCAGATTTTTGTCATTTGTAGTGCTTTGAGCCAATTCTTGCTTAGAGAGAAAAAAAAAGATTAAAAACCAGGGACAAAAGAAAGGGAGGGGGAAAGTAGTTTCCTGCTTTTCACTATAAAATTTCAGACATGCATTTCAAGATGTGGATAATTTAACAGAAGTAAACTGTGGAGTAATGTTATCACTTTCCTGATGGAAGTTTTTGGCTCTTATATACTATAACATAAGCATCTTGCATAGCATTTCCATATTCCTGGCCATTCAGAGTTCACTCATGTTCTGGAGACAAGATTCAGTGCTTTTTCCTTTATTTTCCCCACCATTTCTGCTTTGTAGATCTCTGCTGGTTTCCTTAAAATCATCAGCAGTAGTCTAAAAGAGCAATAAGGGATGTCAGAGATGAGAGAGGAAGTTGATACAAAACTCTCTTCATTTGTACTCCTCTGCCTGCAGTGCACACTGCATTAAGTTTTCATCCATATGAATACAGAATTGAAGCACTTATCTTTACAAAAACATGACAAAAATAAAAGCAGAACTGATCAGTGCACATGAAATGTTTTGAATTATTATACCCTAAATTGTTATTTCTCTGTAGAATAAGCTCTTTACTTGTTAGCACAGAACAAAAACAAGCAAACAATATAGCCCGTGTACCCTTAATGCTAGGTAATACTGATAGCCCAAGAAAAATTTTTTCTTAAAATTTCCAGTGCAAATAAATTTATTCAACATCTGCTATTATATTTGAGTCATCATAATTCAGTAAAATCTAGGAACTACTACCTGCTAAAAGTCGATTCTTTTCCAAGTACAGTAGTGTTTTTGTCATCTTAGAATTGGAGGATATGCACATATTGAAAAAAAAGTCTGACACTAATTTGAAACAAATTAAAATATGCATAGCTCAAAGCAACTCTGGGTGTTACAGGTATTTGACTTCCTGATTGCTCAGAATAAAAGTAAAAAATGTTTTTCCATTTCTCAAATGAAACACAAACATTTCTAGGTTCATTTTGCTAGGTAGCATCACTCACAAAAAAGAAACCTAATTAATATATGGAATATATCTGGAGATTATACTTCTGCAGAATACCAATGAATTGTACCATAAAGTAATGGCAACAGCAACATTTTCTGATTTTAAAATATTTTAACTGCAACAGCATGCTTATTCTATATCATTGCACATTACCTCTCCTCAGTTTCAGGTACATAAAAGATCTAAAAAAATCCAAAAAACAAAAACACAAAGGCACTGAAAACAAATATGTCTATGCCCAATCTGAAATTAATCACTTTTGCTTGGCATGAGAAACTAATCTGATAGCATAGTCACTAGAAAAAAATCCAAAACATAACAACTGCATTACATAAAATTATGCTCCCAGCCAAGAAAATGAAGTGATCCAAAGTCAACAGGTGGAAGATCAATATCATGGCAAAACACATGGAGGGTAGGAACAAAGTCTATATTCAAAGAACATCTTATAGCCAGCAAAGAAACACAGTCCAAGTGGTAATTAAATTCCATAGTCAACAGAAGCACCCTTAAAAAGGTTCAATCACTACTTAACCTAATTGCACTACAAGCTTCCCCAATAAAATATGTTCCCATCCTTGAAGAGAAACACTAAACTCAAAATTTGCGTTTATTTTAATATAGACTAGAAAAGTAATCCCTAAAACCAATGCTAATCAAGGAAATACTTTTTGCACTTCTTCAGATGCCCATAACAACAAAACCAAATGGCCAGCAGACCCCATGAAAGTATTCCAAAAGCAATGAGTTTTTAGACAACAAAAATTTTAAAAAAAAATAAAAATGCAAGAGCTCACTAAATCAACATAAGATGACGCAAAAGCAAAGAAAAAGAAACCCCACAACAACACAGCTACAAGTATACAAATAAGCAGTAGAACCATCTTATTTCTATTTCTCACCTTTCTTAACCATTTTGAGAGTGCAGTCCAAATTCTCATGAGCATTTAGCTCTGGTTTCTTGTCCAAGCCACAAAGGCACTCCTGCTAGCTTTAGAACACTTTTTAGCTTCTGATCAATTTTTCACTTCCTTAAAAGTAAAAAAAAATCTTATGGTTAAGAGATTTATTAATGCATTAGTAACTCAAAATTCTGAATTTGAAATAGTAAAAAAACCCCAAATAACAAAATACCAAAACAATAGAGCACTTAACATTTAATCTTGGATAAACGGACAACTCCTTAGATACTAAACACAAAGTTTAAGAAGCATAATAACATCCTACTAGGTACAAAAAAAATACCTGTCCTTTCACGTCCCTAGGTCTTGTCCCAAGGCAGAAGGATAGAGAAAAGTCTCCTTATTTACACTAGCACATGAACCTAATTAAGTTCAAACACAAAATTATTTCAGTATGAAAACGACAATTTAAGCAGGGGGCAACTGAAAAGTGCTGTGTAGCTTCTCAAATGTTTTATGGTTGCCATAACAGTGCTAAGAATTACCTGATGCCTGACAGCTGAAAGTCATCTGAGGTTACCAGGAGTTATCAGGACAGCTCATCAGCAGGGAGGATACTGAGCTGGTGTTAACGAATCCAGAGGTCAATGGATCACTCTTTTAAGACCCAGGGAATTGCTTCATAACACCATCAGTCTGGCAGATAAAGGTCCTGAAAGTTCATTTGTTTAGTTTTAACAGGGATCCAGAAACAGATGTATATTGACTTTTCTTAAGTATTTTACGATACTTCTGTAAAAACT
Source organism: Ifrita kowaldi (assembly GCA_013398055.1). Classification (NCBI taxonomy): domain Eukaryota; kingdom Metazoa; phylum Chordata; class Aves; order Passeriformes; family Cinclosomatidae; genus Ifrita; species Ifrita kowaldi. Next base: position 47 of record VZRS01011730.1, on the reverse strand, counting down.
GAATTTATTCATTGTTACACTAATTCCCTGTGCCGGTTTGGCTAAAA
>VZRS01011729.1:67958-136628 GCA_013398055.1 Ifrita kowaldi | reverse complement strand
TCCAAGCGACCCAAAGCACAAAGACAAGACAAACCTCGTGGTGTTGTGCCCCCAACTCAGCTTCGGGCCCCTTTTTGGCGGGCATTTTTCACGGGCATCCAGGTACTTGCCTTCAGCGCGTGGGTGGGGAGCTGGCTCGCAGTCTAATCATGGAAGTTTTCTCTGCCCTGACTGGGTGCCAGGTGAAGCCTCTCTGGGGACAGGGCAACACAGGTTTTTTATAAGAATTTTCTTCATCTCATTTGTGACATATGTTGAGGCATATATATTGGTCCCTCTCACCCTCCCAGGGACTCCCATGACCTCAAGTGAGCCCAAATGATCTCCAATAACCCCTGCCACAGACTCCCATGATCTCAAGTAAGCCCAAATGACCTCAAGTAACCCCTCCCAGAGACTCCAAAGACCTCAAGTCAGCAGAAATGAGAGCTCCAGTACCAGCGTTCAACAGCCAGGGGTCAAGGGCAAGGGGTCAAGGGTAATGGTCAAGGGTCAAAGGTTGGGGTGAGAGGTCAAAGGCCATGGATCAGAGGTTAAATGCAATGGGTCAAGGGTCAGAGGTCAGGGTGTCAAGGATCAAAGGTTATGGGTCAAAGGTCATAGGTCAAGGGTGTTTGGGGGCTTAGGGGTACACAGCAGGAGTTCAGGGTTACAGAACACAGTATGGTACAGGCAGGGTAGAGTAGTTAGGGACCAGATTAGGGCCCAAAGTCAGGGTCTGGGCTCCAGAGCCAGGGGTCAAGGGGAAGGTCTCAAAGGTCAGAGGTCAACCATCAGGGTTCAGAGGACAAAAGTCACAGGTCATGGGCCAAAGGTTGGGGTCAGAGGTCAAGGGTAAAAGGTCATAGGTCAAAGCTCAGATGTCATGGGTCAAAGGTCATAGGTCAAAGCTCAGATGTCATGGGTCAAAGGTCATACATCAAGAGGGGTTGGGAAGTGGCGTGTCTCCCGCTCCTCTTGCCGCATGCCGGACCCAGACGGTGGGAAGATCCCAGACGAGGCCCCAGTTGTCAGGAAAAGCCACAAACGCCAGAGGTTTATGTCCAAAAAGGAGACAGAGGAGTCCTGCAACTTTATTCGAATAAAGGAAGAGAGTCCACTGGGGCACTCACCCACAGCGTTTTCTCTCTCGAGGTTTCGGAGGGTGCAGCCTCCTTTTATCCCAAACTCCCGGCTGCATGTTGCCCTCTTCCTTTCCCCACTGGCTGAGGTACCAGGAAGGTACAGCCTTCCCGAACTGCCTCGCACATATTCCCCCCTGGAACCTACTATTTCACCCCAAAGTTCAGAAACTCAGGCTTATGCAGACCCACTTGTCTGTTTCAGGAGCCAAACTGTCTGGGCTCTGCAACAAACCTGCTGCCCAGAGTTAGTAGAGACATTAAGATCTATTTCAAAGCCATTAACACCCATACTTGCACCCATCAAATTGTTTGTAAAGACATGAGTGTTCCTCTCACTCTCATTGCCAGAGCGTGGGAAATTGAAATGTCCTTGATTTAGGGTAAGCACTACAGAGCAACAACTAAAACATTGGTGTGTTATCCAGATTATTCTCATATTTAATCCAAAACACAGCACTGCACCACCTGCTAGGAAGCTGAAACCAGGACAGATATGTCTCAGAAGAGAGAGTGAAAGCTGCAGATACAAAAAGTTCCTTTAACACTTAACTAGTTTCACTAGGAATTAAGATATAAATAAGACTCATTATTCTGCACAATACTGAAGAATTATTTCCCAGAAACAGGCAGAGGAATTGACTAAACCTGATGGCTGACTCCTCTGACTGGGAACCAAGATGAACATTCCTGTGGCCACCAGCTTGGATTTGGAATTAGGATCTCCCTTCTTCTGGCTCTATTTCTCCACTGTGACAGACCTTCAGAGCCAGGAGGGCTTTTGTTTTCACAAACCTGCACTGGCCTTGGGAAGGCCAAATAGAATTTAATCATAGAATCATAGAATCATAGAATAATAGAAGGTTGGAAGGGACCTTGAAGATCACCAGCCTCCATGCCAGGGGTAGGGACACCTTCCACTTGACCCCATCCAGCCTGGCCTTGAACACTTCCAGGGGTGGAACATTCAGCCTTAGGTTGGCACATGAGTCTTAGAAAACCAAAGAGAGAATTTCTCTGCAATTTTTTTCTCTGGGTAAATAAAGCACATTTCCCACGGCTCTATATAGATCACACAGCAGTGCAGGTTAAAAAGGTCAGCCACCTTTAAATAAGCCCTAATTGACACTTACTTCCCAAAATGAGGGTTATCAAAGCTTAAGGTACAGTTCGCAATGCAGCCAGTGACCTAATTCTAAATATCATTAAACTGTTTCACTCTGAAAAATAGCACTGGCATTTCAAAAATCCCCCTACCTTAAGGGTTGTTGCTGCTGCTCTTCTGGAGGTTGCCCATATTGGATTCCTTTGCCAAGAGCTCATGTCACTCCCCACAACCATTCCTCAGATGATGTTGACATTCAGCTTGTTCCACCACTCGTTGTTTCTGGCCCACTGTGTGCTGTGGCAGGGAGCACAGCTCCTGTTCCTCTCACTTTGCTGCAGGTCAGCTGAACCTTATCCAGTTCCCTTTTGCATTTCTCCACCTGTTCTCAAATGGTTGGCAATTTCTCACTCAGAGTGTGGGTCTGAGCAGTTCCTGCTCTGCTCTGGCATGTGCTGGGAATGTTTAGGCTCAGGTGAGAGTTACGGGCAATGACTCACTCGACCATGGGCTGCACAAAGGGCACTGCTATGGACAAGCCCTTTCTCTGGCACTTGGCTCCTCTCCTCTCATCCTCTCCATTATCCTGGGATAATGCAGGACAGCTGCTTTGGGTTCATGCCTGAGTCAGCCTCTGAGTTCATGTCTGAGCAGACCTGGCCAATGTGCTGCCTGAGCATAAAAGCTGTAGTGATCCTCCTGCCCCAGCTCTGTGCGAGTGTCCTCTGCAAGCTGACACAGCAAACACTCAGACCCTAGCACAGTCAATAAGTGACTTCCTGTCTGGTAGCAGACATCTCACCCTGAGTTCAGTCTCCCCAGGGACTGTCATCCCAGATGTTACTGCACAGCCATCCTTGACTAGATCCATTTACCAAAGATCAATAGTCTGAAACACTTCAGTAGCAAAGAAAAACAACAAATAAAATAATATTTTCAGATAGGAGAAAGCTGATTAAAATATTTTTTAACTTCTCAGAATACGTTTGTATAATACAGCTGACATCTCTTCTGTGGTCCAGCACAGGTTCTGTTCAGGCTGAAATCGTGGGGATGGGAGGAGTAAGCGCTGTGTCTTTCTGAGCCGGTATCTCACCTGCTCTGTCACTGCCCCTAGGAAACCTGCTTGAGCTGTGCCTGGAAAGAGCAAATCCTTCTGCTGGTGAGGCCACCTCTGCCCTCAGGGTCTGTGCCAGGAGCAACAGGAGTGACCAAGGGTTTGTAAATGGCTCAAAAAAACTCAGATTGCTGAGGAAAACTGTTCTTCTTATTCAGTTCATGTGATTTGAGCTAAAACGGAGGTGGTTCTGAACATGGTTGGGTGCTGTTAAGGCAGCTCCCAAATTTGCTGCTGACCCAGGCATCACTTCCCCTGGCTCAAGGCAGAATCTGGAGCAAGGCAGGGCCAGCACCACATCATCTGAGACCCTGGAAAGGCAACAGCATTGCCTCTGCATTCCCTGGCAGGAAATACCTTTATGTGAAAAGATCTGCCACAGCCCGACTATGGCACGAGCAGGGGAAAAAAAAAGATATTAACAGGTGAGGTACTGAGTGGGGTTTTTCTTGTATAAATTGCTGTATTCTGAGTCATTCCAGTAAAACGAATGGAGAAAGAGACCAGCTTCTCAATGTACAGACATGGCTGGAACTTGCTTTTTGGGTGTATTTTAGAAATGAACTCTATTAAAGAAAGATGGAGTTGAGTGATGTGGGAATAATAGTGGGGGACTTGGGAAGAGGACCTTTATTATTTTGTTCTCACTTGGATAGCCTTGCTAATTAATATTAATGAAAGAGTTGTAACTTGGCACTTACTTTGTATGACTAAGAGCAGTGTTTTCTACCATACAATCTAAAACATTAAAGCAAATCATTAGCAAACAGTTTATCCAAGACTCAGGGAAAAAAAAAAAGAAGCTAAATAGGAACATGAAATATGTCTTCTAGCAAGTCCTGAAACAGGTCTTTCAGGCCACAGTGCAGATATTTCAAATGTGTCAAGAGTAGGCTGACATTTCTTTAAGTCAAAAGGAAAAAGAAATGGCTGTCGTGGGAATTGAGCGGCACCATGTGCCTCTTCATCACCCTGATGAACAGCAGAAGACTGAGGCTTATTTACGGGAAGCTTGAACTGAAATTGCTAACTTGTGTGTACCTTATTGACGCTTTGCTTCTCCCACAGGAGGGAGAACGCCAAATTTCCCAACACCCACTGCTATGGGCATTACTGAGCGGAGAGTTAAGAGAGGCCTGAGCCAGACCGCCTCCTATAGCATGCTATTAAGCTGATAAATAGTATTGATAGCAAGCCTTGGAAAAAAATCTTTATAGATAGTCCTCTGCCTGTTTTTACCAGCCCTAGATTAATACGCAGCTCCAGCCATTCATCAATGATGGTGAACATCTTGACACAGAGAATCTCAGTTTTGCCGTGTTACATCAGGCCTCATTCATGCAGCCATGCAGAGAACACATTCACTAATCTTGAGCTATTAGGATCTAAATTAGCCCACAGACCTGCAACCCCATCTGAAACACTGGACAGAAATAAAATCAGTTACAGCTGAATTTAGGCGCAATTATTTTTCCCCACCTAGAAGGTGTTTTGACAGGGAAGGTAGTGTATGCTGCAGTGCGTGCCCCAGGACTCTCTGAGAAGTGTAAGGGGAGTTCAAAGTCCTGCTCCACAGTCACAAATAGGGCAGTATCTGACATACCTGATGTAAGACTGAAGGTGAGGATTCATAAAGAATACAATTTAAGAAACAAGGACATGTTAGTGTGGGGCAAAATGTGCTGGTATTTTGGTTGAAAACAGGCCAACAGTGTGGATTTCTTTATACTACCCTCCAAATCAGAAATGCTCCTGTTTTGTAAGCTAGTTTTCCCAGCAACTACTTGAAGACTTACAATATGCTTGTCCCAGTTTGTCGACTCAGGGGGGTGCCACTAAGTAATTGTCCCGGTTTGAGACAAATTAAGGGAAACGCTCTGGGAAGAACATCTCCTCCAAAGAAGGCAGGTTACAGCCACCCCTCCTCCACCAGTTTGGGAATAAATTCCTCAGAGGAAAGTGAAAAAGAAAAAAAACCTATTTATTTAACAAACACCATGCACAATGGGAAAAGACTAATGCTAAATAATAAAACCTCTCGCTGTGGAGAGAACCTGGGTACATTTCGGAGTCCTTTGTGGGTGTGGGTTTCTCTTCTCCAAAGCTGGAGTTTGGTGGAGGGGCCCTCTGGGCCAGTGTGAGGAAGGTCTCCCAGTGTGTTCTGGTGTTGTTCAACAGTCCAGAAGAGAAGAAGAAACCAAAGTGCCAGGGAAGCAAAGGAGTTTAACTCTCTGTGGATCTTCTGAGAAAAGGAGCCAGGAGCCGGGAAAAGCCGGAAGGTGCTTGCTTCCACTCTTCAGCAGCAGCAGCAGCTGCTATCTCTGTGTCCTTGAACACAAAACCACTTTGAAAAGTTTGCCTGACTTTTTTCCTTCTCTCAGACCCAGTTTTAAAGGCACAGAAAGGCACAGGATTCATGTCTGGGCACAGAGAGGCAATAGGGGATACAAATCATAAACACCCAAGACAATGTTTAATTTCAGTCTTTGACTTTAACAGCTGAGAAGACGCTGAAGCCATGTTTCTCCCAAGGCCTTGTTGAAGAGATCTGCTTGTGCCAGCAGAGCTCTTCTCACCTGCAGAACCTGGGGTTTCAGAGCCATCCTATGACACAAGAGCACTTGCCCACCAGAAAGAGATACACCAGCTCTCTTGTCTTCTGTACCTTCTTAAAAAACTCTCAAGACCTTTGTGAAAACCTCGATATACTCTGAGCACAAATATGCTCCATCTTCATAAGTCTAAACTGGTGTACATTTGAATGTCCTCTTAATGTGCACCTTCTTTAGGAAGAAAAAGGTGTAAACCATAAAAAGAGGTACAATTCTTCAGTTCTTAAGGCAGCATACCAAATGTAACATGGGTTGCACAACACCTGTACATGTAATTAGTATTGCAAATTAGCAAGTTTAATTCTAGGAACAGAAGGACTGCAATATTCTCTAGCTTTAATTTTCAGCCTGCCTCTGATCATTCCTGAACAGAAGTATTGTGGCTAATTCTGTAGATACTACATGAAGTGACAAGATTAAAAGGAAAAAATGTGTATAATAAGATAGGTTCTTAATTGTACAGTATACCTTAATGAAATAATTATTTTTCATAAATTTAATCAGCCTGTGAAGTAATTTGCCTGCAAGGCACCCAATTAAAATAATGGCAATGAAAAAGACTCCCTGGTGCGTGTGCCCAGCACCTCTGACAATCTGGCCACCTCAGCTAAGGACAGCAGTACCAAGCTGTGAAATGAGCCCCGAGAGGGCTTTTACTGCAATCATTTGGTTTAGGTATTCAGCACTTGAAGCCGGCTGTGCTGTGGTTTTTTTAAGGAAAATATCCTTCCCAGAGGACCGCAAGCTTCTGTCCTGTTGTTGGACGAACTCAATTACAGCTTTGGAAAGATGGAGACACAGCAGCAACAAGGTCTGCTCGAAGGGGAACAGGGCTGCAGTGAAGGGAACCAAGAACCAGTTGTACTTTTGAGACTGGACATCACTCCTTATGCTCATTCCTCACCTTGTGCTGAGCATAGAAAAGGTTTACACCCCAATGGGACTTTAGTGGACCTCAGTCATCTGCGGGAAGCTTTTTTTGCAGAAGGTTCCTATGCTCTTGCTCATTTTTATGTCTCCTCAGCCTGGGATATCCCAAGGGTGGTGACTGGTTCACATTTGTGAGCCTTGCTGAGACAACAGGGTGTCCTAAGCCCTGATCTAGGAGAGGCAGCCTTTGCATGCACTGCTGCCACAGAAGAGGCTTGCAGAGAAAACACTCTTTGGAGCTAAATTTATTTAGCTCAAGTAAGAACTGTGCCATAAGTGACCTTTTCACATTACCTGCAATGTCTCTTATCTACTGTCCTTCCAGAACATAAACATTGCAGGAGAAGTTAACTCCCTGCCATAATTTTCTTGATTGCTTTTTTCCATTTTCAGACCCAGAATATTTTTTTAGCCCTGTGTAGCCCTAATCATGTCTTCTACAAGAAGATATCAACAATAACAGGTAAGGATGACTAACAATTATTTTTTATTTTTCTTTCAAACGTGAGGCAGGTGATTCTCCACTGCCAAATCCTGCAAAGCAGGACTAAATACCCAATCTGAGCTTTCTGAAGGAGTGCAAGGATGATTAGGCTGGCTAAAAAGGCAACTTTGTCTTAGTCTTTAGGGAAAAGTTAACCTGTACCTCTGTATTTCAAGGCACAAGCAGATAGAAGAGCTCCAGCTGAGTCACTGCTTCTCTAAAAAGGCTCATAAACAAGGTATTGTATCTCCAGCTGCACAAAGTCACCTCTGAGGGTAAACCTGACCTGGGAAGACCTGGCCATGCTCTGGTGCTTCAGGATTTGGCTCAAGAACGTAACTCCTCAAAACTCTGGGTCTAATTCTCATCCCAGCTGAGACACCTCATGCTCTCAAGTTTCCTTGATGCAGATATCACCCACTGTTTGATTTACAAATAAACCAGGAATGTCTATAAATTCATATCCACCTTCTTTTCCTAACAAGGCTAAGGTGGGGTTTTTCCCCTCCTTAACTTCTTGTATGTTACCGTAGAAGGATCACCCAGAGCCTTCAGTCCGTTCCGGACTAAAGAAGAGCTATTCTTGAAGTCTGGGGGTGCTTTTCTTTTTCTTCTTTGTTTTAGGCATCTGTGTAATACAGGGAGATTGTATGACTCACATGTGCACCAATTTTTAACACATACCCTGAGACATCCAGGAGGAAGGCTCCTTTGAGAAAGTCTTACAGCAGCTGCTTTAGCTTTGTCAATGGCGTTTTTATGACCAAAGGCTCCCATCTGAAAAATTAAATGCCCACAAATCAGCAAGATAAATACTGCAGCCTTTCCAGTTCTCATTGGCAGGATACTTACAGAGCCAGCCAACTGCTCTAAGAGCTTTCCTGGTATGAGTGCGCTCATGGAACACTCCGCCAGAGCTCAACAGGCAAAAACCAACATTTAATCATCTTAGAAGAGTGGCTGGCTGGGCTGCTGTGAAGTGAAATTAAAAACTTACCATTTGAACATCACACCATCAGAAAGCCAACACCCTCCAATACTGGTGCTGGTAAAAATCTGAAAAAATGGGTCTGCCCCAGAGCACTTTGCTGGCTGGAGAGCAGCTGGGCACAGCTGGAAGTGCACATCATACTTCCATGCTGCAGCCATCTTCTGAGCCAAAAGAACTCAAATGCCGACTGTGGAAAGGTAGTGAAGAAAACCAATCAAATTACACGACTGCTCTGATATTACATTTATGTTTTGATAGTACTTTCTGTGGTTTGGAAAAGTCTGCTGCAATAGCTGAGGAATTTTTCCTTTCTGAAATTCAATACTCAGAATTCTCAATTTCCCCACTGTATTTAATAGGGAAGATACAATTCTACAACAGATGTCTAAATCAATATTTCCTTTTGTACCAGTGAATTGCCAAAGGCAGTTGAACCAACCAGAATGGGAGGTTAGACTGCAGGCTAAAAGCATGTTCCTTTACAACGTCCATGTCCCCCTGTCTTGCCTTTCATCTTGATGCATGAAGAAGTTGAAGATCCATCATGCAGCTTTTCTCCATCTCTCTAGTGTTCATCTGCTGGCCATGGCTTCCCATTTACAGTGGTCTGAAGTCAAGATCAGGTTGGTAAAGTTTTGACCACCTGCAGGCAAAAAGCAGAAGAAAAATGTGCTTGTTCGTGAAATATTCATCTGAGGTTTGAAACTCAGGATTAAATTCCTGGCTCTCCTACAGAATCCCAATGGATGGCTGGGCAAAACAATTAAGCTCTGGGTTCTGGAGCTGGACTCCTTTTCCTTGTACAAACCCTGCCAGGTTTCAGGCCTTCTGTGTGTATATCCCAAACAAACAATAAAGATCTTGCATGCCCTGAATTCTCCCTGACTCTCCTTAAAGCAATGTCTGTTGCTTAACTCTGTGAAACACTACAGCATCCAAGGTAGCACAGTTGCCACTCTAAAACACATTGGTGGAGGCATTCTGACCTCTGAAAATGTGGATGAAAGAATGAGATGTAAAACACTGGGTATCAGGTTTAAATCAGAATACACACCAGAGTTATTTTCCAGAAAAAGCTGATGGGAATCTGATTATATTTCACTATTAGGCCTCTATATTGTCCCTTTGCTTTAGCTATTTGTCTGTTAAGCAACCTCCTCAAGCAGATCACTTCTTCCTGCATTCTCCCATCCATCTCCACTGTATCCCAGCAACAAGACACATGGGCTACTGGTGAGGGTCCAATATCAGTTGCCTTCTTTCCCCACACTACCTTTATGCATCACCTCCATTGCCCACTCGTCATTCACTTCAGTGCAATGCTTTCAGTCAAAGGCTGTCCCAGGCCAAATGGGGAGTGAAAGGAATTGATGCTCTTGATGTGGAGCCTTCTGTTTTGATGCATTTTTTTCAATTTACCATTAATGTGTTGGAAATTGCTCTCTTGGACAATCCATTTGTTTTCTCTGCCAGCAGAGTGGAGAGGCAGCCATTCATATCATGTTCAGATAGGGCAAAATAGCATGCAAACCTTAAAGTCACTTCAATCTTTTTCCTTTCCAGGTGTGTGCCAGGTTTGTGCTGAATAACTAACCTGATTTTTCCATCAACAGGTCACACAAAGAAATTTCCAAAGCCATATCATGAATCTGGATGCTCAGATCATCCTTGATTTATTTTCAGATGCAAGAGTCTGTGTTTTAATCTTTTGCTTCTTTTGAAAATTTCAGCCCAAGCAACAAAATAGGGCTGAGGGGCTCCAAATTTAGAAGAGAAAAATAACTGCCTCCTGATATGATCCCAGCATGAAAATGTTATTTGCATCCTGGGAGATATTTTTAAATGTCAAAAAGCTGTTTTGACTTAGTTTGAAATACAGAAGCTCTATCCTGGACGACTCTGATGCCACCAGTCAGACCATAGGAACCTGGAAGGAGCATCAGGAGCCCACTCTGCCCTACAGGGTTCATGTTCGTGTGTGCAAAGTTGCTGTAACTCTACTGCCAGCCCCAAATCTCAAATTCCGAATATCTTCTTATCAGAGATGGGAATTCCTTGTTTCAGGCACAGTGTCACAACAACTACCACAATTTGCACTGGAGCAGCCAAGGAAGGGCAAAGCCTCACCCTTGGAAGGCTGGCTACCGTTAAATTTAAACTGAGAGTAAAGTTTCCCCTTCCTATCTTAGAAGATGAACATACGCACCTAGAATTGCCTTTGATTAACAACAGTAAAAAAGGAGAAGAAAATAAATGGTAGAAGCCACCAAAATTCTGATTCCTTTGCTGGCACCTGACAATGAAACATGTCAGAAGAAATATGCTCTGCGACTGGATTGCTGTGAATGACAATGAGGAAACAGTGTGTAGGGGTTGCTAAATAGACTTGTTCTGTGCTGGGTGAGACTGCACTGCCTTGCTACATGAAGCAGGCAGGCACAAGCACAGGTTCGGCTGTTTACACCGTGATATCTTGCTCAATACCTTTTTCAGTCTGAAACAAGTAAAAACCATGCTTGTTACCCATAGCTACTATCCTATGTCTAATTATATTAGCAGGGCATTAGCAGGTACATTTTAAATAGTGAAGCTGACAAGAGAGTCAAATTCCGAAGACGCACAACCCTTCATTTCAATATTTAAGTATCTCTTCATATATTTGCCTATTATGGTTTTGCCCCATTGCATATCTACTGATTTCATGACAGTACATTCATCCTGACACTACAATCACCCACATATTTCATTGGTATCTTCTGACTATGGAGACACAGAAGTGAAGCAGACACCCTGCTATATAGCAGAATAACTACAAGATAAATCTGTCAAGGTGCCTTGTGATGCTTTGCATATACCCTGACTGTCATGATTAATGAGGAAAAATACAAGGTTCCTGACAAGCTGAACTCTATTTCTTCCTCTTTCAAAGGAAGTTCCACTTACTTTGCAGCGCTGATAAATCACTCCCGTTTCCTTCTCCACGCCCCAAATGTCCACATTGTCTCTTGAGACAGGGCAATTTTATGGGATTCCCTGACACTCTCCATTGGCAGCGCCTCATGCAAGAAGCTACTGAAGTGACAGGAGCCTCTAGACCTCAGAGTCATAAAAATAATGATCTGTGAGCAGCACTGCATGCCCTGCATCAGTCTTACCCAGGAGATGTATAATCAGTTTGCCAGCCCTGCTTCCTGTTGTTTTTTTAACAAGAAAAGCCAGGTGTCGGAAAGAAACAAGAGCCAGGAGTCAAGGGTGACCACAGAGAGCAGTAACCTCACCAACCAGAGAGCAGCCCCACAGCACCCAAATGGGGTAGGCAGAGCAGGGAGCTGGCAGGAGGTTTCTCTGGCAGGCAAAGTCACAAATCAGTCCTGTGGACCTTTCGGGGGATCAAGACAGGAGCAGCAGAAGATAAATCCAAAGACAGGACTAAAGACAAGTACACCCACAGTGTGACCCAGGAATGGGATGCAAGCTCTGAGCTGAAATGGAGTTCCTGGAGCCATGGGCAGAGCCAGTGAGTAAGAGTCCCAGGAGAGGCTGGTCAAGACAATTAAGATCTATCAGAGCCAGCAGGACTGCCTGCTGCCCATCTACTCCTAATTTAAACAGGCAAGATATACAGCTTGTACACTGGACAAAAGGAGGTTTGCATGGAGACAGCAAAGCCTGGGATGCAGATATTTTCCCAATGGGAGCAGCACTGTAGCACCACACGTTATGACCCACCCCTGAAGGTGAGGTAAATGAGGTTCTTGTTAATAGACCCCGTGGGGCAGATTAGAGTGAAATGTCACTGAATGACTGATGTTTATATATATATATAATGTTTTTATATATATATAAAATATATATAGTGATTATCTATTTTTTAATATATATATAATATATATATAGGGTTTATTTTATAACAATCTGGTTGCACAAATCCAGAGCTGCTATACATAACAAAATCATCTGCAGCCCCTGAGCAGAGAGGAGTAGTGCACAAAGTGCTGTGGCAACAAGTACCAGCACAGTGCCTCTGCTCTCCAGACATTATATATTCAAGGATGACCTACCAAGCTACCCAGCTGGTGTGAAGTGATGGTTTTCTTTTTCTAAAGAGTAACAGATATCTCAGTGGATCTTTATAGGCTGCTTTTTAGATGCAGTGGGTACCTACCTGAAACACTCCTGTTTATATCTGGGAGCTTCTGACAGATTCTATTGCCAAAGCAATTCCCCTTGTCCTTACAATTTGTGTATGACAGCTTTATTTCTGATACATACACTGTGTTCTGGTGCTCCTCTCTCAGCTGTACTGTAAGCTGGTTCTGATACCGAGCTTACTGCAGAAGCATGTGATTTGAGCATGTGTTTTGAACACAGTTCAAATGAGAGGTGGATCCACGATCAGGGACATACAGAAATGGGGATTTCATTTGACTTAGGGAGGTTTTCAGGTCCTAGCAAGAACCAGAAGTTGTTTAGTTCTTCTCCATAGTTTCTCAGTCGTACACAGAGGAGGAAAGTTTATTTAATTTTGCCTTTGAAGAAGTGTCAGATTAGATGAAACTAACCATGCCAGCTAGCTTTGTAAAAATCATTTCAGTTCAAGCTTCATTAAACAAAAATTCTTTGTTTTTAAGAAAATCAGACACAGATTTCCACACATGAGAACCTCAGCAAAGACTAGGAAATGGTTACAGCAGACCTGTTTTGCCTCTGGTAGTCAAATCTGGTCTAGCGTGGGAAACCTGCAAGGTTCCACCTCCAGGGAAAACAGAAAGTTTGATGGTGGAGATGAGAGTCTGGGGAAACTCTGGGTTCAGGGGCCTGTGGAGGCTGTTTCTTAGGCAGAGATGTCTATACATATTTTGTCAACACATGGGCTCAGAGCTGACAGCAGGGTATTGAGATAACAAGCCTCGATGAGAGGGAGAGCACACCAGCTGGGAAGCAGAAGCCCGCTGGGGCCATGTGAACATTGCTCATAGAGCTTCCTATCAGTTTGGAGCAAGTGACAGAGTGATTTGCATCTGTTTGTAGCGTATTTTGTAGACATATCCCCAGAGAGCTTGGAGAGGCAGCTTGTACCAATATCATAGGGCCACATTTTCAAGAAACACCTCCGCCAAAAGCAAGTTCCTGCAGCTCTGTGACATACTTGGCTGGACTTGCAGTGAAAGTCACTGTGAGAAAAACAACAAATCCTACCTATTTTGGATCATGTTTTTAAAACTCCATTGCATTTAGCCATGGCTCCTAAGATGACACCAACTGTGTGCCGAGGACCTTTGCTGATCTGCCTGTTAATAACAATAGTAGGAAGTTAATCTTCCTGAAATCTCACTCCAGTTCGAAGTTCATTTCTGAAAAACTGTGTTTATGTGCACACTAATCAAAAATATCAACCTGCCCTTAGTTTTATTCCAAAAGCAGGGATCACAATGAACTGCTCAATTATACCACTAAGCAAATTAGTAAGTCTTCCATAAAATAGCCTGGACTCTTATGAATGGGAAAGCTACAAATGGAACTGTTCCCTAGGTTGCTGATGGTCTCCTTATTTTACTGTTTCAAACATTAACCAAACCTGAGAGGTTTTGAAGTATCAGCTGTGATAAGCTGTTTGACACTGCTGTCAGTGTCATTCTCAATATGTCATTCATCATTCCCACTGAAAAGTGACAGTCTTGAGATTAAACTATTATTTCCTTATAAAGATGAGGAGTCACGTTTGCTTATAATTAATATGCAGGCTTTGACAGGCCAGACATTTGTAGCAAAATTTCAAATTATCAGCACAAAAAAAATACTTATTAACTGCAAATTAATATTTATGAGGTGGGTGAGTAGTTAAATTTTACGTCCTTCAGTGTGAAAATGTTCCATAAAGGAATAGCTGTCCTCTTTCAAGGGAGAAGTATTCAAAACNATAGAGCTTCCTATCAGTTTGGAGCAAGTGACAGAGTGATTTGCATCTGTTTGTAGCGTATTTTGTAGACATATCCCCAGAGAGCTTGGAGAGGCAGCTTGTACCAATATCATAGGGCCACATTTTCAAGAAACACCTCCGCCAAAAGCAAGTTCCTGCAGCTCTGTGACATACTTGGCTGGACTTGCAGTGAAAGTCACTGTGAGAAAAACAACAAATCCTACCTATTTTGGATCATGTTTTTAAAACTCCATTGCATTTAGCCATGGCTCCTAAGATGACACCAACTGTGTGCCGAGGACCTTTGCTGATCTGCCTGTTAATAACAATAGTAGGAAGTTAATCTTCCTGAAATCTCACTCCAGTTCGAAGTTCATTTCTGAAAAACTGTGTTTATGTGCACACTAATCAAAAATATCAACCTGCCCTTAGTTTTATTCCAAAAGCAGGGATCACAATGAACTGCTCAATTATACCACTAAGCAAATTAGTAAGTCTTCCATAAAATAGCCTGGACTCTTATGAATGGGAAAGCTACAAATGGAACTGTTCCCTAGGTTGCTGATGGTCTCCTTATTTTACTGTTTCAAACATTAACCAAACCTGAGAGGTTTTGAAGTATCAGCTGTGATAAGCTGTTTGACACTGCTGTCAGTGTCATTCTCAATATGTCATTCATCATTCCCACTGAAAAGTGACAGTCTTGAGATTAAACTATTATTTCCTTATAAAGATGAGGAGTCACGTTTGCTTATAATTAATATGCAGGCTTTGACAGGCCAGACATTTGTAGCAAAATTTCAAATTATCAGCACAAAAAAAATACTTATTAACTGCAAATTAATATTTATGAGGTGGGTGAGTAGTTAAATTTTACGTCCTTCAGTGTGAAAATGTTCCATAAAGGAATAGCTGTCCTCTTTCAAGGGAGAAGTATTCAAAACAAAACTAGTGAATACCCGCAGGTATTTTTTTTGCCTCTGTAATACTTGTTCAAATGCAGGGGGAAATCGCACACTGTCAGAAGAGTGCTNATAGAGCTTCCTATCAGTTTGGAGCAAGTGACAGAGTGATTTGCATCTGTTTGTAGCGTATTTTGTAGACATATCCCCAGAGAGCTTGGAGAGGCAGCTTGTACCAATATCATAGGGCCACATTTTCAAGAAACACCTCCGCCAAAAGCAAGTTCCTGCAGCTCTGTGACATACTTGGCTGGACTTGCAGTGAAAGTCACTGTGAGAAAAACAACAAATCCTACCTATTTTGGATCATGTTTTTAAAACTCCATTGCATTTAGCCATGGCTCCTAAGATGACACCAACTGTGTGCCGAGGACCTTTGCTGATCTGCCTGTTAATAACAATAGTAGGAAGTTAATCTTCCTGAAATCTCACTCCAGTTCGAAGTTCATTTCTGAAAAACTGTGTTTATGTGCACACTAATCAAAAATATCAACCTGCCCTTAGTTTTATTCCAAAAGCAGGGATCACAATGAACTGCTCAATTATACCACTAAGCAAATTAGTAAGTCTTCCATAAAATAGCCTGGACTCTTATGAATGGGAAAGCTACAAATGGAACTGTTCCCTAGGTTGCTGATGGTCTCCTTATTTTACTGTTTCAAACATTAGCCAAACCTGAGAGGTTTTGAAGTATCAGCTGTGATAAGCTGTTTGACACTGCTGTCAGTGTCATTCTCAATATGTCATTCATCATTCCCACTGAAAAGTGACAGTCTTGAGATTAAACTATTATTTCCTTATAAAGATGAGGAGTCACGTTTGCTTATAATTAATATGCAGGCTTTGACAGGCCAGACATTTGTAGCAAAATTTCAAATTATCAGCACAAAAAAAAATACTTATTAACTGCAAATTAATATTTATGAGGTGGGTGAGTAGTTAAATTTTACGTCCTTCAGTGTGAAAATGTTCCATAAAGGAATAGCTGTCCTCTTTCAAGGGAGAAGTATTCAAAACAAAACTAGTGAATACACGCAGGTATTTTTGCTGCCTCTGTAATGCTTGTTCAAATGCAGGGGGAAATCGCACACTGTCAGAAGAGTGCTTTGGAAGCTGCTTTCCACAAGTTTATTTCCCACTAAATTGGTTAAACTCAGCACAGAGAAATCTCAGTCCAGAAATTAGGAGTCTGAGCAAGTCTGAGAGCCTGATTGGGCTTCCCACAGCAGACAGGAGCTGGTGAGAGCAGTCACAGGAGGAAGAGCTAATCTGCGAGTTGGGCTCAGCTCCCAGTCTCTGATGGGCTGCCAGTGTGGCAGCAATGCTGTTTGCAGCCTCGCACTGCAGAAGCGATTCCTGTGGGAAGCAGGACACTTCCCATGCTGTGGAGGTGCAGTTAGCCACTCTGGAGAATGTTTCCTGGCACACTCCTGTTCCCCCATGGGCCCTGTAGCATGCAAAGGGATGTCAAGAGACTGCTGCAAAAAAGGAACACTAGTGACTGTAGTCCCTGGGAAACCGGAGGGACAGAGAATCACCAGAGGTAAATGTATGGACTGAAGTTTTCTGACCCTCACGCCTTCACTTGAGCCTCTAAGCCAAGCAGGGATAACCTGAATACATTCAAGGAAGCTTCTTTCCCCTTTAAACACAGTTGCAGTTTGAGAACAGACAGGGAATGAACAGGGTAATCATTCTGCCATGCACTATCAGCTGCTATTGCCAGTAGAGTCTTTGCTAACCACTCTAATTCCTGAAATAGCTACAAGAAAATGGGGTCAGTAAAGTACCAATTGTTCATTTAAATTGCAGGGATGGAACCCAGACTCTGCAATATTTGCAGAAACAAGCTTCAAAGGAACACAGGTAGCAATAATTAATTCCCAATTTCTGCCTTTTGCGCAGACTGACCTGGATGAAGAAAAAATGATTGAAACATGAAAGAACAAAAAATTGTTTCTTCAAAAGCACCTCTGATGAGGTAGACTGTACCATGAGAAGGGAGCAATTCTGCTCATTCTGCCCACATATGAGAAGCTGATTTTTTGCTCCATTACTCTGAATTACATCCAGCATGGATAATACTGAAGGAGTGTTTACTTCCTCCAGAAGGAAGGCTGCTGTGCCTACACATAACTCTTCCAAGGATGAAATAGCAATTAGAAACTGAAAGCAAACAGAGAGGCCTTTGTTGAGATGACACATCTGTACACTGGAAAGATTGGAAAATTTACCAAGCTATGTGGCAACACCATTCTTTTTTATTTGCTCATTCATGCAACTAGAGCCATGATATTTAATTCATCACTTAAAATGCTTTTACCTCACACAAGTAATTTTCAGATAGTGGCAGCTAATTCACTCCATGTTGGATAGCTTCATCACTGAGATTCACTGCAAGTTGCATCATTTCTTATCTTGTTCTCTGGAAAGTGCATCAAAATTGTGCAGTTAAAAGCAAAGAAGGATCTCAAGGACTATTCAGTCTGCAAGCTACAGCAGTGGTTTGGGAATCTTTGCTCACTGAGAGCCATCAGGAGATATCCTGTAGATGATGATACATAAGCTTTTTGGAATTGGTGAGATAACTCACTACATGTGGAGAAGACTTGGACAACTCAGTGCAAATACTTTTATGACAGAAGCACAAGTTCTTCTATGCTGAAAACAAAAATGATCAACTCTTACACAACCCACAGAATACTCATAATAGTAGTAAGTGACTTACAGAAGTAGAAGGGCCATAAAAATTTGTTTTCCACCATGACTGCACCTCCTGAAAATGCTGTAATTGAAAAAGCAGTGGTCAGTAAGCAAGTGCCAAACAGGCATGAGCTACTGAACATTCATTTCATTTAGAAGCCCTTTGTTGTGGCTCCCTCTTTAGATCAATTTAATGTAGAAGTCGCATCAGTAACTGTGCCAGCATCAAAACACTTGGGGGCTGAGACTCTGCAAAGAGCCATTCCGTCATGTCAGAGTTGGTTCTCTCTGGAAGCTCTGGCTGCTAATTAGCTGCAACATTTCTGTCAATGGACCATAGTTCACCAAGGTTCTTTTCAAGTGCCTGTTTTCTCAGAGTTAGTGTATTTTCAAGGCTTAAAAGAAAAGGCTTTAAAAAAAAGGCTTAAAAGAAACCGCCACACTCTTTTAATAGATTCTCCATCTTGGCAGCAGTTTTCTTATTTTGCACTTGCTGTATTTTATCAGGCAGTAAAATAGTACAGTAAAAACTGATATTAAAGAGATGATGGTGATGTTTAGGTCAGTATTTAATCTTGGAAACACCTTCTGTCAATTAGGGAAGTTAGCACATGCTCTTGGACAGATTTTCAGTTGGAATACGTCGTAAAGTAGCGTAACTGTAACTGATCACTGCAACTGAGACCAAATCAGCAAGAGTGAGCTGATTTGCACTGGCAGAGAGCTGATCTTATGTTATAAAAATTTGCTAATAGTCCTGTGTGCTCTAGGATTCACTAGGGTGCCTGGTACTTCTTGGTCCTCTTGTAATTCAGATCAGCACTCCCATCAACTTCAGTACAGCATATATTCTGAAAAGGGCATTGCCATGCTCAGTCTGGCCAAACCTAATGTTTTAATGTCTGCTTCCCCTTTCCCAGTGAAATACCATCTTTTCCTGGCGTCCTTTGCATCCACTCCCATAAGGGTATGGGTGCTGTGCAACTCTAATGCATTTGGAAATCTTGCCCTTAGGTAGTGAGACTTCTTGATCTCTAGACAGAAGTTTTTAAGCCACACAAATGTTAAAATAGTTACATCTCCATCTCAAAACATGATCCCTCTTAAAGGTTATTTTTAAATAATCGGTCCTTCAAAAGCTGTCTGGTTTTCACCAGTATTGAGAGTCTGCTCAGAAGATATGGATCCTTCTTTTCACTGAAGCTCTTTTAGTGCTTAAGCTGCATTTACATTAGTGACACCTCCTACTTATTAAACTTAAGAGTTCTCACTTACCAGTGCTTACAAACACTGTTGCAGTCAGACACTTAGATAAATGTAAAGTTTCATTCAAAATATGTATTACCTTCTTCTCTAAAATGCCAACATCACTGCTAAAAAACACTTTAATTCTTCCTTTAATCAAGGCAGAGAGAAATTCTCTCTTATGTTTTGTACTAAACACTCTCCTCAGGATTACTCCAGTAAAAAACACTTACCAGAGAGCTGCAAGATTTGAGTCACCTCACAAGGGAAGGCAAGCTGGGAGCTGAGGATGGCCACAACATGGGCAGGGCAGTGACCCGAGTGACTGGGCATGGCCCTGCCACATCTGAGCTGGGCAGCCCAAGCACAACAATGGCAAGTGACAGCTTCTATCAGCAGTCCAGAAACCATAAGGGAAAGTAACAGGTCAGGTCCACTATCAACCCAGGAAACCTGAGCAACAATCTGGGAGCAGAACTGAAACAGGTGCAGCTACAACTTCGATCAGAACAAGACTGAAGGTCTGGGGCTTGAGACTGAATGGAGCTCCTGGACAACGAGCAGACAGTGAGGATGGAGGACCCTGGTGAAGTCTCTTGTCAAGGGAGGGGATTGTCCCGCTCTGCTCTGCACTGGAGTGGCCTCACCTCCAGTGCTGGGGGCAGGTCTGGGTGCCACAGTATAAAAAAACATTGAGCTGTTAGAGAGTGTCCAGAGGAGAGCCACAAGGATGGTGAAGGGCCTTGAGGGGAAGCTGTGTGAGGAGACTGAGGTCACTTGGTCTGTTCAGCCTGGAGAAGAGGAGACCGAGGGGAGACCTCATTGCAGTTACAGCTTCCTCATGAGGGCAAGAGGAAGGGCAGGCACTGATCTCTTCTCTGTGGTGACCACTGACAGGACCTGAGGGAATGGCCTGAAGCTGTGTCAGGGGAGGTTTAGGCTGGATATCAGGGAAAGGATTTTCGCCCAGAGGGTGGTTGGGCACTGGAACGGCTCCCCAGGGAAGTGGTCACAGCACCAAGCCTGACAGAGTGCAAGAAGCGTTTGGACAATGCTCTCAGGCACATGATGTGACTCTTGGGGATGATGCTGCACAGGGCCAGGAGTTGAACTCGATGATGCTTTTGGTTCCCTTCCAACTCAGCATGTTCTGTGATTCCGTGATTCTGTAATTAGAGATCATTGGTATACTCTGGACTCTGACAAAATGTGAAAGAACACAGTTTTTAATTACAGCATGACCAATCACACAGTGTGAACAACAGATTCAAATAAAACTTAGCAATTATTTCCTGTAGGCTGAAATACAGCTGCATAAAATGTCTGCTTAATAATTTAGAAAGATGGAAAAAAATAGTCTTGTTTGCAAACTGAACAGTACAAAAGTTTAAAGGGGTTAAATTAATCAAATAAATTATTAACTACAATTAGCTCATCCATTAGAGTGGTGCATCTAAATGCACCAGCCAGCATCAGGGTCCTTTGCATTGGTCCCAAAAGGGACATTTCAAAGTACAAATGCCGTCCTATAGGGACTAGAAGAGAGGACAACCTTCAAGTGAATGTCTCACCACCAGTTTTACAAGATCAAACTACTCCTTACCTGGCCTAGTAAATCATTGTTTTCTGCAGGTGAGAGCATTCCTTCAGTAAGAATGACTGTGAAGCTTGCCTAGCAAGACCGTGCAACCCTGAGGTTAGGCACATTCTGGAAAGTGGAGAGTGGAAGGACAAGGGGAAGAACATTTTGGGCAAGATCCAAAGTGAACCAAGACCATTTGCTTCTTCTGTAAAGAATTTAACACTGAAAAGAAGCACTAACAGAGTAGGACATGTGTGGATTGCTTTTTGCCCTGAATATTCTCTTTTGGAAGAGAAGGAACAAGCACTTCTTCTTCAAACACTGAATATGGGGAGTGGTAAGATGTTCCCCAGAAGCAGCAAGTCACCCAAGTCCTATGAAGGTTGGATTCACAGGTCAATGGTTATCTCCCCCTTCCCTGCCCAAAGTGTCCAGTATATGTAGGTAGGTGATAGGATTGTACATTGTGTCCATGGAGAGAGAGAGCACAGATCTCTAAGTGGGCATTACAGCACTCAACCTGGAAAAACTTAGGTCAGCAGCTTGGAGTTTCAAGGACAGAGCAAGGACCAGAGTGTAGGTCCCACAAGTCACAATCCACTGCCCGATTCACTGGACCACAACCCAGATTGCTTAAGAAAAGGTCTTAAAATATATGTAGCATGAAGCTTTTACATGTTACTCTATCAGGATCAATAGGACAATTCTGCAGAACTATGTTCTACTAGAACTCAAAAGGCTGATTAGAACAAAAGTTTCAATAGTATATTTTTGTGATACCATTTATTATCCTGCACGGTTTGACATAGTGTAGTATATTGCACCTATAAATCAGTTGCAGCAAATTATTTAATGATGCATTAACTGTGGAATTTCACATATATTACAGTTCTTTAGCCAATGTTGAATGCTTTTTCAACAGCTTAATCCATCCCTGAAGTACTAAGCAGGCATATTCATTCATCATCAGGGGGCACACACTCTTCTCTTTGTTCTTTTTATTTTATTAAAGCCCTCGATCTACAAGCACGGCATTAAATAATTCCCCAGAGCTTTTTCTTCACAACATTCCCACCACCATCCTCACACTTTTATTGGAAAAAAAAAAACAAACCAAAATACCTTTTCATTCTCTATTAGGTTCTTTTTGTCCTTTGGCAAAGGTTAAGCCTGGCATTGACTTGGACAACACTGTGGAGAACTCATAGATGGCTCACTGGTGCCCAGGTGGCAAAAGATAAGAGAAAGTGGACTTACTGAACGGCTTCTTTGCCTCAGTCTTTACTGCTAAGGCCAGCCCCCTCAGGAATCCCAAGCNTTTTTTTTTTTTTAATTTCCAAGGTATCCCTTGCTAGAGATTCCTCTGATGTCCTTGAGGCATCCAGAGTTGGATCAGAAGATGTTTTTAGAATTGCTTTTCAAGAATACCAGACATCAAAATAAACTTCTTTAGTATTATGATATTCAACCCCCGGTGCTGAACCCAAACATCACTTTCACAGGTAGAAACCTAGTAGTTTTACTCTTCAGCACTGCATTTGGGGCCTGCATAAGAGGATGAGCATTCTGGGGTTTCACGGAGTTCTAGATGTGTACCTCACCAAGTACCTCCATTTGGGGAAAATCCTTACAACCTTTAGCTGTTAGAATCACCTTTCCAAGCATCTTCCATTTCCACCAAGTCCTGCATAAAACCGCTTCAAATCCTGGAGAGCAATGTGTAGAGTGATGATTGATCTTTCTTCTGCCACTTGTCACTGTTAGAACAGAAAGAGAGAATAACTCACTTGTGGCTTTTCTTCTTGGCAATTGTCTTTCCTCTCCATCCACCTACAGAGATAAATCCTGCCATGGCAGAACAGAGCCTTAAGGAAACTCTTCTGTACAATATGGAATGTTAACATTGCATTTCATTATATACCATTGGTTTTTAAAGCTCCTCCCCTTCAGCTGGCACCTCTTTTACTATAATATTAGTTCTAAGTCTGCTGTGTGCTTTCTCTTCGACCTATTCTTTGTGTCCTCACTCTGGTGGTAATTTGTGCAGATCCTGCCAGCTCAATCTTCTTTATGGAGAGTAACAATGGCACGAGGACAGCAAGTTGGATCATGTTGCTTTCATTTTCTTCTTTAGAAATGGAGCACAAATGTCTGAGGCATTATTCCTGGGGCCTGGATACCCTTCTTAGGAAAAATCTCAGGATACTGTTTGATAAATGGAAGCATTTTGGAAAATCAGTGTGGTTTCTAGGAGGGAAAATTGGGCTAGAACTCTAGAGGAAATGAGGAAAGCAAAAGCTTGTAATTCAACAGCATACAGGGAGAAAAGGTCACCCCAGCTGCCTTCCTAACAACCACTGTGGAAAGAAGGCAGAGGGGCCAGGACCTGATTTCTAAAAACACAAAGCCTCTCTTTTCAGTGGAATCAGGAGGATGTCTCCAGCCAAGTGCATTATCCTAGCAGGATGTCTCCAGCCGGCATACTGTCCTAGCACGGGAGACTGAGCTGAGTTACAGCTGCAGACTTCTCGTGTCACCTGTGCAGCACACGCACACAAACACATCTGTAACATGTAGGAAGCAATGTTGCAGCACTGTAGCAGCAATGTGAGAAAGGGCAGAAAGAGACTTTCTAGGAAAGGAAAGTGGCTCACATTGGCTCTCTAATGCCACAAACTCACAAGCACCAAGATGTGTGCATGCAAACCGGCTTTTCAGCAGTCAGGCACTAACAGACAGAGACAGGAGAATGGTCATCATTCTCATGATGACACAGAGAATGAGGAACAATGGTTATCCAGTCCACCTCAACATCTTAGGATGATGACCCCCAGTTGGGTTTTGACAGGCTTTTTTTTAAACCTGCAGGAGCTGGCAGTGATGCCACCATTAAATCATCTCACCTTTTATGCTCATAAAAACAGTCAAGAAAATTTCCAAAGACAAAATATTTCTTAAGGAAATAGTTGCCCTCTTATAACCATTTCTCCCAGATGCACATACTTTAATGAGTAATAGCCAAGGGATCAGAGCTTACTTATTTGTGCTGAAAACAAAGCGACAGCATTGCTTTTGGAGCCCCCCAAATCCTCCTGATATTCAAGTACTTTCCTGAAGGTCAACAGAAAATAATCCAAGGATCACAGTTTAGAATCAGCCAAAACTATTAGTTGAAGTACTTTTAGGCAAATAATTCCTCCTGCATCATGAAGGATAATATTTTGCACCTTTCCACGTGCTCCTGTCTTATCCAATGAAGTAATCTTTAACCTGACAATTTGGGTATTCATCTCAGCTAAGCATATTTTCCAGTGTGTCACTGAACTGGTAATCCATCTCCTCCTTTCCTTATCATTGGGTATGGAACATTTAATAATTGACACTTTATGCAGTCAGTATTAAATCATGTTGGCAGAGCTCTTCATTTACTGGTCTCAAGACAATCCTTGTCTCTCCCTCCCAGCGAAAGGGGTGGGGGAGTAAGGAGAAAGAAGAAGTCAATCTCTACCCCTGAGAGTATGTGATTTTCCAGTGAGAGGGTGGAAGAAAGGGGGAAAGTTGTTCTGCTCTTGGATAAGGCCTCAAAAAATATGTGATAGCAAAGTCCTGGTCCAGCCTCAGTAAGCACAAGGCACCACCTGCATCTAGCTCAGTGCCACAACTTACTTCCTCTGGCCAAGGGTCAGCAAAGTCAGGGCTGACTCAGACCTTTCCCTGATATGTATAGATCCATAAAGACTTTGTGCACAGGCAAGGAGATAAAGAGCAGAGCTGTGCAGGAAAGAATAGAACACAAGAGCTGAAATTAGGGTCTTGGCCAGTTTTCTGAACCTCCTGCTTGCAGACTGTAGCGTGCCAGGCCAAAGAGCTCCAGCTCATGTCACGGAATCACAGAATGGATCAGGATGGAAAGGACTGCAGCGCATCATCTGCTCCAATTTCCCTGCTCAAGAAGGGTCATCCCAGAGCACGTTGCACAGGATTGTGTCCCTCCACCACTGTGCCTTCTCTGTTCATGTTGCTGTCAGGATGCCCTCAGTACCAGGGATGCCACCTCCCTCCTGCGCTGGCAGGAGCACTGGGTCACATCTCATTAGCTGAATGAAGTCAGTTGCTTTCTCCCCAGTCACAGTTGTGCAGACTGCATAGCTGTTTCTATTCTTGCCTCATACCTCTTTGTCCCTCCGTGATCTCTCTGGGCTGAGAAGCAAATTGTTTTCACTGCCCTCGTAAGTTCTGCCTTCCTCATTCTCCCTTTCCCTCACAAGCCTGTGGTCTCCCTGCATTTGGCATATGAAGTAAATACCTTCTAGGTGAGACTGGCATCACACCCTGCACCCAAGGCATCTCCTCTGTCATGTCTGGGCAGTAGGTGCCCAAACCATGCAGTTCCTCTCTCTCTACATGCACAAGTGCATCATCACCTTCTAAATGGAGAAGTTCAGGGAACAGTTCTAAAAATGGCACAGTGTCTAAAAGCAGAAGTTGTTGGGCACCTGTCTGGCATTAACACCTGGTTACCTCTGGGAGTCAGTTTGGAATGTTCCCTAGCGGATCATTCCCTTTTTATGTCCTCTGTTTGCTGAAAGCCACTGAGATTTTTATTGGGAAATTTACCATTTGAGTAATCTCTCTCCCTCACAAAATTGGCTTTACAGTTTCGCAAACAGGAAGATTCATTTTCCCTCAAAATAAATATTGATAAACTTACTTCAGTCAATATTTACTATTTGGTTATGGGAAGAAGCAAAAAAGTCTAGCCCAAAGTTTAATAGAGTTTGATGTCTGTTTTTTATCTACACTACAAACACAGTATCACACTGCTATCTTGGCAGAAGAAGGAAAATTAGTTTTTATTCATATTACTGAAACGCTATGGGGCACTTTGTAGTAGGAGAATGATAGGAGCCTGGGGCTTGTGCACCAGTCACATTTTTTACAGCCAGCAGCTTTGTGTTGGTTTCGGTTATTTGGGGGGAATACTGAGGTGTGAGTTAAATGTGACCTGTCACTTCTGTTCTAAAAGGCTGCATCTCCATAACATCTCCATAACACAGAGGCTCTCCTTTTATTCCTGAAGTAGATGTTTCACAAGCATCCTGAACACCACAGTGCTCGCTTTCGGAGCTCTTCACTGTGCTGTGTGAAAACATGTGCACTAATTTGACCTGGCATAAATTCATAATTCCTGACACCTAGAAAATGAACATATTACCTTATTAAATGCTGCTCACTCACAAATGCACAGGCCAGCTGTTTCCTCCCTCCATTATTGAACTGTAGCAAGCACTTTCTAGAGGAAAATTAAAAGTAATGATTACAATCAATTTTAAAAATTTAATTTAAATTCTGCTACATGGGGAACCACAACATATTTTTAAATGTTGCCTTGTATATTTTTTAAAGTTCCTACATGTTACGTTGAATCCCCAATAGATAAAATATCCTCCTTCAAAAACACAGGTTTATTTGCTTTGGAGAATGTGCATATATCTAAGCAGAAATAGAAAAGCTGACTGGAGAAAAATGGGGCACTATGTGAGTGAAACAAAAGATATTCTGGTCTTTGGTGTGTGTGTGTCACACACATGCACACTCCCTCCCTTTCCTGTCCCTGAGGGGCAATGTCATTTGTCCTCAGATAAGAACACCAGGTGTGTATTAATTATGTTCACATAATTAATGCTTCCAGAGATGGGGGAGTCGAGATGTTTGTGATTGACCTGGGTGCACATTGGCCTGCAAAAGGGTATAAAAACCTGATGGGCCAATGGGATAAAAGTGCGAGTAAAAGCACTAAGAGCCGGTCAAATACAGAGATAAAAGCCTAAAATAGCTCCACAGGCGCTTTGCTGCTTTTTAACTGTGATTTCTGCAAGGCCAAAGACTGTAAACCTGTAATAGATTAGTTGTTATTTAGATACTGTATTGTCAATATTTAGATACTATGTTAGCAGTACATCTTCTAATCATCCATGTAATCACTGTGTCCTACTTGCCCCACCTGGCTGAGACCCTTCTCTTGACTACTCTGCTACACATTTCTCTTCCTAAAATAACCTGAAACTGTGGTGAATTATAAAAACAACCATTTCCTCAGGCAGTGGATGATGACTAAACTCTCCACAAGATGGCTGAAATTCAGCCATCCCATACACCTATCTGAGGGTTCTGATCGAGTCATAAGAGAATTTGGGATACTCAAACCGTTTCAACCAGTATCAAGAAATTACACTGCTTTGCCAGTTCTGGTAATTTTTCACTGTTCAATATGGAATACTTCCTGCACATGAAATACTTTACCTATGGCTTGCACTGAATTGCACCCAAAGAACATTTTCAGTGCAGTCAGGGGATAAAAATTACTGCTTTGCAGGGTTATTGAAGCAGGCAGGCAGCAGGTAGTCACTCCTGCCCACACACCTGCTGCTTTTTCTTCTTGTTTTGTAAAGTATGGATTTTTAATGGATACTTTGCCTTTGTATTTTAGCAACTTTGACTGCGGAAAGCAAAAACCATGTCCTGATAAATATGCATTCTGCAAGAGCTCTTTACCTGGCAGAACAAATCACTAGCATTGGAGCCAGCATGCAAATCTTGATTTACAACCACCATCAATGCTTGCCAAGTGACAGCTCTGATGAAGGCAGCCAGAACTACCTCTGTTTGTCGTTCTCATTTCAACACATCCTTCCTTCTCCTTGCAACTTTCCTGCTGCACGCGTGCATTTATCAACGTGCTTTCACTAAGATCTGTGTTCCAGTTACTTACTCGGTTTCTATCACACAGTGATTGCTGCTGGCCCAAAAGTGACATCTTTTGCTGGGTACTGTTCTCCCACTCGCTTGACGTTAGGTGACCTTGGCTTCATTGGTATTCAGTCAGTGTCAGAGATGGGCTTGCTTCAGCTGCCTGGGCCGCGGTGAGCAGGTGGAGAAATGACCGGTTGAAAATGAGTTGTTAAGACCACTACAGCAAAAAGATTGATGCAATTAATTTTTCATTACGTACAGTGTCTGTGGATTGTAATCAGCTTGGATTGTTCTTCCTCTGAGGCACAAATAAAATGCAAATGGTTTTTGAATGAAAGGAAATGTTCTTTATGAGGTACTGTGCTATTCGGAGCCGCAAAATGGCTTGAAATAAATGGGGATTATGAGGAATGTTTTATGAATCCACCTAGGAGAACTTAATATTAAGTTTCATGTGGAAAAACCACAGGTGAGTTTCCCATCAGATGAACATATTACTGCTCAAGCAACTGGAAACAAGAAAAAGCCAAAGGCTTTAAGCCTTATTTAATAATACTAATAAATACCTAGCTCTTTCCAGGAGATGTCAATGCACTTCACAGCAAAAGCACTTGTCTTACAGATTGGTTAAAATTAAGTATCTTTCCCAAACCCCCCTCTCATCCCTACAGCAAGGAGCAGAAATCATGTCTGCTGTGCCCTGTCAAGTGCTTTACCTCTTGGTGACACTTTGGATCATGGCAGTAATCAGTGCAGCTCTGAACCAGCCCATTCACACTGCAAAGCATTCAGGTGCACAGGACTCTTGTGTCCTGAGGTTCTTTCAGAAGCTTGGCCACAGAGTTGTAACAGGAACGTGCTTTAGAGAATAGGATGGTAGATCTGGAAACAAAATAAAAATCAGTTCTGCATTTCCCCCAACACACAGTGAGAGGGACATCTTGGTAGGAGAAATGAGTCATTGCCTCAAAAGCACAGGCAGGATGAAGAGGAAGGAAGAGGGAGGGAATACAATGAGATTTTATTGCCTGCAAAACATGAATGGCTTTGTTGTCAAAGGAATTGCCACCAATGCCAAGGAAAGGGTTTTGCTAGATTTCCACTGTATTTTGTGCAATCATTTCTTCTGGGTATTGCTATAACATATGCACATTTTAAGACTTTTAAGGCCTCATAAACTACCGGATAAAGGGCTGAAGGGACCACCCACCTATGACAGTCAGTAGAGCACAGCATTTCTGATTCTCTGGTATAGGAAGCCCTAACAGTGCCACTCTCTCTTCAGAACTATGAAGTGACGGGCTCCCATTAATTCTACACCAGCACATGTGTTTAAAATTATCAATCAAATCCTGGTGACACCAGCCATACAACTTCATTCACAGCTTGGGGACTCTTTTCTTCTTCTGTTGCTTTCTAAGAATTAAGCTAGACTGTCAGGCTAGGAGATGAAGACTCTGGCAGCTACATGCACCAACTCCTGCTGGAGGAGCCCAAGTTGCGTGTGCCATTGCTCAGGTCAGATGTAAGTGGCAGCACATGCTTGTGTGTGCAGCAGGGGCTGTCACCGCTGGGCACTAATGGAGAGGTCTGCTCCACGGAAGTCAGTGTTAATTCTGTTGATATGATTCACAGAAGGGCTACACCAAAGATGACTGACTTGGGGAAATCCCAGCGCAATTTTTCCCTTACTTTCATTTTAAGGCACTGCTGTTTGGTTTCACAGTGTCCAGCAGTTTAAACCTGATTAATTGTGGCAGAGGCTAACCATGTATCTGAGACTTGATGTTCGTGTTTCAGAACTAAAGAAACATTTAAATCCATTAATATGACCCAATACTTTACTCTCTTTGTTTGCATTCTCAAGCTCTAACAAAAATGGGTGGATATCAGCTGATACCAGTAGGCACAATTCCACGAGACCTTAATGCTACCCTTGAAAGATCTCTCTCACCAGATTTATCTAGGCTCAGTGTCAGCTTTACACAGCTCTTGATAAAGTTTAAACACCATCCAGGAGCCGAATTTTATCAAGGACATTTTAACCCAACAAAGCCTTCTTCTGTCTTGGAACCTTTGCAACTTAACACAGCACAACTGTCGTGGTTTGACGCAGCTAAGCATCAAGCACACTAAATCTGTTATTTCCATAAGGGGAAAATAAGAAAATATTGAGGAAAACTAGAGAGCTGCGAGGCAAAACAGGTTCAAACTTAAACAGCTTCGGTACAAAGAAAGAGTTTTATTACTAACAGAATGAAAAGTAAAAAGAAATAACAAGAAATCAAAGCAACCAGCCCCCTCCTCTTCCAGCACTTCCCTCCTTTTACCCAACTCGCACAAAGGATAACAGAACATGGGATTTTAGTCAGTGTTGCAGTTCTTGAAAAGTCTCTTTCTTATGCTTAAGGAAAAAAGGGTTTTCTTCTGCTTCACGTGGTTCCCAAAGTGCCACCAACAGCAGACCCGCCTGGAAAGAAACAATTTGCTGTGGTGTAAAACATCTCTCCCATGAAAAATCTCACAGCTCTTTCACACTCCAGAACATGAGCCATCACATGGGGTTATTAATCTTTTTAAGGATGAGTTATTTTGGCCTGAACACAAAGGATTTCTTCGCCACAAGTCTCTAAAAGCCTCTCACTGCTTCTATATAGCCTGGCATAGGCACTCTTCACAATCTTCACGGGTCACACGCGAATTCTCCATCCCCCCATGTACTTCAAATGGATTAAAGAGACAAACAGTTTGCGATATTACAATTCCTTACCACGGCATGCAAGAAGTGTTTTTAAGCTGCGCGCGAGAAACGCGGCACCGCCCTCTTTCCTCCCGTCACCACTTCCAGCTCCGTCTCATATGACTCGCTTTCTCTTTCTCTCTGGCTCTGAAGCCGCCACGTTGAAAAGTGTTCTTGTTCAGGCTTTATGATGGGAGAAAGCCTCGCTCCCTTTGTGCTGCTGGCTGCATGGTGTCTTCTTCAGTTCAGCGCGAAGTGTGCTGGCTGCAGACAGGAGGCTCTGCCAGCTCCCGCCGGCTCCATGTGGAGAGGAGAGGAGAGGGACCCGCCGGTCGCAGGAAGCCGCGCCGGACGGGTTTAGCTGTGTGGCAGTGCATGGCTGGCTGTAGCTGTGTGGCAGTCCATGGCTGGCTGTAGCTGTGTGGCAGTGCATGGCTGGCTGTAGCTGTGTGGCAGTCCATGGCTGGCTTTAGCTGCCTGCGGCTCTGGGACAGTTCCCCCTCCCAGCCACCCAGGGTCCGTGCCACGGCGTTAGGAAAAGGGAAAGGGGGCAGGGGTCCCGGCCCGGCGGGGCCCGGAGGCTCTGAGGCTCCCTCACCTTCCGGCAGGCGAGCTGGAACTAAAGGAATTTCCCGTCTCTCCGCGGTTTAAATATGTAAATTGTGAGACGCATCATTAGTCTAAAAGACTGTCCCTCAACCCAGGTTCAACCCACTACAGCAACGCAGACTAAAACAGCTTAAAATTTGTGACTGTCTAAGCACAGTATTTTCAAATTTCATTTGGCTTACACGGTACACATTTTCTACCACTCTGAGGAACATCATATTCAACAGCTAAAAACTATTTAATGTCCTGCAAAAAATGTGCGTGCCAAAGTCGGTTCACTGCTGAAAAAGATGCACCTATTGTGCAGATTAGAAATGGAGATGGACGATCAGAATCTGGATTTCTTGGTGTTTTAAAACAAAATTGCACACAGACTTTTTTATTATACCACTGCAGGATAGATGGCATTTTTCTAAATAGGAAGAAATG
Source organism: Ifrita kowaldi (assembly GCA_013398055.1). Lineage (NCBI taxonomy): Eukaryota > Metazoa > Chordata > Aves > Passeriformes > Cinclosomatidae > Ifrita > Ifrita kowaldi. The sequence continues at coordinate 105,325 of VZRS01011729.1, read as the reverse complement.
AACACTCAGGTGAGAATAGAGGCAGCATGAACCAAATTAAAACCTTAGTGGTTGGGAAATTTGAAAGAAAGACTGTCTCAGCCTAGGTCACATCAGGGCTCTGAAGTGTAACATAGTCCCACCTCTGCCCCACAAAACCATCAGTCTATCAGCGAGGCCATTGGCCTTTTCTTCATGGTATGATTTTAATGCATTCTTTCTTTTTTTTTTTTCAAAAAATCTCTAACCTCATCTGCACTCTTTCTCTTCACTTTCCTCATTTTCTTTTATGCTCTCACTTTGCCCTTCAAAATCTCATTTAATTAGTTTCCGGCCTTAGCTGGAGACACTTGGAATAGTTTTTTTCTTGATCAACATTTTCATGATAGGCATCTTAAAAATAAGACTCTTTTGTCACAGCCTCTCTTTGCTTGATGTCAACCTAGAGCAAACATTCCAACATACATAAGAGTCACAGATCTGAAGAGCTAAAGAGTTATAGGCTAGAAACCTTTTAGGACAGGGAGAATATTTTGAGTGGAATTTCGTGCAGATCAGAAAATCCTTGTGTCACCGCAATATTTTTTGGATTCACAAGATATAAAGCAAATATTTCATACTGGTATGTGTTTGATTTTAAAGGAAACAGTATGTTATGTTGAAAGAGATAAATCATCCTGGGCCTGCCACTCAGTAATTTTTGCAGTTTAGATGGAAACTGCCTGCCTGCCTGTATGGAAAATGATGCTAAATGATGGCATGAGTGTTTGTTTGGTTTTAAGGATCTAACTGCAAAGCAAGCATCTGTGAAATTTCTTCCTCTCCAAAATGCAAAAAACTCTACTTGTTTTTGGGTTTTTTTGGAGAGTGGCCAGTAGCAGACGTACAAGGATAAGACTAAAGCAAGATCAAAGTAGTATTTCCCAGGTACACTAAATCTTACAGTAATCCAAGACATAAGGCCCCTTGAATGCAATGTGGTGATGCGATTAGCACTCTCCAGTGATTTTTCTATTTTTCTGGAATTTATTCAGTTACTTTTTGAACCTTTGTAAGCTCTCAGCACCCACACCATCCAATGGCTCAAAGTTCTGCAGATTAAGTGCATGTTGTATTAGAAATCATTTCCTTACATTTGCTTCAAACCTGCTCATCCGTTACACTGCTCCTCTTACAAAACCTGTTCTGTTCCACTAATCAGACTGTAAGCCTTTTCCTGCGTGCCAGATTTCAGAGGCTGGTATACCATGACCAAAAACCCACAAGCTTCAAGGCAGTGCTGAGCTCCTGCTACATGCCTGGGCACTTGATATAAGCTCGTATTAGCGGCATTTCTGAGGGGGGTTGGCAAATTTGTTCTCAGATGACAATTTGCCAACAGATGTTCCTGAAACACACAGAATATGTTTAAGTGTCTTAACCTGATCTGAGAGTGTCTGCAGCATAAAGCACAAAGAGAAATGATGCTGTCTGTGTGACAGCCAATTGCTGGCAGCTTTAACAGCGAACATCTACATTAATATTTCTCCTTTACTGCTTTGTGTGTATTTGTGGCCCTTCAAAGCAATAAAAGGAAAATTAAGCCCTCAATGTCACAACCCATAAACTAATTTTGCTAACAAAGAGCAGAAAAGGAGGGGTTCAAAAGGAGCAGAATTTCTCTTTCCATTCCTAGGAAGCAGCCAAGCAGCCACGTGGTATTGCCCTGACCTTTCTTTAGCCATTTGTTCCTCTCTGCTTCTCCCTGGGATGTGTTTCTGTGTCACTTAGCAGTTGAATAAAAAATGTCAAGAGGCTTCATGTGATGGAAGGCTGCAGTGAGCCATGAGACATTCCGGCTTTAATTAGGTACACAAACTAAACCCAGCAATAATATGGCTGGGGTACCATGAATGTCACAATCACAAGTCCTTTCTTGGTGAGGGCAAAACATTGTTAGAAGGCATAACAAAAGCTAGTATTTATTATAGAAGCGACTTTTGCTTTCATGTGTTCTGTTTCAATTGGCAGAAACCCATTCTATTGAACAAAGACCTCAGGGTATTCCTCTCTTCATCCTGCCTTTGCTCACCTGCCAGTTTTTAAGGCTGGGTTTTTCTAGGAGGATATGCTGAGTAATGGTCACAACCAGCTGAAGTACTGTCTTGAGGCAAACATAACTATCTGAGCAGCTCAGGCAGCATTCCTGACGCAGGAAATACTTGGGGAGAGTTTCTGGCTTCCTGAATAATGAAGAGCTGGTCCAAGGTTCTTTGAAGCTTGAGGATATTTCAGGCTACGCTGTAAGGTGCTCGGCTGGGCCCCACTCTGCTGTCAATGAAACAGTGAGCTCGATTCATCCTGTGTTCAGCTATTGCAGATGACAGCTGGTTTTGAAAGCATGGCTCTACTGCATAGCTTCTAAAGAAGCACGTCTTTAAAAGAGCAGGGATTAGGGGTACAAAAATGGATTTTGACTGTCACGTGCCTGGCAGGCCACAGGCCAAACAGCTCTGGAGACAATCTATCAGAAGGCAATGATGCAAGTGAGGACAATCCAAATGCTTTCACAAAATATCCAGTTCTTTAAAGTGTGCCTGTAGAAAAAATTATTTCATAGGTACGGCTAGTACTAGCACAAATCTAACAGTACCCAGTAGAAGCAGTTGAAAAACAATTTCCCTAAGCACTTTCATAATCATTGATATTTCATAGAAAATTTGTGAGCTACAATATTTTAGAGCCAGTTAAACACATAGCATTTGTAGCTTCTATGAAAGTTATAGGCTTATTTTTTTTAAACTTGAAAAACACTGGTTATTTCAGTGTTTATTACAGCTATTTAAATATCCTGACAGGTTTAGGTGAATTGAATTGAAACCTCATGACTCATCTTAAATAAACTAATGTTTCTTAACAGCCAGGTTTAATTTAAATTTTTCTTTTGTGATTTGACCAGTCATTCATTCCTGTAGTTGAGAGAGACAGGTAAAGTTACAATTTTTTCCCCTTCATTTTCCTGGCCAGTTTGTCTCAGCTGTGTGTACCAGCTAAGTTTTCAAGTTTTCTATACAGAATATGTCTGTCCAGGTCTGCCCCTCTGGAACTTGTCAGAGTATTTAATGCTGCATAAAAAGGAAGCAGAAGGGCCAGGTGCATGAGGTAGGGAAGGAGAATCTACAAATTTCACTGTGGTGTGAATAAGGCCACAGGAGGCTAGGCTATAAAATATATTTTTCAGAGGGAAAATTTAGAAATAATCTAAACAGTACAGCTGCACATATCACAGGGTTTCAGTGAAACAGGCAACTGAAGATACTCCTGTTGAAGCGGTTGGGAGGAGGGAAGGCAAAGGTTTTTTTTGACAGATGACAAAAGCACTACATGAATTGATTATTCAGTATTTGGAAAGCAACCATCTCTTTAATAAAGTATCAGAATGGAAACACTTCTTGTTTTCTTCCTTTGCAGAAAGTTCAGAAGTTTAATCTAATTTTGGAATTTTCTGTGAGCTCATTGAACACATACACAGTGTAATAACTTAGATGTGCCTTCTGTGTTGAAATGTCAACATAATTTATTGTACAGTGCAATCTCAAAAGCTGACCATGTCTTACCCAGTTCTAGCAAATTTCCTGCCTCTTTCATGCTTTATATTAAAGGATATTCTGATGTAGCAAGTCAATTCAAACATGTACAACTTAGCATGTGCCAAACATTACGTATTTATCTAGGTCCAGCACCATCAGTGCTGTACTTGGGTTTCAGGGTATAATCAAAATCTCTGATTTGGCTAGGAAAAAAAAGTCTTTTCTTTTACAGGACTTCTTGTTCTTTAGTATAAGATCTGCTCGAAAATGAGTATGGATTTATACACAACGAAGTAACAGGGCCTGCATCCTAACCTCTGTGAGACAGCGGTGTTTGGGATAAAGGCATGCTGAGAGAATGTGGAGAGTGTGCGTGCAGCACCCGTGGTCTGAGCTGCTTTTCTCTGCTTTGGCTGTGGCAAAGCTGCACTCTAGTGGAACTGAGGCAGAAACACGCTCGGGGCTGACTCCTTCACACCTCAGCCCCTCTGCTTCACTACAGCTCTGCTGGGGGGTTTCGTGTGTCTGGAGGACACTTGGGAAGTGCTCCAGCCTGAGATCACCCCGAATGGCACAGCTGATGTGTGATTCAGAGAGAAGTTTGTGCAGCCCCTACGTCTCTGAGGGGTGCAACAGCATTGAACCACCAGAACATCTGGGGCTGTCAAGATTATTTTCCCAAAACATCTCATCTCTGCAGACCCCACTGCTTTTAGTGAACAACAGTGTCATATTATTTAAAATGCTCAGAGATTTTAAGTGCCTTAATAGGGCATGAGTTCTTTATAGTATGTCCCAAGAGCACCTGACATTCAGGCTGCTTAAATCAAAGTTGATACACAAAAGTCAAGGAGTAGAGCCAAAGCTGGAGTTATTGCCAGTATGTGAGTTAAAGTGAGGCTAAGATCAGTCCCTGTTATTTGAACAAGACAAGATATGCCTTGGAAAATGTCCAAACCTCACCTGACAGGAAAATAGATTAAAACTAAAGGGCTTTTGGTTGCTACATAGCAGTCAACAGCAACCAGAAAGAACCTTTTGTGTCGTGTCAACTTCACTTGTGTGAACTTTATGTTCTGAACTAAAGCCAAAGGTGGAAAAAAAACCGTAAGAAAAACCAATTCAGCCATACAACTGACACAGGAATTAGTGCTGGGGTATTAAAAAATACAAGAGGGAACACATTTGGTGGCTGAATATTGTATACATTGAAATCAATCTGGCTTTACAAGTAGAGATACCACTGTAAGTTTTGCTGCCATCTTCTGTTGCAGTGTGGACATACCCGGTAGGTCTGGGCTCCGGTTTGCTGTGCCCCAGGGAAGAGGTGAGGATGCCAAAGACTCTGCTGTTCACAGATTAAAGAGGGGTTTGTGAACACTTCTACTCAATGGAAATTAACTTTGTTTCTTCTTCCAAAACAAATGCAAAATTTCAGTAGAATTTGCCAAATATTCTTGGCGTGAGAAGTAGAATTGGGGAAACATTTCTTTTTGGTGTTTCAAAAATGAAGTACTTAAAGACTTTCTGAGGTAAATTTTGGGCTACCCATGACCTTCTCTTCATTTTTGAAGACTGAAAAAAATAGTCAGGACTAAATATGTGAATCAGAAACGGATTGTTTGACCACTTGCTCTACAGAAGCACTCATTCTAAATGTTATGGGGTGTGTGGTCTGTGCAATGTCTTTGTTGCTGGTAGGCCCTCACCTCTTAGATGAAAGGTGCATCAGGCAGGTCATGATTACATCTCAGATATGCCCTTGCTGTGTGCACAGCAGAGGGCTTTTGAAGCTTTCCTGCTATCTGTGTGTGCAGCGCTGTGAATCTGGTTTGATGATCTAGAATTCATACCAGTACTGCCAGTAACAAAGAAACGTCCTCTGTCTGAGTATCGAGTCCACATTTGGTGCTGAATATTTTAGCCTGCACACCGAATTGCAGATTTTGTGATAGAGGCAGCACTTCCAGATGCTAGTTTCAAAAATACAGAGGTAGTTTAAAAGCTGTTCACAGCTGATTTAGGAAAAAAAAGAGCTACGCAAGAGACTTTATTTCTGTGATAGCTGTGCCTTCATCTCGACCGTCAGCAATGTGATTCTGTCACAGGCTTTCTTTGCAAAACATCAAAATCCCTCCCTTTGCAGGGGTAATGTTAGCTATCTCTTTTTGAAATGGCATCAAGGGAATGTGCTCTTCTAACTTCAGTTTCCAAAACAAGAAGCTAAGGTTTGAGCTCTTCTTCTTGCGCTGAAGAACCCAAGAGACTTAATATCTTCTGTTTCAGAGAACACCCTCCTTTTGTGCTTAATATACCACGGTCTCCATCATTACAATATTTCAAAAATAAATTTTAAAAAACAAAACAAACAAACAAAAAAAGAAAACACACAACTAATTTCTTTTTTTTCCCCAGTCATCATAAAGCTGTAGCCCATACATCACCAGTCAGGTGCATGAATAAAACATTATGAAGCAATTCTTCTTCTGCCTTGTCCTGTTTCAGTCCCTTTTCAAGTTGTTGGCTTCAGGCAATAATTTGTTAATGCAGGTGTGCCATGTTTTCTTGTGACTGCAGAAGCTGGAAAAGTGACTTTGAATAAAGGAGGGTGGAGATTCTAAGGCTGTAACAGAACTGGGCCTAAAGATAGGGCTGGGGACTGACAGGGACCTTCATCTTACAGCCGTGCCCATAGAAAGAGATTTTTGCTTTCAGAGAATGAAGGAGAGTTATTTCAGTAACTGATTGAAACACACTCATGTATTCAGTAAATGCAGTTAAGGTTAAGGGTTAGGAATGTGTTTCATGTCTTTCTTATGCTCTTCTAAACATGGGCAATTCCCCTATGCTCTCACACTCCCTTCCTACGTTTAAGTAGTGAGGCAGAGCAAGGATTGGACCTGGCACTACAAAAGCAACACCCTATTCAAAACAATTTGTCTGAACAAGGCCATAAAATCACAGTCCAAAATAGAAAGCTGTCCATCTTCCCTGAGGTTTCTGAAGACTGAAACCTCAAGAAGGATATCGATGGTTCTCCAGGTGCTGACACTCTCCTAAATCTCCCCATTGCTGATTTGCTCCAAAATCTAGTATCAGCACACTTTGAATCAAGCTCTAAAATTCTACTTTAATGTTTTTGTTGTGAGCTTTGAGTGGGAGATGTTGCCTCTTGCAGGAAGGAAAACTGTTGAAATAAAATAGAAGGAGAAATAGAGGGAGAATATAAAAAGATATTCAGATTTAAATAAAGCCTATTTTGCAGATGCTAGGGTTAAGGTACTCAACAATCAATACAGCTGACGTTTTACTCTAATTGTCATCCTTGTTGCTCTTTTCTATCAAGCCCACATGCTATGAGAAGCAGTGAAGAGACAATTTCATATCTACTAATTATTATCATGATGTTATTAATTTAGACTAAGGATAATAATAAGATAGGGTGTGTGTAGAAAGAATTCGTTATGAAATTAATTGCACTGATTAGGGTCAACACATAAGATAAGGTTTATAAAGCATTTTAGAAACAATTAGATTTGATGGCTATTTGGCATCCTAAGACATGTAAATCTAGAGTATGCATTTTACATTTCTCCCTCCTCCCCATTCATATGCTAAGTCCTCTGATAAACGCAGCTTGTTCAAAAGAAAATTGAAATCAGTGGATTGAAGCAAAGCTGGATAATGAGGTATTATTGATATATTCTGTAAATGCTTCAATTATTTCTGCCTTTGGGTTTGAAATTATTTCAAAGAAACAAAGAAATATATTAAAAATGGCTTTTTACAAAGTCAATTTTAACGTCTCCATTGCATTTGTGGTTGTTGTCTTTTCCCCTTAATAGACATAGAAAGGGCTTGATTATCTTTCTGAATATACTGTTGCTTTTTTGCAAATCCTTTCTCTTGACTCTCAAGGGCTCTCTCACGGAGTGGTGGCCCTCAGTTATGTGAAGCACCTGTTCCCAATTCATCTCTGTAAATGAAACTTAACATGGCTTTGTCTCCTTGCATCCTAAATGCCCTTTCTTCTTTTCTTTCTTTCCCCTGAATTCTTAAAGAAAACAACTGTCAGAAGGAGCTAGCAGAAACATCCTTTAAACCAAAGAGCAGTTGTGCATTCAGGATGTTCTTTACCATAAAGGTCTGCAGTAGTCTATATTCCTCCCTAATGCAGTTGATTTTTGGCACTTGATTTACACGTGACCATACTTGGTCAGTGCTGACAGCTTTCAAAGATCTCATCCTAAATACAGGCTGTTCACACCAAAGAGACAGTTTAGCTAAACTTAGCTGCTTCTGACCCAACAGAGGTCTGATCCCTGTCTGCCACAACACGTGGGCTCTCGGAGGTTCATCAGTGTAGCTGCCCTGAAAGCAGACACATCCATTTAGATCTTGCTCGTCTCCCTTTCTCCCTGTCCGGTCACTCAGACTAACAATGGAAGCAACCAGCTCCTCTATACAACAAATGAGAAGTCCACGGGCATTTTTTTTTTTCTAAGAAGAAACAATCATTATCTAAATCTTTGCAGATGGGGAAACTGAGGCCCTGAGGTGCATGACTAATGTACCCAGAAGACCAAAGGGCTGCTGGCATACAGCCTGTTTCTCCAGAGCCCTGGCACAGAAAGGACATTAGGGAGCTGTGGGTACATGAGCACAGCATACACAGCTTCCTGGATTCAAATCCCTGAGAAACACAGGAGGGTGCAATTAGGAACGGAACCAGAGCTTACTGAAGTCAGTGGAAATCTTTCCAATTATTTCAACAGGTATCTGGCACCAGCCCCTGATGAATCCTCTGGGGCTGCCTGTTGCCTGCTCTGCGTGGCTCATTAACAACAAAACTCATCGTGAGCATGCAACTCCTCAACTGGCAGGTTTGCAGGTATCTGTGCTTCTCTTTCCATTGCAAGCAGCAATGGAAACAGAGACAGGATGGGGGAAAGAATGTAAGAGGGGAGAGATCAGCCACAGCAAGTCACAAGAGGAAGCAGCTTACAGCAGTGGCAGGACCTCTTGTTCACTTTTGCCTGTCCCCCAGGAGCTTGGCAGAAAGCTGACAGCTTTGTGGCAGTCAGTAGAGCAAACACCATTTCTCAGCTTATTTTCTATTGCAAAAGTAGCTTGATACTGTGACTGATCGATGCTCCTGGAGAGTCAATACCCGGATTCCATGCAGTGAATCCCAGGAGCAGCACCAAAACTGCAATGAGTGACTGTGTCTCAGCACACTGCCAAATTCTCCTTCCCCTCCCACACCAGAAACCCACCAAGCCAGTGGAGCTGATGTGGGTGACATCAGCCCACCAGAAGTTGGCTCATTTCAGTCTCAGAGACATCATCACTGGACATACAGCTCCAGGGGAAAGGTCTAGAAAAAGCAGCACGTTCTTTAAAAGAGAAAATAACACAGACAGGAATTTTGGAGAGCTGCAGTAATGCAGTACAATACCCCAGGTGATATGCCACTCAAACAATGCCCTGCATCAGGGCAAGCTAGACTATTTCATTAGTCCAGTAGAAGAACAAAAAAGAAAGAAAGAAAACAAAAAACAGATTATACAACAGCAGGCAGCCCTGCCGCTCAATACCAAGTAATAAAAATCAATTGTATGATCAATAGGCTTTTCTGTCCACACAGCTTTGAAGATTCTACTGTCATGCTCTCTGCTATAATTAGCACTTGATGAACTTAAAATGTTTGATGACTGTGAAATTGCATTCCTATAGAGACAATGCACATCTGGAATAACAGCGTTCAATTCAAGGATCTATGGAGTCTCACACCATTAAACACAGAACTTTAAATAGAGTTTTCACTGTGAAAATGGGGCAGCCTCTTTGACATGCTAACATCAGCTCTGGTCCACTTGCTCCTCAAATCACGGTGTAGCAGACAATCTTCAAAAAGCTCAGGATACTCTTTTAAGCAACTACAACATTTGCTTGTTTAGGAATGAATGTACTCTCCCAGCAGAAGATGAAGAGAGGCAGACCACCCTTACTTCAATTTTACCTTCACAGTCAGAATGAAGGCAGAATGGGGTATATCACTCTATATACCAGTAAATATAGGGAGAGAGAAAGACTCGTTAAAAAATTAACCCATTCTAGCTTCAGTACAAAATAAGCTGCTTTGTGATAGAGATTAGAAAATAGAATCTTTTGTTGGAAGAAAAAATGAGAAAATGCATTGCAAACACGATTGGCTCCAACTCACAGCTTTGCAAGGCTGAGAATGCAATGGAGATGTACAAGAGAATGTATGTTTCCTTCTCCAGAACCAGTATTTTTCACAGTAAGCATTTCTGCCTTGCACGCTAAACAAAAACAGCCCTCTCTTGCCTGAGCTGGGAACACACACATGAAAAGGAAAGCTGAACTGGGGCAAGGGCAAGACAAAGGGCAAGGAGAGGCTGATGTTTTCGCTCCCAAGAGAGCAGAACCTTGGCCACAGCCTCAGTTTAGAACTGATTCCTTGATAGTGTCAGGATAACCTGCACTAATGTTTCTAGCTGGGCTATTCATTGCTCATCCTGGCAATAAAAACCCCGAAAGAAAAGGCCCATTTTCTCAGACAGCTATTTCCAAAGGGTGGACACACAAGACAGATCAGGTGGTGTCACCAACCCTGCTTTAGGGGTTAGTGCCAGTGGAGTGTGAATGTGACCTTCAGAAGACATTGCTGGTGAGAAGCTGGCCCTGTCAGAATGAGGGCCCACAGCATGGGAGCTCTGTGTGGCAGCTCAGACTGGCCTAAGCTGCCTTGCACTCTAGACTAAAGCCTAAAACCAGAAAAATCAAACATTAAGGCCTGCAAATGGATCTTGTCCTTCTAGAGGTATTCAGAACCAGGACACTGGCTTCTACTATCATGCTGGGCAGATATTAAAAGAAGCTGAGGGAGAGTCCCTATCAGAATTCTCTCTTTTAGTGCTGCCTCCTCAGTCATTGGAAAAAATCCTCTTCTGTCTCTCTACATGTCCCACCATTGCCCCCCGAGAGTCCAAGGAAACAAATGTAAGCCTAAATATTAATAAATATTTTCATGGTTTCACTCTGACTACATGTGTTTCTGCACAGAAATTCAACGTGGATTGCTGCCTTAAATCTCACGCTTGACCTCTTCAGTTTTTAAGTCTGCTGTGGAAGGCTTGTGATGAACCAGAATAGTGGAATATTTTGAGTTGCAAGGGGCTCACAAGGATCATTGAGTCCAGCTCCTGGCCTTGCACAGGAACCCCAAGAATCACACCACATTCCCGAGAGCGGTGTCCAAACACTTTTGGAACTCTGTCAGGCTTGGTGCTGTGGCTCTTCCCTGGAGAGCCTGAATTTATTGTGAAGTAAGAAAAGTAAAACTATCAGCACTCTTCTAGTACTCATTATGTGACAAGGTTAATGCATGGTAAGGTTTGAGGGCTGGATATGAATCTATAGGGCTGATCTCAGACTTCAAGCTGAACTTTTTACAGGTTTGTCCATGCTAACACTGCTAGAATTATCCAAGTCGTTCCCATTTTTGATCTGTAAGGTCTGAAAGCCAACAGTTCTCTGCACATAAAAATACAATGGAGATCACACATTGCTGAAGCAGAGCAGCATCTCATATTTAAAGATACCCACAAAAAATGTGTGAATATGGATCAAAAACCATAACAACAAAAAATTCCCTTCGTTTATCACATGAGAAGTACCGGTGTGTATTTTCTGTCTGCTTTTGTAAGATGCCTATAGAACATTTTAAAGCTAGGGGTTAAACATTCAACCTTTACTTTGAGCTTTCCTGCCCCTGAAGTGTTTCCATAGATACTTAAATATATAACCTGACCTTTGAAGGATGCTCTATTGAGTTTTCAGATATTATCTGATTGTAACACTTTACCCCTAACCTATTCTTGGCTTCTGCTTTGTATTATCATGAATCTCTCTAGTTTGTACCTGTAGGGGCAAGGTCTTAGAGTTTTTTCTTCAAACTTTAGTCGCACGGCACTAGGACGAGCTTTTGCTTCACCAGTTCTTTGATCACAACAGAACTGCAGCAAAACCACAAAGACTAGAAAAGCTTTGTTAATTCAAGGCCCTACTGCTCTTAAACTCCTCCCCATACCCCTCTTTATTTCTTTTTCCAGGAATCGTAGGTGTAATTAGCGGATATTTGCCACTTCAGCCATGACAGGCAGCAAGACAAGCTGAAGACGTGGCACGTCTTTGCTTGGCTGTTTCACAACCTGTTAGATGGGTAGCAAAGGCTGTGCCAAATTCCTGTGTTGTCCTAAGGGCATATCCCAGCAGGCAGCCTGGAACATCAGTTACTGATCTAATGCACCTGCCTTGTCATACTCTTCTAAACTGACTGGATCGTAGTTTATATTTAGGGAAATATCCCAAGTTATGAGAGCTGGAGGAGCTGGGCCGTTGACCTCAATGAATACATGATAATTTACATCAGCCAGAGTAGCAGCTTTGTGGAAATTTGCTCATTTAAATCAGTGGAGGATTCCCCGCATTGTCCCTGGAAATGTTCCACAAAAATACGATGTTCCCTCTAGTCTCTGTTGTCATTGTCTTAAGCAATTACTGCTCCATATTCCCCAGAAAAGTGTGCAGCAGTATATATTTTAGTCTCAAGGTGACTTACTGCCTGTTTTTCTGTAATGAGAGATGGGTGCTTTACTTCAATAGCTTTTATTGGTGGTGAAAAGAGAAAAGGCAGTGATCAGATTTTGTAATTGAATAGAGAAGGTAATTTGCACTCCAGTCTTCTTGGAAATGAGGCTTTTTATTAGAAAAAGGAAAAGGTCTGAAAGGAATAACTGTCTTTCATGCATTGTGGCACATAAGAAAGAGGCTGGAGAATAGTGGGGGCTGTCCGTTTCTTCCAATGTGTAGTTTTTTCCTGGAGACAAAACCAGAGCTAAATCTGTGGCACTGACCAGTTAGTTGGCTCTCAGGGGTCCTGAACGTGGGCAGCCCTTGTAAGTACAGGCCTTGTCTTGCACTGACGACACAAGAAACAGCACAGAGAAAAAGAGGGATTGGGTTCTGGAAGAGTGTGTGAAGACAGTGTGAAAACCTGTATCATATTCCAGGCTGTACCTAAGGAGACTTTCCCTCCTGCCACCAGGCCACAGGAGCCAGCGCTGCGGAAACCATGGAAATAGACATATTTGAGGTAGGGGTACTGCTCCTGCAAAATCAGGTGTCATGAAAAATGAGCACTGTGTACTTCGAAGAAGTAGAAAGCCTCAGTTTTAAATAAAAAGGCTTGGAATTAAAAATTGTGTCAATGATTTCATGAATGAGACTGAAATCAGTGGCTCAGAGAGTTATGATTCCACTTAAGTAATCTGGAACATGGTTGAAAGCCCAAAGACTTTTGTTTTACATAATACAAAGTAACATTTTTGACAATCTTCGGTAAACTTTTCAGGTAAAGCAAAAAAAGCCTGCTTACAAGTTGAACTTACATTTCCATTTCATTCTGAAATAGTAATTTCTTTTCATTTGCTTATTAAAATCCAGCATGAAACACAAACAGAAGGTGAAAATGCCAGCTTTACTTTGGATTTCTTCAAGAAAAAGAAATTAATAGTCAAACTGCAGAAGCAGTTGACGATAAAGACTCCACCGTCAGAAAAAAAAAACCCTGCTCATTTCCTGATTAAGGAACAAAAGTAAGGACAGTGATATTTTTCATAGACTTAAAAAGAAACCTAAACCAACTGAAATACTCTTTCCTGACTGCATTTTATACAATGGAATGGATTTTCTCACTGTTTTCATCTCAGACTTTTCTCTGTCTGCAGGCTATTCCCCATGCCTGCAAAAACCAGATAATGATGCTGATACATAAGTAAAGAGGAACTCACTGGAGCAGAGAGGTGAGAATGGTTGAGCCAGCCTCGACAGGAGCTCAAAAGAAGATTATTTGTTGCTCAGAGGGGCATTAGATGGTTGTGTAAGATGGGGATGGCAAGATCAGCTGTGATTAGAGTCTGTCCTGAGACTGGAACAATCAGCTGTATGACTGCAGCGGAAGAAAAAAACATGAACAAAAACTTTCCATTTAGAAATATTGAGTATTGTCCTGTACCAAGACAATCAGCTTCTCAAGATGAACAGAGCCCAGGATTGGGCCATCTGTACTTCGTGTTCGTGTTTTCAGATCATGGGAAATACAGCAACAACCACCACCATCATCAGGTACAGCTGAAGAAGAACATTTTAAGCACCATATATGAAGTTTTACACTTCAAAATTACTTGGGGATCTTCAAGACAGGACACAAATATGAACTGTAGATTTTAATTAACTGGTGTGGTTTTGGTTGCCGCCTCTACTTTATTTGGTTGCTGAGTATATGGCATGAATAAATGAGAGATAACCAAGGGGGGAAAAAACCTACATTTCAAATACGGTTCAGCCAAGCTTTACTTTTCAACTGGCTAAAGAAGAAGCTTCTTAAACTTAATATGACCTAGAAACGGCACATTCCCCAGCAGCCCTAATTAGTTGAAGAAACTAAGCGTTTTACCACATAACCTTCAAATAATCTCTTTGAATTCACTGGTTTCCCAAGTGTTTCTTCCTTGTCCCATTTCATACAGTTAATGAAACATCTCAATCAAGGAGCAGGCTGTTATATGTGAGCAGTTTCTGTCTGCATTCAAAAGGGCTGAGATTTGAAATAAATTACCACTCTTTGCTTTGTTCCTTAGGGTAAAAACGAGTGTCAGCACCATATCCTCTTTCTGACCCAGAAATTATTTCTCAGGTACCTCACCTCCGTTTTCACTCTCAGAGGATTATTTTCACATCTCAGGAGGAAAAGAGTATGGGCATGGGAATCCAAAATGCTTTGTTTCTCGTGTACAGCTGCTAATTGGAACCTCCAGCCCCTCTCCAGCTTTATATTTGAAGTGGGGTATTTTGCTCTGTGCCCTGAGAAAGTTCTTGTGAACAGAACACAGTTCGTACTTGTCAAGGCATTGACATTGCCACACCTGCCACGTATGTATGTAAATAACATTTAATCCAGGGCAGAGTGTGACAGGGGCATCCTGTTTGTGGAAGGCCTGTCTTCCTTTCTTTTTCTATCCAGCAGCTGTTCAGAAATTGCTCTTCAGTGACCTTTAGTCCAATCTTCCAGGAACAGATCTCTAACATAAGATACCTAACCTAAACTGACCAAAGTAGTGTCATCCCATTCCAAAGTCTGGGAAATTCACCCACACAGAGAAAGTCTGGAATTTGTGCAGCATTTCTAGAGCTTCTTCTGTCTTTCTCCTTGTTTTCCTCCACTCACTTATTTCCACTAGGACAAATACAGTTGAAATTCCTATTGGAATTATTGCTATTTGCAAATCCTCTACTAAGGGAAAAATCTGTTGAAGTTTAATCTGCAAGGAGTCACATAATTCAGATGGTTAAAGTGCTCATGTAATATAGGTACTTGATGACCTTCAAAATTTGGGGTCTGGTTGGCTCAGTGAGCTACCCCAGAATCCTCAAGATGGTCACTGTTTGCCTCTCTTTCTCACTTTGAACTGCACTTAACTAAAAACTTAGTGAAGAGATTTATAAGCTCATCAGTTTTGAGGACAGCTGGTAAGCAAAAGAAGATGAAGTTAACTAATCTGTAAAATAATTATTAACAATCTTTTACTCTTTTTTTTTTCTAAAAATGCTCAACTAAATGATCATTTAAAATATGAAAAATTATTGCTGGATTTCCACTAAAAATCCCAATTCTGTTCCTGCTAAAGTTGTGGGGGTTTTAGAATAACTGACAAACATTGTGTGTGTGAAAGTGTTCCAGTGAAAACATTTGGCCAGTGCCAACAGACTCCTAGAAAACTTCTTCCTTTGTCCTATTGTTACAAATGTGGGGATAAGTATGTAAAGGGGTAAAGACATTACTTATTGACCAAGGCTTTTATCTATTTGCTTTCTGAAATAAGCACACATTGCCGTTTTGGAGGCTATAAAAACTACAATGCAAATGCAAGCTCACGATCTGCAGCATTATAACTCATTAATGACTAGGCACAAGGAAGAGAACAAAGACCAGAAGGGAAGAGATGAAAAAAAGCAGGGCATACAAATCTAACCTCAAGAACCAGCTGGAAATTACCCATCAGAGGGTTCCCTAATGGAAAACTACTTCAACAAAACTGCAAAATGCATTTTTTTGCAGTAATTATTTCAACTCCACAGTGGGAGAAATTGCAATGAAGTTATTTCAGCCATTTGCAACATTTTCAAGTCCTACTTCAGGTCATAGTCAAATGCTCAAAGGTTGAAATATTCCTTAGGAGGGGGGAAAACAAGTTGTCCAGACTTGCTGGTTCACTTTGATCTTCCTGAATAAGATATTCTTTTGACAAACGAATTCTCATCAGGTGGAAGCAAACCCAATGGTTCAGAACCCACTGAGTTGTCATTTGGCTTACAGCTTTGACAGCCTCTGTTTTCCTGGATGTTCTTGGAAGAATGCTATTCAGAGAAAGTGTTTGCTTCTGGTTCCAGATGCATTTCCTTTTCAGAGCATCTGGGGCACACAGAAACCAGCACCATCAGTGTTGTACACCGTGTTCTGACTTCTCACAATTGGGTAACAGAGAAGGTTAGTATCGGTTCAGTACCACATAAACCTGTGATATACCTGTTCTGCTGCAGCTGTTACTCCTTTCCTAAGAACTGCTCGTTTTCTTCATGTGTAAAATTTTACAGCTGCTTGAGAACGTGCTCGTGTTTCTGGCACTATTTTTGCCTAGTCGCGATTCGCTAACTTGGAACCTTGTCAAAAAATGCAGTTGGTTGTTGTTTTCAGGTTCTGGAAAATAAACCGTGCTTGTCGTCCTCAGCCGAGCGTCCAGCGCAGAGCCGGGACATCCCAGCTCGAAGCTGGTGTTCCTCCCGGCTGGAAGGGCAGTGCTGGAGCTGGCGGGCTGCTGGCACCATCTAGTGATGCCTACGGGCTTGCACAGCTCCCTCCTGCCTGCNCATAAAGCCGTGATAGGGGATATACATGATGGAGTCACCCCAAGACAAGCACGAGGGAATGCTGGCTCAGGGTGCCAGAGATCTCTGGAAGGGAAAAACAACTCTTCAACCACAAACACTGTTACAAGGACTAGAGTTCTATCCTTGGCATCGCCGTTTTTAACTGGCTTTTCCTCTGACACACCAGGTAACACTAAGTACGTTTGCATCACATTTGTATGGATATCAAATGAACTACAGAGGGGTTTACAGGGCACAACAGAGTGGTCCTTACTGGAGAAAGCAAGATGAAATGGGAAGGGTCAAACACATTTCCACATGCATTTTTCTGTAAATCCAAGGTTTTCAGTGAAAAAAAAATAATCTAGACAAACCTCCAGGTTTTCTCTCCTCCCTGCTGAAGTTGACAGCTCTCTCCAGCTCTGCTTGTATGGCTACAAGGAGAATTTCCACTGGTTCTCTTTTGGAACCTTTTGAAAGGCCTTCACCTCAAGGCACTGGGGACGCTGGCCTTTGTCTCCTCATCAGCTGTGAGATTGGACTTTGGTTCGTGTTGCAGAAACCAAGCTGGAAGGTGCTGCCACATGTCACCCACCATGAAGGTGGGCTGCAGCAGAGAGGAGGCCTGTGTTGATTTCCCACCTTAGTAACAAAAAGTCCATGCTCCATTGTGAATTTGACTGTAGGTTCCTCCTCTCATCCCAGTCAGGTCCCTTAGTGGTCCCTTGCCTTTCTTGCCTGCTCTTCTGCTTTCTGGCACAAACCAGAAGGGGAACAGTGCAGTGCTCAGCTCTCTGAGGACTGACATCACCTGTAAAGCTGGACACATCTTTTCTTTCTTGCTTCCCGTCTTCAGGAGGAGATGGTTTTGGTCAATCAAAGGCTTTTGTGACTCTGTCCCCTTTATCTGGTCTGTTGTTGCATTTTTTTTCCCTTAGAGGAAAATTAATCAAGGTATCCAAGGCCATTTTAGGCTCTACAGAACCAAAAGTAGGCCAAAAAAAAAAATCTAGGGGAGTTAGAAGCCAGATTTAGTTTAAAAATCTTCTTTCTTTGTAAGGCATTCCAGAACTGCCACTGAATGACAGGCTCAGAGTCAAAACCAAGGGTTGAGGCTGACCAGAAATTTTTTCCCCCTTGTTTTCATCCACTGGCAGATATAGGGGGTCAAAACCAGATTACTTTAAAAGGAAAACGTTTCCTTTCCTCTGTCCTCCTTCTTCTTAACCAGTGATCTGAGTTTTGGTGATATCTTTAGTGCCACATGGCTGCAATAATAGCAGTGAAAGACACATTAAAGACCACAGAAAAGGCAGAAGATCACAGAGAGGTCATCAGGCTGGAGAGACCCAGGGACAAAGCAGGGGACTTTGCCTGAACAGAGCTGGCTGGAAAGAGAGGTGTCCTTTTCCAAATGAGGGCAGCTCGTGCCCTCAGCTCCCAGGCAGGACTCGAGTCACACCCACGGAGTGCAGAGCAAGGTGACCCCTAGAAAGAGGTTTGCTTAGCTCCAGCTGGCCCAGGAGCATTTCACTGGATTTCAGCCCTTCCCAGGGAAGGAAACATAGCCTGCAAGTTCATGCTGTGGCAAGAGACCTTGCCTGGGACTAAAGGTTATGTCAGGGGACCAACAGGAGACCCCCAGCCCCTGCAGTGGTGCTTCGAGGACCAGCCCAGGAACGCATACACTTTGTAGGGACCAGCACTATTTTAAAAAGACAGGGTTTGGTGGCTGTTTTTTTAATTAGAAGTGGGAAACAGGAGTCACAAGTCTCAGGATCTGGGCTGTGAGTTACTAAGCTCTCAGTTTATTGCCTGTCTCCATAGACCCGTGTGTAAAAGTAGGGGCAGGTCTTGTCTGAATTGTCAGAGCATTTCCAGGGTTTGCTGGCTAATGCTTGAAAAAAGGCATAGAAACCTCTGAATGAAAATTCGGTGACACAAAATCCAGGAGACTAGAATTAAAACAGAGCAAGAGAAAGACCAGATTTGTGTGAAAAAAACCACCCCACAAACATGTCTCCAGTTCTGCCATGGGGAGCAGGGAAGCTATTCACCTAAAAATGAACTTAAAGGCTATTGGTGACTTCGTGGGGATTGTAATTCTTTCTTTTGAGTTTGAGGGCAAAGAAGACGGGAAGGGATGAGAGCAGGTGCTCTCCATTTTTCCTGCCACTGTGCTAAAACTGAGGTTGACATTGTGTTCCCAGAGATTAAGTACCTATTCACAGTCCAATCTTTTACTAAAATTATCCAAAGAGGTCTCACCTGAAGAGTTAAGTTGCTGAGTGCCACCTATATATGAGCTGATAGATGCACTCTGCAACCACTCAGGGCACTGTCAACATCCCTTGTCCCTGGCATCCCCACGAGGGACCAGTCACTATTTTTCCACTCAACTTTTTCCCATAACTCTCCTTTGGCTGGTTTTGATGGAAACAAACCCATCCATAAACCTCATCTGTCCCTCGCATGCAGCCCAGCCTCTGCTGCAGATGACAGCAGCCTGAGCACTCTGACCTCTACAGGGCTAAACGAGACCCTCCTCTGACCAGCCCATGGGCACGGGACAGGTCCAGCTGCCTGGCTTGAGTCAGGGTGCACTGCTGCAGGTGTGGTGCTTCCAGCCAAGGGGGAGATGCAGAGAACTCAATTCACCAAGGTTAAAAATACAACCTGGGCAAGGGAAGGATCTATCCTTTTAGATTTACCTTTTCCTACATATAGCTTCTGTTATACATATGTACACTTATATTACATACAAGAACAGAGGTAAAGCCACTTATGTCAGCATGGCTAAGCTTTAAAAGCAAACAAAAGACAACTACCAAACCTAAATCAGGAACCTAGCATCTCAGCTCCTTCAGAGCATCAGCAAAGACTGAATAAGGCAGCTCAATTAAGAGCTTGCTCTGTCCCCATACATGCCATCAGGAAGCTAAGCCATCCCCCATGCAAGCCAACTCACCTTTTGGGCAGCTCGGTTTGTGGGCAGGATCTCCCGCTGGCCTGCAAGTTACTGCAGAGCCATGCACTTGTGCTTGGCTACCTGGTTCTGTTAAAAAACAACTTAGCACAAAGCAGATTCTTAGCATGTTTTCAGCCTAGCAGGTTTTATCATGGTTTTCTACGATGACAAAACCAGCAGATTTTTTGCCAGGGTGCAAGGAACTAGTCAAAGATAAGGATGACCTGACTGCAGGTTTAAGGGAAAATGATTTCTCGGGTTGCCAACCCACTTGGGTTGTCTAGATCAAGCACCTTGTCCTGAAAATGCCTTCCTGGGGGTGGGGGGCAGCACTAGCTGGTGGTACAAAGGGCAGGGCCTCCTGTATTGATGCAGTTTGAAATCATTAACTCACACAGCACAGGCAGAGGCGCTCAGGTACTCAGCTCCCACCATCTCTGTGCCACACTCTCAGATCTCCCTTGCAGTCTGTGGGCAGCCCAGGCACCACTCCTGTTCCCTGTCCATCCCATAAACTGCTCACACACTGCCTACCAAACCTCAGGAGCAGCAACCCAAGCCTGACAGCCCCTGCCACGCTGCAGCCCCCAAGGCTATGTCCTGTGGTAGCACTGCACCCTGCTCTTTGCTGCTTCAGTAACAACTGCTCAGCTCAGAAACCCACATTTCCATTGACAGACTAAGGTGACAGAGGGCAGGGGGGCACTGCTTATTAGAAAACATTTAATCAGAGATGACAAAAGCCTTAGGACTGTTAGCATATACAGCTATCCCCTTATCAAACATTGTTTGCCTTTATCCCTTGGCAAGCAGGAGTTGTTCTGTGCTAGTAGGAGGTAAGAATGACCAAGCCCCAGAAGGTAGGTTAGCATCATGGGCTGATCAACCCAGGTTTTCTAAAATGGCCAGGCTGGCAGAGGTGAAATGTCACCTTTGCAGGCTATCCCGGGCTCCACAGCCCTCAAGACATTTTCAATAGCTCTACAGACAGTACTATAGCCATAGGGATGATGCATGACATAAATTTTTATAAATCTATTGCTAATTCCAAGTGAGACTGCACCAGAGATCCTTCTGGAACGCAGAATGAATTGTCACCTGCATTACCTCCAAAACTAATTTACATTCCACAGCTTCCATCAAGCTGCATTTCTTCTCCTGTGGCAGGGAATATTGCCTTTCATGCCCATGGCGCCCACCCTTCCAAACCGCAGACAGGTTCAGCATTGTGTTTGAACCTCATTCGTGTGCATGCAGCCCCCACCTTGCACCCTGTCCTTACTGAAGCGGGCAAGGAGATGAAAACAAAACGCTGAAAAGGAAAAAGAACGTATTTCTGGAGCCACTGCCCCAGTCTGCAGTCAAGTCTGACATCTCTGTATTGACTCCCTCAGGCCCACCTGCCTGGCTTGAGGTCTTCAGGAGCTCTGTCAATGACACTGGCACTGCTCCTGCCTCTAATTACAAATGGCTTCCATAGCCATTAATAAGTGGAAGATAGAAGCTGCAGGTTCCTTAATAAAGTTTATTTAATCATAACTATGCTTAGGAAAATACACTTGTAAAGGTTAATATAATGCAATTTAGTTTAACTTTATACTACATTTTGAACAAAAGACTTCTTATACATGATTTAGGTAAAAACAGGAAGTATGATCTGGCTCGTTTTACATCTATTACAAACGTAGAAAAGACTGTCATGCACTACAGTAGAGAGCATGAAAAAAAATTACCTTTGGTTTAATTCAGAGAATACAAGTATTGCACTGTAAAAGCATCAAACATGGTGCAACTAAACATCATAAACATGTTTCCATGCCAGCTTACAAAAGTTTGTTAGCTAGTGTAATTTTAGAGGGGGGAAAAATATATGTACACATAAAACAATTTAATTAGCTATTTGGATTCTGTTAATATCATATGCACGCCACATATCTACATAACTGACATTCAAGAAAACTCCTGAATTTGATTTAATACCTTTCAGCTACATTAAATGTGTTGAAATCAAAGACATTACTGTATCTTAACTGGCCTGTCAGCTGTTAAACATTCTTCTTTAAATGACTAAAGTTCCAGCCTCGATCATCAAAATCCAGAAACAACAATTGCAATACCATGGATTTTAAGTGCCTAGCTACCCATTTCTTGACCATTTCTCCAGGCAGTTAGTTTGAGTGTATAGACTCATACAGAAAAAGCCCAAAACACATGACTCAACTGAGGGCTGGCAGTGTAGGGGTGTATCAGCGTGCTAATCCTTCCAACCACATACTGGAGGTTGAACACAAATACGGGTATTATTGCCAAAAAACACAAACATGCTAGCATTGGCAAAACCAACACAAAATAATTTAAGAATATTGAAAAAGACCAAAAAAAAAAAAAAAAGGCATTGTTATAGGGAGATGCAGCAATGTAAGACCACCATATATGGTGGGCTACGTGACCCGCACCCCCCCTCAAATACTCATATTAGCAGTGCCTAACATTTGAGATAAACATAATGCATTACATCCTTGCCTTTTTACTGTAACATAATCCCAAACCTTGCAGAGAATTTCAACACAGTTCTGCACCAAGATCAGCTATTTCAGGACATTGTTGATGGGTCTTAGATAGAACAAATCAACTTTTCTTCTTTTTAATATGTTAATAATTTAGTTTCAGTTTCTCATCTTGTGGTAGAAAACTCTGCCAAAGAGGAGCCGACTGTTGTCTTCGAAGAGTTCTTGTCAGATCAAGCATTGAAACCTTGACCACTTCACAGAAATGTGCAGCACAGTATTTCAGAGAATCGCCTTTGCTTTTATCTCACAGAGAGAAATTCAAAGTCAGTCAACAGCATAATTTTCATTTAAAAACAAACAGGAAAAAATTATCAGGCCAGTCCATGAGTTTACTTGAACATAGCTAAAGTCCTTGAAGTCTCTCATAAAATGGCAAGGATAGAAAGGGAGTTTTAAACCTCTACACAGTACTGGAATTCCCAGCATCTGCTCATATCACTCACAAATGGTGGCAACGTTTATATATAAAAGAAACACTATTATGAAGAAAAAAAAATACATCTAGAACTATTACAACTGGTACTTTAGGAAAACAATTCAACTAGGTTTGTCTTCTTAATGTTTAACATAAATATAGTTGCAACTTGATCTTGAGGTGACAATGATTGTCGCAGCCAAGGTAAGGATTGAACACTATCTATGCAAACAAAAACTCACTATACATTATACAACTTATTTCTGCCATGAGGGATGCCTTCCCTCTCAAATCTTTGGCCTCCTATTACTAATCTCTCCCAAAAGCAGAAGCAATGTAGCATTGTTGCTCTCTATTCATTCACAGCAGTGGGTTTGTTTGGAGGGGAAGCTGCTGTGGGGACACACAGTGAAGAATGGCGCTTATTCCAGAGCTTACACAGAGAGTTACTTGCAATAAAGTGCTCTGACAAATGCTGTCTGAGCTCTTCAACTCCACTCTCCAAATAACACCTGCCTCCAAATTTGCTTCTTTGGAGCTGTCCCCAACTGCTCCCACTGGAAAGGCAGCTAATGACAGTCGGAAGAGTGCACAGATGGGACCTGGAAGGTTTTGCTTCTTCCCTGCTGGTCTGGATTTTGTTTACATTTTGCCACTGGTTGGCTACCAGCACTTAGGTATGCCATCTCTCTTGCATTTGTGTGTGCTAGAAATGAAATATGTTTAGAATTAAAAACTTCTGGTATGACATGTAGACCTGAGATGACAATCTGATCACTTATATGTTTCTCTCTGCATGGAAGCTGTATGGTTTTATTAAATGCAACTTGAATGAATAAGGAGCAGAAATTTCTACAGATTTTTAATGCCAGGTTTGTTGCTTACCAGTTGATTTACCTTCATTTGTTTGTTGTGGGTTTTTGTGTATGAGATGTTAGATTATATCACTGCTACTATTTTATTTTTTTAAAGCTCATGAAGTTTGACTGCTGTCCACCACAAAAATGGAAACGGAAGGGGAAAAAAATCCAGACTTGCAGAATCTACAGACTGTTTCTACTGAAAGCGATTACTTTCCTGCCTGGTGATCCCAAATTATCAATCAGAATTTATTACTCTGCATGGATATTCAAAGAATCAGAAGTGGCATTTCCATGATAGAATAAATCTTGTAAAAGAGCGTTTTGGAACTGCATTGGTATCCTTTTGCTCAAGGACTGTACAATTCTAAAGCCAGTTAAAAATGCATAGTCAAGCAGTTCATAATTTCAGCAACTTCATGCACAGCTAATCACATCCCAGGAAAACAAGAAAAATCTGCAGTAAGAAGCATCACAGAAAACTGCCACAGAAAACTGTCCCATGGTAAGCAACAAGTCTGAACGTTTCCAAATAAAAAAAACTTACACATACAAAACCAAACATGCATATATAAAGTGTACATATACTGCACAAGCGCTAATCCTAGAAGATTAAACTGCATAGGTAAAAATCAAAAACAAGTGCAACATTTTAAGCCCTTAAAGCACAATCAAATAACAAAAACCAGAAATTAAAAATAACAAACTTGCCCCCCCACAACAAAGCCAATTACATATCAGTGATTAAGGTATTAACCAAGACAGAGGCTCTCCAATCAAAAGCTGGAAGTGATGCCTTAGGGTTTAACTTTTATATTTTTCAAATCCTGTCCTGCCTAGTGTGTAACTCTGAAGTTTCGTGTGGCCTGTTAGCTGCTGTTCTCTCATGCTGGTTAGACATAACAAGCCTCACCAAGCTTGCTCTCCAAGGACACCCAGATTGTCCTAGGCCCAAAATGTGTAAACTAAAATCTTAACAAGGGGGGTAAACCTGGGGAAATTGCATCATTAACTGAAGTTTTAATTGGAGAATTAACCCTGATATGCAAATAAATCAAACTTATAAAAGTGTGAAGAACCCATGACCAGGATCCATCTTGGGTGTAGCCTTTTGACTGCCCAAGGTGTACCTTTAAGGCCTTTCAAATAAATACCTACCTTTAGTCCCTTATTCTTGTCTAGCCTCTGTTTTTAGGTGGCCACCCCAGGCATCAGAAGGACTACTCTCAAATTTTGGCTCATCATTCACACTTAGGGGATCTGAAATGTACGTTCATAATTGTAATTAGCTTAAACAGTTATGTTCATCACTAGCCAACTTTGATTTCTTTTACAAAGTGCTCTTTACGTAATAGAAGCTATCTTCCTGGTAGAAAAACCATCAAGTAGTTTAACACTTTGAACATCAAGATACATTGAAAAGAACTAAAAAAAAAAATAGGAGAGGGAAAAAGGGAGAGAAAGAGTTGGCTGCTAGAACAAAAAGCAACTTATGCCAGTGGCTCTATAAACATCCAACTTGTATATTGTTAGCTCCAGTCTTGTTCCTAAAACTCAGTTTATTAAAGAGCTGCATAAACTAATAGACTAGAAGCTTACAGTGACTTTATAGGACACAACCTCATACACCCTACCTGCTTTCTCTAATTAAGAGATCCAATAGTTAATGAGTTCACCATGACACATAAAGTTGTCAAAAATATTTTCAACTTAAAAAAAAAAAAAAAACTAAACCAAAAAAGAAACCAATGCAGACACTAAAGAAAACCATGCTTAAAAAAAAAAATCTACAGTATTTTTACATAAGCTGTGTAGGATCTTACAAAAGAAGATTCCCCAAACCACAGCTATTTCTACTCCTGCCCCTTTGCTGCCTTCTCAAGATAATACACATTAACTAAGTGCCTGTTGAGGTGCTTGCTGTATTCACCTTCCTTTTTAAATGAGCGGTCACAAAAAATGCACACATAGTTCTCCCTGGCCACCGTGGTGCCCGGAGCTCCTTGTGACATCTTTGGACTTGTTTCCTCTTGTACAGAGCGAGCACCATTTAACCCCGAGTCATCGCTTCCTTCTGATATGTTGTCACTGATGTCGCTGCCTTCATGGCTGTGGATGCCCTCATCCTCATCCATTTCCTGAGATTCATTCACTGCTGTGTTATCCCGAGGTAAGGACAGAGCCACTTTAGGGCTTTGTGTACACCCTTCTCCAGGCACAGGTGCTGGCACAGCATCTCCTGTTGGCTCTGTCGCTGGCAGGCATGGCTTGCTCAGGTCCGTGAGGTCTGAGTTACTCTCAGTTTCTGCCACAGTTTCCTCTGGCTCCTTCTCAGGTACCAGATCTGGTACCACATCCATGAGCACATCCAAGCTTTTTTCAGAAGACACTGCACGGGAAGGTTCCTCAGAGCAAGTGTCTTCCCCTCTGTCCGCCTGTTTCTCCTCCTCCTTTGCACCACCAGTGTCTTCACTCTCTCCTGCTGCCGCAGGCATTTCTTGGTCCTTTACCTCAGCTTCTGTGTTTGCATCCTGAGCTGGCAGACAAAGCTGCCCTGGACCTTGGATGCAGTTTCCTTTGGCATCAGTGCTCTCCCCGCTGAGAGCATGACAACCATTGTTGCTTAACGCCACTGTGTCAGTGGGATCTTGCTCCTTCTGGTCACTGCCCTCAGTGTCCAGCTTCACACATCCATCTTCTTCTGTGATAGGATACTCATCTGGCATTTCCTCTTCCTCGATCTTCTCCTGATTGACTTTACTGCTTTTTTTACTATGCTTAATTTTCAGAGCTTTCTTTTTTCTGTTTTTCTTGAGGCAATAATTTTGCTTTTTAGGCTCTTCCTCTGGTGCAACATCACTTTTTTGAGCTTCCTGGCAGTCTCTGGGTTTAGCTTCCACTTTCTTTTTCTTTTTTGTTACTACTGAGGTATCATTTGCAGGCTCTTGCTTTGAGGAAGTTGCCTCGGTCTCTGCCTTTCTTTTGACCTTCTTTGTTTTACATGTTTTCTCAGTATTTTTCTCGGTTTTAATATCCACCTCCTTGTTTTCTGAAGCTGATTTCCGACTTCTGGTTGTCACCTGACCTGCAGAAACATTGTTGGTTGACTTCTTTTCCTTTGCCGAATTATCTTTTTTCTCCACCTTCACAATTTTCTCAGTTTTCTTCGCAGCTGAATCCCCTTTCGTTGGTTCCTTCTCCACTTTGTCATTACTGCTCTCAGAAAAGTCAGCTTCGCTCTTTTTAGTCCGTAGCTTCACCTTTGAGACATCCATGGTGATGTCAGAACAATCAGGATGCCTGGACTTGATGTGATACTGCAGGTTACATTTTTTAGACGCTGCATAATCACAAACAGGGCAGAGAAACTGGCGCGGGTTGACGTGGAGCTCAACGTGCTTTTTGAAATTGCTGCGGTCGGCGGTTTTGTAGTTACAGTGCGGGCAGATCAGAGGCTTCGGCCCATTGTGCACTTGCCTCGCGTGACGAGTCACTTCGTGCTGGTTTGAGGCCACGTAGCTGCACTGGTCACATTTGAATGGCTTCTCACCTAAGGAAGGAAGCACGGAAGGGAATGATGGTGATTATTAAGCACGGTGGTTGCGGAGTAATCACTTCCCACTAATACAGATACAGAAATATGAAACTTGAAAAGGATCAAAAAAAATTATCCATGCGCCTTTAAAATTAAGCAAAGTCAACATAAGAAATCCACAAGTCACAAACACATTCACGAGACACTAAGAACAAAATACAAAAAAAAAGAGAGAAGGGGTGAGGTTTGGGAGGAAGGGGATCCAAAACCAAACAAGCAGTAACAACATCACAAGTTCTGGCTAGGCATACATACCGGCAGAGATCTCTCTACAGTAATATTAGCAAATGGAATCCATACCCAACTGGTCCATTGAATGCATTGTAGAAAAACGGAAATGTAACATTTGATGAATAGCAGTTTCACACAAACGTTTCAAAAAAAAGTCCAACTTTACACAGATTTAGCATACTTCATGTTTTCATTGAGAAGGAAATGAGGGAAAAGAAGCTAGCAAAAACCTAAGAACATGAAAGGGGTGCCCAGATGATCTTTACCTCTGAAAAAATTCAGTTCACTGTTTTGGTGCCTCCCACACATGGTGCACTGCCTGCAGGCTACTCTTGACAAGTTAAACACACTCCAAAGCCATCCTGTTACTGTTAAAATCTGCATTTACGTTAGTGCAACGACTCCTGTAGAAGTGTTCCTGAAATGTTTTTTAGTGCATGCCACTGCAGCAGATGTAGCTTTCCCCTTACACATCAAAGCAAATAGGAAAAACACTTCTAGTGCAACAACTTGAGTCCAGAAATACTTCGGGAGCATCTGTGCATATGCCAATTTAGCTGAGGAATTTGGGATACTCCTGAGCTCTGAACCAGCATCTCAAAACTGATCTGCAGAACTAATGCATGCTACTTCTTCAGTATGTTGAAAATTCATTCCAGTCCCTTCTGCTCCGGTACAACAGGGCTTCTCCCTTCCCTGCAACCCACAGCCCATACTCAAGCATGCTCTGTAGCACAACTCAGGAGACCAGGCAGCCCGCAGTGAAGATGTGGTGCCTGTGTGTGTGTTAACCACATATCTGCAACACCCTCACAAACTCTAGAAAAGGCTGTGCTGCCTCCCTGGCAGGAAGGAGCGTGACACTTGTTTGAGTCCAGATCATTTCATGTCTGTCTGCAGCATCTATTTATTATTTAAAGAAGAGCTACTTCGATTCCCTCCCTCTCCGCTTTACTTCCTTTTTTTTTTCCTCCCACTTCCTGGTGACATTTTCTACAAGTTTAAGCTTGATGTGTTTATTGCTCATCCTTCCTCCAAGTACAGAGCCTTTATCACATAAACTTCAAAGAACAGTTCTGTGTTACACTGGGGAAGGACAAGAACAGCCTCCCTTACATACACATGAACAAGCTGTTCTAAGTGCACAGAGTGCTCAGAGGCAGCTGCAACAGGGTAACTCAAAGATAGCACATGAAGAGTTTGTGTCCAACGCCTCTAAACTAAATCCAGGGGTTTTTTGTGCAAGTGAAAAGGATATGTACCAAGATGGCTAAAAAACAGCTGCAAATTAGGCTCTAAACCACTGTCATTTGCCATCTGGCACGGGAAGAAAGTTACAGCACCTGCGAGCCTGTGAACTGCAGGACTCCAGAAATTGCCATAGAAAAGGTGCAGATGCCTGGGCAATGCAACAAAACATACAAGAGGATTTAGGAGAGCTAGTAGTACAACATCCCTGACAGCAGAAGTCATGCCTTCCCTCAGAGACCTTTGAGGCAAGGGCCACAAGCAGATCACACTCCTTACCTCCTTCAGATTTGAGACTTCCTTGCACAGAACAAAGGCAGAGGAATATGTTAGTGACATGATTTCCAGGTTCGGTATTGACCAAACCACTTGCAAATTTGGTGGTTCATTTGCAAACCAGAGGTTCAACCAAATATTATTTTTGTTTCTGAAAGCAGAATACTACATTCACAAAATTCTCAAACCAAAATACTGACATGTCATTTTAAAGCTGGATATTTTTAATGGGCCCAAGCCTCACTCCACTACAATTAAAATTGACTGACTCCTGGTTTCAATTAAAAGCCTCATCAATTGAAATTGAGAAAATTACTGTTCAGGAGACTTCAACTCCTGCTTGCCAGCATTAGGAATTCACCTAGGGCTGGGCAATTCAGATTTTAAAAAACCAAATCAAAAGCACAGGCTCAGGTCTACCTGAACTCCCCTACGAGAGTCATAAAGGACAACTATGCTTGTGTCTATGGTGTTACACCTCCCAAAAATGCTGTTAATTCATTCAAAAAGAGATTCACAAGAGCGCAAGAGCAGATGTTTGTAACACCACAGCTCATGACCAGTAACTGGAAATAAAGGCTAGTGAAAACTGTTAATTTGGCTTTTAGTGCCACAAGACTGTCACTTGTGAACATCATCTGAGTTTGCTTTTACTCCTGTGTCTCCTTGCCATAAGCAGACACTAATTTACATCACTGTGTCATACTAAAGAAAAGCTCAGAACCCCTGGATGAGATTCAATCCCAGACATCACAGAGAAGACTCTCAGCTACTCAAAATTTTCCCAGCTTCACTGATTTGAACTCAGCTATGACAGCAGACAGAGTACAAAGATTTGTTCCTATATCATCACAATGTTGTATTTATTACTAGATTACTAGGACTACTAGAGCAGCCCTATGAATATCAGAATAGATCTTAAAAAGTAAAAAGATATATTCCCATTATCAGTTTTATTCATGACACTTAGCATTCCTTAGCAAGACAACCTTCCCCATTATAAAAGGAGCTAAAAGCTCAGGCCATACTGGCTAAGATGGCATCTCACACAGAACTGGGCAGACTGCTTTAGGTGGCCCTTCTGGAGCCAGGGTCTGGCCCAGATGACCTCCAGAGGTCCCTTCCAACTGCAACCATGCTGTGATACTGTGACCCACCCCCTTTTCCTCAGCCACGCTGCTGCCACTCCGTACCAACCTGAGTGGGTGCGCATGTGCCTGGTTAAATGGGTCTTCTGAGAGCTGGAATAAGGACACATCGCACACTGATAGGGTCGCTCCCCTGCAAAAACAAACAGCAAAGTAGTTACTGAAACACAGCAGATTCCCAAGCTTGGTTACCAAGGCACACAGGGGAGGCTGTCACAGATCCTCACACTGTAGGGCATGTTATCTCTCAGCAAAAGGACAGTGAGAAGTATATGCCCAAGCTGGACCACTGCAACATGTCATGCCTTATGAATGAGGGTAGTAAAAGGGCAGGATATGACAGAGGCACATCCTAATGTCTACCTGGGCTCAACAGTAACCTCAGCCAAAAGGTGATGAGGACAACTTTAGGAAGCCTTAAGCCACCAGATCTGAATTCCCTACAGCATTTTCTGCCAACACTCAGAAGATGCACAAAAGATCCTGTAAGAAACTAGGTATGTTTTTGCTCTGCATAACACCTTACCTGAAACCTCCATGTTTAATTTGGATTAAGATGTGGTACGACCACCAGAACACAAGTGTGGATAGACCAGGTTTTTACTTCCAAAGTTTTACTGGCAGAGTGAAAATAGCTTGCAGCATGGAAAAGCATGATGCCCTGCTCAGTGAAATTACGCTGCTAGCAAAAGCTTAAGCGTAGCATAAACATTTATTTTGAAGACTCAAAACCCCATGCCTGAGGAGTTATTGGTTCTGGAGAACTAATGGAAACTAACCTGTCATAAATTATATTTCCGCTGAGGACAGTCAGCTTGTAATTGTAGCTAAAAATTGTATCAGTACAATGATACTTGAAAATCTTTTTCAAGTGAAGACAAGCTCCAAACAAAGGCAGACAGTTCTATAATTAACATGTTACGCAGGTCCAGATAAGCACCAGGAGTTTTTGCCCCAAACTGCTAGCACACTGTCTCCACTACAAACACTTTTTAGTCTTGGGTGGACACCCACAAGAGAAGAGAGGAGTGAAGCTGAAAAGGGAAAAAGAAGTTACTCAGTCATAGTATTTATTTAAATCATAGCCAGAATTACACTACAGCATTTTGACAAATTTGCTACATATGAAGCATAGAACCAAGGTGCTCTCCAAATCACAGAGACCTGGACATCAGCAAAAGCCCTGCACACGGGCTGTGTGTTCACTCTCAGAGGCACAGCTGTATCTGCAGCAGCAAAGACCTGCATCTGCCAGTATGTGATGTGAGGCTCCACTGCTGGCCTGTGCCAAAACAGCAGTAGAAGCAGCCTTTGTAATGCAAATTAATTCCACATTTCTTCCTTCCATCAAACACTTAGACTATCGTTCTTGATTAGATCAGCAGTTTAAAGGTAAACTCACCCTAACAACCACAACTCCCCTCCCTTTTCAATTAAAACAAGGTAGGAGATTGGTGCAATACACACAGTAAGATCAAGTCATGTACAAGAGAGGGGTAGTCCTTTTGTTAGAAAGAAATGGTTTTGGTTTTAAATGACTCCTTACAATTAAAAAATATGTGGCCAAAGGTCCTGGAATATTCAGTCATATCTTCTTCCCATTACCTGAAATTTCATATTTGTAAAGTTACCTACAACATTAGGAATGTGAAACAGGCTTTCTTTCGTGCCCCTTTTTTACATAGGGCACAGCCACAAAACATACTAGACTTAAGCATAATGAACACAACTAATTTAAAATGTGTTGTTGCCACTTGAGAATTAAATGCATTGTACAGGCTGTTCTGTCAAATACTATTCCCCAAAGGATAAATATTGTAATTTTACAAGCTCGTTCATTATATGCAAACAAGCCATCAAAAAAACCTCTCCAAAAGACACTTACAGAATAAGCCCCAATCTAGCAAAAGCTTAAGCAGGCACTTAACTCTATGCAAATGAACAGGCAGACTGACATCGGCATACAAATTTGAGATCACCTTGTAAAGGAAAGTTCCCACCATTCAGGAGACTCTCTGGCAGCCACACTCCCAAGGCCAGACTGCTGGGTCCAAAGCCCCTTCACAGCGGGCAGCTCCAGTAACCCAACACGTGCCCCACTTGACTCCCTGCACACCCCACTCACACCCTGTCACACCAGGTTTCCTCACTAGCTTGACCCCAGGTTTCCCAGAGCAGAGTCTCAGATGTCTTGTTCCATAAAGACATTCACTCATGGCACAGTAACACAGAAACACGTGGAGCTGGTGCCTCCAAAGAGGACCCTCAGCCACGGAACCCCTGGGCTGATGGAACCCCTCACAATGTACCCGCACGATCTTCCTCCCCAGTCTTCTGCTCCTGCTGCTGAGCCTCTCCATGTCCATCTACCTCACTGGCATCACCAGTCTTCATCTGCTTTGTCATCCAAAAGGTTGGCACTCCATGGCTCCTGCTGTGTCTCTCAGTGTCCATTCACCTGGCTGGCACCACCAGTGCAGGGTTGGCAATTCATAGCCTCTCTGTGCTCTCACCCTGAGCAAAACCTGAATCTCCAACTGCAGCCTGCACACTGAGCTACCTGCACCAAAGGTATTCCTCAACAATCTCTTGATAAAGCCTTGTTTTATAATGCCATTAGAAGTCCCATCTGCTTGAAACAAATCTGCTTTCATCAAACTTCCAACACAGTGGCAAGCAAGAACGATCCCCTATCACAACCAAAAGCTAAAAAAAACCCAAAAACACAATGGGGGAAAAAAAATCAAAACAAAACCAGTACAAAACTAGACACAGAACATTGTAACTGCCTGAAGCAGATGTCTTAGTTATATAGCCCTTCAGATTATTTTCAATGAAGTTTTCTAGAAATTTCTTCTAACAAGCAAAATAGGGTGAAAAGAAAGAGAACAATGCTGCACTGTCTTGCACGTAATACAGCTTCAGGATCAGCAGGTAAATCAAGTCAAAACTTGGTCTAAAAGGTCTAACGAGCACTAACGAGCCCAGGTAGATCTGTCCCTGACACAAAGAGCCCTTTCTGCTCCAGCAGCAGAGGAAGGGATTGCCCTGAACGCCTCCAGCCACCCACTCCTGGGCAGCAGACATGCTCTTCCAGATGCAGCTTTCCCAGGCAGCAAGGCTATGACCATCTATCTGTAAGGTCCTTGAAACACCCTTCTGTCCAAGGTCCCCCTCATTTGTCAGCAGCCTGTCACACAAGCACTGTCACAAGCTGCAAGGTATCTTCAGCACAGGGGGGTTCTGGGACACCTTCTTTTCAACGTGGATGCAAGCAACAGGCAGGCAGATAACCTCTGCCTGCCTTCCCGTGGTCCCCAAACATGCAGAGGATAGGTATTTTTCCCAATCATGCAAGGTACCAGCATGCAGCCCCCTTCCCTGCAATTGGCCACGTGCTCTGGTGTTTGCATGTGCCCTTAGTAAGGCAACTAAGTTCACTAACCAGCAGAGAACCAACTCGGGGAAGAGGAACTCCTTTACTCCATTTTTGTGTGCTGAATCAGCTAGTCCCAGGATACAGGTAGAACACTGAGACTGCCTTTCTCCAGCAGCAGCAGCAGCAGCAGCAGCAGCACATTCACAGTGGAGTGAAACCCCACTCTGTACAGCCAGTGTTTCAGAAAATTGTATGGCTCTAACACAGAAGAATCAAATTAACTGCAAAGAGGCCTTTCCCTATCCCCCCTCGTCCCCCCCCCAAAAAAAAGAAGTCTGGTGAAGAACAAAAAACAGGAGAGAAAGAAAAGTAGCTATCCAAAATGATTTACCCTATTAGCAATCAGGAAACCAAAGAAACAAACAGTTCCAACTTTCTTCTTTAATATTCGGAACCCATAAAATAGGAAAAAAATGATGGATGGATGTATCCCATTCATTTTTCCCAACACATATGTTTCTTTAGTTTTAAATGAAAACTACAATCCAAAGCTATTTTAGTATCATTCAGCTTTTACTAAATTCAATACTGTTATGTAAACAGTCTGCAAATACTTTTGACTATAAAATACCTGTGGGTGTTTTTTCACAATTTTTTGGGGTGGGGGTTGTTTGGGGGGGGGTTTGTGCATTCTGGTTTTGTTTGTGTTTTATAAGGCAACTTATTACACACTAACATTGGCAGAGACTTTTAGCCTGGTGTATAAAATATACCTGCCAGAAGCTTATTCATTCTTCTAATACTCTAGCTTTAACAGTCTCCTCCACAAAATCAATGTTACTGGAAACAAGGCACATTCCTAAATCATTCTACTAACATATTTGGAAGTTTTTTATCAAGCAAAAAGACCTGAAAGACCTTAACTATGAAGTTACGAAGTAGCAAAGAAACACCTACAAGGGTAGACTAAAACATGCCGAAATCATAATCGCTCATTCCAGCTTAATTACAGTAACGAAAAGAACCAGAAACCTTGACTGCACCACTGTCTCCAAAGGAGCAAAGGAGGATCTGGATATGCTCGACTTTTTTAAAGTTCAACACAGTTCATTGATAAATTGGTCAAATGCAGTGATAACAGAGCGCTTCTTCAGCAAACATGCTTTCAGGGTTAGTTTCTGCAAAACTCAACAAGCGCTTTCAGAAATCAGAAAGGGGGACCTAATGTCATCCACAAATACAAGCAGAGATTAATTTAAAGTTGAGACAAATGTAAACTAGACAGGAACTACAGCACTGGCTCACATTTCACCATGAGTTCCTCACATGATTCATTTAGGGTTTTTTTTATTATTTTGCCATTTTTACCTGGTCTCTTTCCTGTTATCTCCTACAAAACACACAAAGAAAATGATCTGGAGGATAAACCACACCACTTTCCTAGTACCTCTCACAATAAACTTTGTTTACTTGTTTAGAAAAAAAATATTCAGACAGGACTGATTTTGAAACTGATGGTATCCTCTGAACAACAGCACACAGCTATTCTTAGGAGAATAGTATGTCTTAAAGTACTAGAATTCCCAGCAGACCCTCCCAGCCCCAACAAAGCAGATACTAAAGCGAGCTGAGGAACACAAACTCCTGCACACTTAAGCTCAAGCCCAGCCCCGAGGCCTCTGGAGTGCCCAACCCTTCCAGACAGCTGCAGCCAACTGAACTGAAACCTCCAAACCATTCATGCCTCTGCTGTGACAAAACACGGGAGTGACTTAAAGGAGAAATTCCCCAGTGTTTTGCTCAGCCAGCACAGTCTACAATAAAGGGGAACTAAGTCAGGTGAGCACGCTAGATGGTTAGCAAGTCAACCCTCTCCACAAAAAAGCCCTGACATGGTGGAAATAAAAGGTTCTAAGATGCAGCAAGGAAGCTCTGAATTGCCTCCTCACTTCCACAAAACGGATTAGGAGGCATAGTAACTGTACCCCATGGCCCAGAGAGGTGAGATGGATATGATAACCCCTCGTTGAAAGGAGTTTTGGTTTGTCAGAACTCCCCATGCGAGAGGCTGGTGAGGCTCTCTGATGAAAAGCAAAGTATTTCCTAAGTCACCTGTGGTCCCAGCTCACAGGATGGCAGCAACACTGCAGGTCCTCTAATTCCACTTGGTGTATACCAGGGAAAAAGGGGCCTCACACTGTCCCTTCCAATTACAAACCGAGGCTAGGAGAAGTCAGGAAGTCAGGCCAGACTCCCTTGAAGGCTTCCTATAGGGCAACAAAAGTATGTGTCTACTTCTGGCTGCTGCAGTGATGCAGGCCCTAGAAAAAATGAAGCCTCTGAGCATTAAAAGGAATTAATTCACTGTTCAACTCTTATTCTGACTTTGTGGATGCTGGAGGACTCCTCTGCATGTATGTATCAGCTCGCTCTTCTCTGTAATTACATCTTAGTCAAGTTTCAGCTCAGTCTGAAGGTACCATTTTCAAAACTACCTATGGGATTCAGGCACCTTTTGTCAGCCTGCTTGTTTCGGTTTTAGAGTTCATCAGGTTTTGGCATTGTAGACCCTGACAATTGTCACAGGCACACTTTGTCCTAACCTCTTCAAAAAACTGGCTTAAAATTACTAAACAGGATACCCTTCATCTTCTCTTGGGCATCTGACATTTCCTCAGTCCTCTAGGACTGTAGACTGGAGCTCAAACCAAATTCCATGAGGCTATAACCTGGAAGAACCAAAAGAAGAGAGCTCAAAGCTTTATCAGGATAGAACAAACTTTGCAAAAAGAGGACTCTGCTTGTTTCATTCATCACAGATTCTCAGTAGTCTTACTGCACTTCCGTCAAAAAAAGATGAAAAACTTACCTGTGTGAGTTCGAATATGTTGAATATAATTGTTCTTCCTGTCTGAAAAATAGGAGCACTCTGAGCAAGTATACACTTTCCTGGGAAAATGATTTCTTAGGTGTTTTTTCCAGTGATATTCACTGACAGTAGTGTAAGTGCATATGGTACACTTGTAGACTCTCTCATTTTCCCCTGCTTTGTTGTGGTGCTTCAAGTGAGCCAGATAGTGATCATATCTGTTAGTGTTATAGCCACAGCGATCACAACGGATTGGGCCCTTAGAGAAATCCACCTCTTCTGCAGTGCAGGAATCAGACTCCTTCACTTGTGCTTGCTTTTCTGCATTTTCTTCCACGAAGAATTTCTTAGCACTGTGAACCCTGATATGATGCACAAACTCCTCTTCAGACTCTGCCTCGTACTGGCAAGGCTTACAACGAAATGGTTTGCTCTTCAAGTTCTTACACTTGTCCTCTGTGCTTTCTGGAGTACCCAGTGCTTCCACTGAGACATCTTTGTCCACACCGGGAGTCTTAGGAGGGGAACAAGCAGTTGGACCTTGAGTTTCCACACTAGGAACCTCAAGGGAGCTTAATTCCACATTTTCAGGTGCCTCACGGTCACTCTCTGCAGCCTGGGTATCTTCCATACCTTCTCCATCACTATCTGAGAAGTTGCTGTCCCCCACCGTTGTCAGTTCTGCCATTTGTCTCTCTTCTCCAACCAGGTAATCACAGCAGTTGCCACTAACTTCTCCCGTCAAGGCCACATTTGCCAACATAATAAGCTGAGGAGCTGCCAGCTCAGCTTTAGAAAGGTCCTGTAAGTCATACATGTCATTGGACAATGCCATGCCAATATTAGAACTGCCGGGAAAGAGGCTGTTCCCACCAGACTGTCCCAGCACTTGAGTTGCCATGGCAGTAATTCTGTTGGAAAAGAAAAGGAACACCTGTAAGCACCCAAGTGTGGAAAAGCTTCCTCTGCTGTGTACTGTCGAAGCAGCCCTCCAGGAAACACCAGTGAACTAAAGCTCTTTGCTGACGTGCTGGGGCAGCGGGAAGCAGAACCCGGAGCTGAAGGGTCTCGTTCCTCGCCCGAAGGAGCTGTTGGGCTCTTGCCTACGTGTGCTGCAGGATCCCACCGTGCGGAGGACGGGTGGGAGGCGCTGACGACGGGGTCCCAGGGCCCAGGCGGGGCTCCGGGCTGGCGAGTGACCCCGGGCCGGGCCCCGCGGCTCCCGCCTCGCCAGACACCGGGGGCC